>BMAU01004130.1:600000-934637 GCA_019973935.1 Trichonephila clavipes | reverse complement strand
AAGTTACGTGTACTTCAAAGTACTTCTTCTCCGTTTAACCTTTATTCAACGCTTACATGATTTACATGTGCTTATGTTATTTTTTTGAATCACTACATTGAAAATTAAGGAATACACTTAAACGTAATATCAACTTTGGGAAATTGTAAAAACCTCACTGAAAAAGCAGAGCTTACTCACTCCTAAGAATATCTCAACCTCTTTTAAAAATTCAATTATATACACTCCTGCTGAGCAAAACAAATAGTGAACCTCGTCTTCATTATAACACAATGCGCGCAAAAGTACCTTCCAAAAATATAATCCCAAATTCTATACATAAGAATTAGCGTAGGATGCTTCACCCTAGTCCTAAGACAACACAAAGCAAAAGCATATTTTTCTTCTTTGTTCCAACACTGCAAGGTTCACCACACACATCTTTTTTCCCGCGAGCCTCCGAGACCATTTACGCCGCGTACCCCAGATATGCGTGCCACAACTGAAAAACGCCAACAATTTGAATCATATTCACATTTACATATGTAAGGCTCACCACTGGGAAAACGATTTACTTGTTAGTGCCGCTTATATTTCACATTTGTCATGCACGCAGGAGGCTGTAAACTGGTATGTTATATAATATATGGACTCATTACAACTGCACCTTACGCTCATTACCGCATCTAGCAGCGCCATCTAGTGAGCTGCAGCTCCGGCTTGAATGAATTCTTCTTCGGCAGAGGTAGCCTACCACCACTGCTTGTTCAATACTCGCCGCGCTCCTTTACTGCATTTCCGCCCTGCGCGGCACCACCAGTCCCATCGTCTAAGAATGAGAAAGGTTTATTTCCCCTTATTCTAAAGGTATTATCAACTTTAATTAACCTGGGATTCTTTACACATCTTCTCTTCCTTTGTAATATCCCCTTGTAAATATTTTCTTTAACTTTAAATAAAATTTTTTTTAAATTTTTTTTTTTAAATTTTAAAGTATCTGTGTTTATAAATGACTGCCTTAGATCTCAATTAATTCACTCACCCTGAATATTGCACCCCCAGGACAGGTGTCCACTCTGCTAATCTAAAAATCCCGCCTTCTGAAGAGTCTGATTTTAATTCGAAGATTTATTCGACTCCCACATATAAATACAGCCGCCGTTACCTTACCCGCTTCACTGTATTTAATCGACAGCTAGATAAGCATACTGGTTTACATATATACACCTTCATTGATATCTAGCACTATTTTCAAAGACTGATTGTATTGAAAAATATATTTATAGCTGTTGAAGACTTCCTTTGCCTTCTTGTTGATATAAAAAGAACATAAATTATAATATATACTTCCTCATTTTGGGATATATCCTTTTCTAGTCAGAAGTAGAGATATCTTTCTTCGGCTGCCATTTAACCCAATAGTTTAATCTAGATTTCTACCAAAGCATCTTCTTCATGTGGATCATCTATAATTTCCGCCATAATAAACATGCAAGCAATTTCAGTCCCATAACGCTAACAGAAGCAGAAAAATCAACTTATTCAACACCGCCGACAGCATTCTTGGTGTATTCCAAAATCAACAAAAAGAGGCACGCAAACCGTAAAAATTTTATTATTGTAGTCTTAGCAGTTCAACTGAATTTTGTCTATCAATACGCCCCACACCCTCCTCACTTCCCTTCTCGAGGCTGCTAGATTTCCTGTGTAACCATTTCCTTAGTGGAATCCTATTCAACTAAAGAGAAAGTGCTCAACAAATTTCATAATATGAGTAAATTCAAAAACAGGAATTTCTTATGAACACGACGCCATAATCCCTCGCAAACTCACCCTAAATCCGTTTTCGCAAAATCTTGTAAGAAACTTATTCCAGTATGAACGGAACATAATTCCTTCTAATTTCTTCCTCGTGCTTATAGGAGTTCTATTACAGTTAAAATGGAAATATTTTATCGAGACTATGTTCTTCCTTTAATCCCCTCTCAGTGCAGACCCTGGGGAACTCAATTCTTTCCAAAAACTAGATTTATTTTTGTAGTGTGGATTCAAGACCACTGAAAAGAATCGCTTATCAAATTTCAAGACTGCAATATTATCTTTGATTATTTTAAATGGTAAAAAGACATTATAATCGCCTGGAGTCCCTCAACCAGTCTCTTGAGTGATTTTCGGTAAAATCATTATGTGGAAAGGTGGAAATCTTCACTTATGAGTTGAATTGTACCAAGCTCGGAAAGACTGTACATCTACAGTTTAGTAGACTGGAAATAATTATCAAATAACGCTCGGTTCGATTCTTTTTGCAAATTCATTTTTAGCTGATGCCCGCTGCCGCTACTCCATGAAGGAACCCACTCACCGTGGCCTTAATCTGTAGGTTTAATAGTTCCGGGTGATGCTCAAATTAGTTAGCTGGTAGAGCGAGTCGTTTCTTTCTCCCTTTATACATATATATATATATATATATAAATTTTATACGCATATATAAATTTTTTAAAAGTGTTAAAATTTCCCAAATTTCTTTAAATCCAATTTTATAGAAGGCGGCAAATTTAAATGCTGTCCTCGGTCGGTAGCGCATTATTTGCATACCGCAGATCCATTTTTTTGGTGCTTACAAATGTTTCTAAAATTATTACTCTCCTTAGAGAGATTTTGAATATTCCTGATTCATTTCAATCACACAAGTAGAGTTTATTAAAAAATCTGCACGCATGCTACTACTTTACTATTAATAATAATTTGATTTCCAAGAAAATAAAATATAATGTAAAGCAATAGATATGTATATTATTTACCCGTTGGGATTAGGTCGTTTCTGGATCTCTTCAAAGAGTCTGGATCATAATGTATCAGTAAATAGAATCGTAACTCATCTCCTTGTAATGACTAATTCCGTATTCCTAGTTCATAATTCATATTGCAGTTCTTTTACAGGTTCTGGAAAATTTTGCAGAATTTTGTGTAAACGCTGTGGAGGCTGCCACATGCCCAGTATGCATGGCACCTTATGCTGAGCGGATTGAATTTTAATCTGCACGACCTTGTGCGCAAAAGTGCGGGTAGCGGCTGAGCCAGTATAAAAGAGAGCTTCATGAAGCTTCTTCAGTAAAAGCTTGGAGGAAGTTGTCCATAAAAACAAAATTCATCGTTTTCTGAATATATTTCCCAGACTCAATTTTATGCACATTACTGTTTTCTTTTAATTAATCAGAAATATTCAATATTGAACGAGGTGTTGAATATCTGACGTGGGAGCAAACACGGTAGTTTTCCTTCCCCCCCAGCAGCTGTTGTAGGCGTTGCGTTAGCGTAGTCGTAGCTGATGTTAGAACATGCATGCCATGAGTCAAAAACAGGTCCTTTACTCTTAGTTGCAACTTATTTTCATTAATATGGGATCAATCACCCGCAGGCATTTAATGGATCGATTATTCCAGCTATTTAGTGATTCAATTATTCCAGCTGTTCAGTGACACCTTCGATTATTCCAGCTGTTCAGTGACCGATTGACTCCAGCCGCCATTTAGCGACTGATTATTCCGGCTATTTGTAGTGGAATGTAGACTTACTATAGCTTTCAATTGTAGTATGACCTCAGACACTTCATCTCTTTTACTTGCTTTTTATTATTGATTGATCTGAGCCAGATTTAAATGACTGATGATCTGATTAATGGAGGAGGAAAGAGCCAGACTGTGGAGGCTTTTTTCATCCCGCTTCTCATTTAGCACCGAGTGTGGATTATTCCGGCTATTTAGTTATTGATTATTCCAGCTATTTAGTAATGATCATCTCGAGCTATTTAGCGATTGAGGATTATTCCAGCTATTTAGCAAGTAGAGTAATTTATGGATTTGATGTCCTGCATTATTTAGAGATGATTATTCGCCATTTAGTGGCTGGATTATCTAGGGAGCCATTTAGTGACTGATTTTGTCTACAGAGAGATTTAGCGTGACGTAGGATTATCTGAGCTATTCAGGGAATCGATTATTCCAGCCATTTATGACTTATCATTTCAGCCATTTGTGGCGCTGGATTAATTGCCTAGCCTTTCGTATTTATGTTATCGAGATCATTCCTGTTTTCTTCGCCATAGTGATCATAAAATCATCTTATACTTCCAGCGACTCAATAGATTTCTTCTATCTGGCCATTTAGCGATCGATTATTCTAGCTTCAGTTTAAAGGATCGTAATGTAGGAGCTTCTTCCGTAGTTTCATTTAGCGATCGACTCAGTATTTTCCATGAAACATTTAGCGGATCGATTTCTTCATCTTTCAGCTTACTAGCAGATTGATTATTCTTAGCTATTTAGTGATTGATTATTCTTAGCCATTCAGTGATTGATTGTTTCCTTCCAGCTTATTTAAAGTGATTGATTATTCTGCAGCTTATTTCCAGCGACGATTGCTCCCCGCAGCTATTTAGGCGATTGTTTCATTAAGGCCAGCCCCAGCAAAGGAGCCAGCTTCAGGAACCATTGGTATTAGCATTTGAACCATGGTATGCTTTGGAACGATACTTTGAGCTTTCACCGTACCCGCTAAAGTGATGATACATTGAGCCGTGTGACTGATTTCGCCAATGTATTAAACCTCCCCCTTTTACACCGCCTCTTCGTCTTTATATTAATATTATTTTCTCGCAAAAAAAAAATATATCAAAGTATGTTGAAATGACAAAAAGAACGATTGAAACGAGGAAATCAATTAATAGAACTGCATATAGGATTTATCGTAAAATTATTCCTTACAATATTATATACAAAATCCCCTTACCAAAACAAAATATATATCAAAATTGTTAAACTGTTCTTTTAAAATAACAGGAAACGCCATCCATTACTTTCAAATGTGGTATATATAAACAAAAATTCCACGCGCAATCTAGAATTTCGATACCATAAACAGAATGATTGTTACGCAACAGCCTGATGTAAATACTGCATCTGCAAACTTCTCATAAACCCGTAGTTCATATCATATGTAACTCAGCTTTTCCTGAATGGTGTAAATGAGCACCACGAAATTAGCAATAATCATTGACTTAAAGTATTATATAGCGCAAAACTTTGATCAAAACACTCCTCGTGAAATTTGTAAAAGTGACTCCCGGTGCAGAGGGGGCTCTTCTCCGTGGATCAAACTGAGTCATGTGGTACAGTATCATCAAAAGAGAAGTTTTACTTAAGAAAATAAAGATGTATTTAAAAATCAAATGACAGACTTCATGCCAATTTATGAAATTTATGTAGCAGAGAAATAACAAAAATTTCAATGAAAATTATGAAAGTATGGTAATAGAGTATAGATTTGAATATAAAAAGTTAATATGTGGAGTAAATTTCGCTCACAGTAAAGCCCAAAAATTAACAGAGTACAGAAATTGTTACCCAAATCTTCACAATAGTATTTGAAGGAGGAAGGCTTCGAACATTACTCTCCAGCTTGTTCTTAAAGGAAACATTTGATTCTTGGCCTGAATAATAATTGCTCGATCTTTATTATAAGTATATATATATATTGAAATCTGTTTCTAATACAAAGCAATTAATATGGCAAGTGATAAAGAAACTTAAAATTTACTATTTCCCCAACTTTGTGTAATCCTCATGTAACCTTAAATTAGAACCGCTTATCACTCTTTACAAAGTTACGCTCTTCTTTTCTGGTTATCTTCGAACGTTCATGTAAATGAGTAATAATGATAAAGTTTTTCTCGATCGAATATATTCTCGATACTTAGGTTACAAATGCCAGAGTTATAATGATAGTTTCGATCGTATATATTCGCTTTCCTGATACTGCCAAGAGGTAAACGTTGAGTTAAAAATTATTAGCTTCGATTTTCTCTTTTTCGTGGAGAAATACGGTCAACGCTGAAATTATTTGCGTTTTCTCCCCCAGGCCGGTGGTGTTACCACTCTTCAATGATTTAAAAGTTAGCGGCGTGATGCAGCCGGTTCGAAAGCAGTTAATTTTGAACGACGAACGCGCAAACTATATAGAAGGTGGTCGAACGAACCGTTCATTTTACGATACAGAAAATGAAATGTGCTGTATGTTGAAAACCGATAATACAAGGCGTTATCTTTTTATAATGCGAAAAGCGAGGACGAAAATTTAGAAAAATTTACGACTGATAGAGAAATATATGAGAAACTTTATTAATTCAACAAAATACGCCAATTAAAAAAAGCTTACATACTTTTAATTATTATCTCAAAAAAACGAATATTTTTCCTGCTTGAATTGAATTTTTTTTTGATTTTGTCAGCATTATCATTTTAATATGATTGAAAGTCTTAGCAAAAAATATCTTCAGATATCGGAATTTCCATTAGCACCCTTCGCAGCTTAAATAAAGAGTGTTTTTTTCAGGTATAGTTTAGGTTATGATTATTTCAAGATGGCGACCGATTTAACAAATGTAATAAATATCGCGATTTACCTTCTCAGTCTATTTGGCACTTCCATCAAACGCGATCATCAGCATATGAGATCTTCGCTTGTGAGTCTTAAAAATCGTGTGTCTGTGGCGGTTTCAGGTTGTAAAGTTGTTCCCGATTTCTCATAAGAGGTGAATTTTCCTTTGTTTAAGGATGCAGCTTACGCGCGGCACTTCTGGTTGAATGGCGTTACGTCAACAAACAAAAACTGCTGCATTTGAGTGAAGCTAATCCACAAGGGTATGTCGAAACACCGCGTTAGCTTCCAGAAAATCCGAATCGTTTGGTGCGCTTTATGGGCTGGTGGAATCATTGTCCGTATTTCCTCAAAAACGATGAAGGCCACAACGTTACAGTCAATGGTGATCGGTATAGAAGTTTCTCTTCGCTGATTACCAACTTTTCTTATTCCTGAATTGAACAACAATCATGATGTCCAGGAGCTGTGTTCTAACAAGACGGTGCAACATGCTCACACAGCTTCCAGGCTGCCAACCGACGGCTGAGTTAAATACTGTTTTGCACTCCGCCTAATTTCACGGTTTTGACCGGTGAATTGGCCTCCGAAGATCGCAACAAAGGTGGTGATTTAATGTACCTTCAGCTGGGACTATTTAGCTATGTAAAGTCATTGGTCTATGCGGGATAAGCCTTAAACGCTTGACCATTTGAAGATTACAACATTCGCCGTGTTATTGCCGATATACGGCCACAAATGTTAGGTGAAAGTCATCGAAAATTGGACGTCCAGATTGACTACATCCGAGCCAAATGCAGCCGAGATGCCAGTGAAATCATATTTAAAATGTGTGGCTGCCGGGAAGATATTCTTCGAATGAGCAAAATTCATGTCAATCGAATAATATCGTTGTTTTACTGCAATTTAAAGTTCCTTTCATACCTTCCTAAAAAACACCCTTGATATTAAATATTCTTCAGCTTTTTGATTTTCACCTAGTCACTGCACAAAATCATTAAACAACTGAAAAAAACACTCCGACCGCTGCATTATTTCCAGGAATGCACAAACGTGATTCTGGTAGCGTTGAATAACCAAATTTTCAGTGAAACGTTCAACATTTTGAAATGGTTGGCTATTTCCACCATCTTTACTCTCATCAATCCATGTTGATGAAGTCTTAATTTATTATAATTTAAATGTACATTCAGTCTTCTCTAATTCTCATCAAATATGGAAACTATTTAATAAAATGGATTTTCTTTGATAAAATCAAATGTTTTTTCTTTATGATTTGTCCAATTTGTTTGTAGTCTTTCTTCGACATTTTGAAAACATGCTTGTCTATCCAAAATAGATTAATAGATCAATTTTAAATACACTTTCTCGTAAAAGTAAAGAAAAGGAGGACACCCTCTGAGGGAAGGACAGAACTCATAAAGTGAGGACGTTTGGTCACCTTATAATGTCCTTGGGGTCTGGTTCAGGTGCCTGAAAATGCATAGGGAATCTAAAGGAAAAATACGGCTCCTGTCTCTCCCTGGTGGATAACAAAATTAGGCTGTAGGCCGCACTGTGCTGCGTGATACCATGTATTGCGTGGGAACGTATTAGGGTCTGTAGAAAATGGTAATACTAACTCCACAGCCCATTTGCAGCTTCGAACAATCTGAACCACGAGTTTGGAAAATAACATCCTTAATTAACTACTCTTTAGTGATTGATCGGTTTCCGTGCCATCGTTTTTCCTCTTTTTCTTAGGCTTTCAACACGAGATACAATTGGCGATGCACCCTTCTTCCTTTATGGTTCATTTGAACCCTTAATAGCTTTATGTTATATTTAGCTTTGTAACAGTAAGGCATTAACGCCGCAACTGTTCAGCTGTAGCTACGCAGAGGTAATTTTATATGACAAAAATTAGCTTGTATTGAACCTTCAGGCATAAGGCTTTTTCTTTTGATATGGATGACAATAGAGCTGGCACTCTCCTTCCTCTCCTGGCTACTTAGCATAGACTGCACCACGTAAGGGCGGCAGAGAATGACAATCTGGAAAGTTCCACGGGATACCCCACTACCAATCTTCCTACACCTATACCAATGCGTAAGTTAATCGACACTCCTTCCGAAAGACGCCACGCGCAACCGCGGTATTATCTTGACTTATCTGGTATATCTTCAGCACATCAGTACTGAACCGTTGCCAGGAGCTTTTCCTGGTGAGGATCGCGATCGCTACCGCGGTCAGCAGGTTTGGTGGTGCCAACAGGTAGGGCTGAAAAACAATAGTACGCTATTTAACACCGAAACGAAACGTTGACCAGGGGACGGCCAGCCATACGTAGTGTATCACCTGATGCGGAGTGCTTCCCCAGGAGCTGCCGCCGTACGAGAGGTGTCCCAACACGTGTAGGGAACCTACAGCAAAACACTAGCAGCTCCTTTAATTTCGCAAAAGGGCTTCCCGAGTGTGAGGAGGTTTTCCCTCAATACGTCGCGTATCGTCGTTTTGCCATCGAGGCGTTTTGGCGACGATCTGTAACTTTGAACCCCATGGCTTTCTTCCCATGATATGTGACGAATAGCCACCAAATGGCACTCTCTCCTAACTACCACACCAACAAGACAGGTGGATTGCTGAGTTTCTCGATAGATTTAACGCATCGCCCGCCAGCTACGGCGTATTTTTTTGTGTGGTACGTGGTTCTTTCTTCAACCTGCTTCTAGGAATGATGCCTCCAGCTGGAAGTGATACCTCTTGAATCTCAGCCCCGGCTAGCGGCAGCCTTAAAGCAGGCCTCAGCTTGAGCCTCGACAGCCCCATTCTGAACTACTCACGCCGCGCCAGTGACGTGAGAGCAGTTGACCAAACCTTTAGCAATGTGCGGTACGCCAACATAGTTAAAGAGAAAATCACTGATAAGGCGGCAGGAATCAGATCTAGTAAGATATTGAAATAAACAAATATGTGGCAACCATATATATTATTTACTTTGTTCTATGGTTTTTGAAAAATAAAAACATAAACTGCAAATACTCTCTTTGGCAGCAATCTTCTTCTCTCTGTCCCCCCTTGGTATAAAGATCACTGCAAAACTTAGCTTTTATATGTTTGGAACTCTCTTCAATCGTTGAAACAAGATCGAAACTTACGGGCATATTTTTTTTTTTGATAGTTGGGCATAAAACGAGAGCTCAAAAATGAAAAAGATGCGCCAATGTAATACACATAGAAAATAGGACTCTGCACATGATCGAAATACCGCGCTTACATTAAAAGAATGGTATTTCATGAACTAAAAGTGATGCCATGTTTCTTAGCACAAACCATATATTTTTCATTTTCAAAAAAAAAGCCTGATCTCTAGCAAATGTATTCTGTAGTGAACTTGGGCAGGGGTTGTAGCTCTATAGCAAAGTGGAGCACAATAAGAGTGGGGTCTTCTGGTCCGATCTCCGTAAGTTCTTTGATTCGTTCCCCGATTGATTATACTTCCGTATGTAGCAAATTTAATTTGGTATTTGTTAATGATTTTCAATCGTTATTATTAATGCCACTATTTATTCATAATATTTTTAATGTATTCTTTGTCTGAAAATCGACAAATCAGCGAGCGTGATACAAGAATGGGCGAATCTGACCCCCGACCCCTCACGCTTTAAAGATTGGAAAAAAAAAAAATTCCAAAAAGCAAATAACACCGTTCAGGAAGTATAGACAGTTTTGAAAATTCTGGGATACAATACTCCTCCAATAATGACTTCAAAATATACGAGCATTGCATACGCATAGTTTGAGTGTTTTTCCTGCTGTGTAAGTGAATGCGCATTATAATGTGCAGAATGTATCAAGTTGAAATTGCAAATAAGCCCTTAAAGTTTAGGTGCAATGTTATATCATCGAATCCTTACTTTAGTAAATTCATATATACTTCAACTACAGCAGAATGTCGTTTTTATCCGAACGTTTATTATCCGCGTAGCAAGCCAGGAATACTGGATCAATTATTTTTTATCAACTACATGTACTGTATATGAATAATATGTTCCTTCGAACAGTGCAATAGAGTTATAAAGGGCGAGGTTAAAAGGACATTTGGCAGAAAACGACGAAGATAGTGCTGCGCTTTCGCGCTGAGAGTTCAATATGACAGACGCTCCCGCCGGCATGTTACTGTGAAGCGACCGCCCAGGAGACAGAGCTCGAAAATGCATGGAATAAGCTGCGCTCAGATTTCCAGGGCTGTATGAAAAAAGGCTACTTCCAAATGACTTAATCAATAGAGAAGATTTTCACTTGGAGGCTTTGTCCTTTCAATCGATCGAAGTAGGATTTCAAGAACGCGACGATTAGCGATGGTAGAAAACCTGAAGACTTCCAGTGGTGGATCAGCAAAAATGTAAACAAAGCAAATGATGCATGAGTGATACTGACTTCCGTATAAAATCCGACTTCTTTCATTGTCACTTGTTTGACTGTGCAACGGATGGAGGTTATTATACATTTAACAAACGCAGAAAGTAAAGCAAGGTTCACCGGGCGCTAACGCTTTCTTTCTTCTCTTTCTGCTTTGAGAGACAGCTATGGAGTGGTACGAACAACAATCGAGTAAAGCCCACGCCAACTATTAAGCGTAAGCAAAGAGAATCGTGAGATCTTCGCAGCGAAAACTAGAAGGTACATCAAAGAGAAAGGAAAAGCTCAGCGATTATTCCTCCAAATAATAAAAAGATAAATTGCGACATTTTGGTTCCTTCATTTTCTTTAATTTCTTCTTTCCCGCTAACGCTCTCGCATGTGATGATTTTCAATATTCGTATAGTGTCCGCAATATACTGTATACACATGGATCGCATTCGGTTATCCAAACGGTGTCCGATCCCAATTGATTCGGATAACGACGTTCTACTGTATACAAAACGTAAATTATTTATAATTATACGCAGATTGTTGAATCTGTTAAAAATGCTTGGGAAAATATAAAGCTACAGCTGAATTGTGATGACTCTTCGAATCAATCCTGTTCTACATTCTGCGTCTGTATTTGTTAATTCGTGGGCTAAAAAAACAGTATTAGAGGCCGAGCAGTAAGGCCTTAGTGTAAACCCACCAAGAAAGTATCAAAACGCATTGGGTGCCAACAGTTCGATTCTGAGCTACTCCTAAAGAGAGAGGAGGAAAAAAAAACTCATTTCTAAAATAATCATAAAAATCATTTCAGTCTGGGAATCCTCATGTGACAAACATTTTACAAATTTTTGCACAATAAAACTGGAGAATGAGTGTTTTTTTCGGGTTCAGTGTAAAATAGATAATTTAAATTAGATTTATTGTGTTTAGTTCATAATTTATAATTTTTAATAACAGACAATTTCTTTATACATGTAAAAACATCTTTTAAATACTATATAAAGTGGACCAATGTAGTAATAAAGGACAGACAGCAGTGGAAGGCCCTAATCAAAGTCCATCACAAGTGTTAATTAAACACGTTTATTAGACAAAACAAACATTTAATATATACATACGCACATAACTAGAGAACCAACAGTTACAATAGAATTGAAAGGGACGTAGAGCGTATGCTCGTACGTCCTTACAGTTCCAAAGCCATTACTACTGAAGATTGCTCTAGCTAAGCAGAGGGTGCGATAGCTCTTCGTACTGTTCATCTGAGGAAGAGTTTAACTTCTCTACGGGGTGTGTTACAACTTCTCCGGCGGGATTTCCAACGACGACATTCGAAAAAGCTGTAAATCAGTTTGTGTAAAATTTTTCCTCTATATCCAGAAAATAGCTAAAGTTCTTTAACCTCCTCTGCAATTCAATACTCAATAAGCAAATATGATTAACTTCTAAATACCATACCCTCATGATTCTTACTCAAAAGACCGAGAAGAATACTTCTCGACCTACTACAACTGCCATAATTTTATTTAGCCAGCAATTTTGCACAACTATTGCTAAATTTATTAATTTCTATATTTATCGTTATTTTTCATCCGTAAATTTGTCGTGGACGCCCCACCATCCGGGCTTGCCTCCCCTTGTCTTAATTTCTTTGAGAGACTGGAGTGGTTTTCCGCGAGAGTCAATTTCCATCTCCCGCGCCAGCGGTAAATCAATAAGAGAGCTTCCTTTCAAGCCTTCCCGCCATGATCATACAGAAATCCGCATAGCATCGACCCAGGAAATATGCACCAACGATTTGCTCGACCAACAGCTGCCTACATGCTAAAGGAGCGGGATACGCGCCCATTGCCGTTCCCCCTTTTTCATAGTATTTTTCGGATAGAATGGAGGCGTTGCCTATGAGCCATATAGCCCAGAAAATGTCACCGCGTCCTTATGGATCCGACGGTCGACGTTCCAAGTGAGGAAAAAAAACATAATTACGTTAGTTAGTAGTCACTACGGTTGTTGAGGGATGAATGGTTCTGCTGTGGAAATCAGCTTGCTGTAGCAGTCGACGGGCTTGGAACATGTTTGGTTTGCAGGATGTGGATGTAACTTTCGTGATATTCTTTCCGAAGTGAGCTATTTCCTGGATATGTTTATGTTCCTTAACAGGTGTTAAAGCAGAAGTATGGTAAAGGTGCTTTAACTGTGGGGTTCTGTGATGGATTGGGGCAAGACTCAGTGATAACATGGGCAGTTTCCAGACTTTGGGTGAGAATTAGATACGGACTGTCACGCTGCATGAACTCAGTTTTGTTTTGTACTACTGATGGGATGTAAAGTAACCCAGTTTATTCCAGGAGACAGAATAGACTGGACGGCGATTTTTATCACATTGTTTTCTTCGTTGATCTGCTTTGCTCTATTCTCTTCTGCTGTCTCGCAATAGCTGCAATCGTCTTTCCTTAAATAAGGTGTTATTTCGGCAACAAATTGTCATTGTGAATGATGCTTAAATCTCTTTGCAACCACATCGTCTGGCTAGTTCGCTTCTTCTTCCTGAATAGCAGGTGGCGAGTGACCTGTAGTATCACAGACGGCTGTATCGTTATGCGGCAAAACGAGAGATGACCGAGGTGATTTGAATACCAACTAGAATGATCAGTTCCAAACAAGGGTATTGCAAGTCAGTTTAAGGTCTCTGTTTTTTTGCTCACTGGATTAGATTGTTGGAATAAACCGGTAAAGAAGTTTTGATGATATTTAAAGTAAAAAAGCAAAAATCTGTTGTGTAGAACGCACTGACAAACTGCGCGTTCAATTGACGCATGAAAACTTCTTCTATCAGAAGGCGTGCATTGACGAGCACTGGCTTGGAGAAAGTGGCAAAATAATCTCAACCTATTTCGTGGTGACAATCCCGGACAATGAATAGATCCATTGTATACCTAGGTCAGTTTGAGGCAATGGCCCAAATAATCAATAGCAATGACTTCAAATCTCTGTGAATAGGTCGGTGTTCTAAGAACCAGTAAGGTTTTTTGGCTTTGTAGCCTTAAAACGAGCACATTTCTTAATTATGCTTTCCTGGAGAGAAGTCTATCGATTTCTTTTTTAATATTTCCTTCTGGAAGGATCTGATCCCATAAGGTAAGGTAGCATCACTAAATAATGGAAGATTGTTTCTGTATTTATACGATGTTCAATAAATGGTGAATAGGCTTTCCCATCCCGGTTGAAAGCACTTTCATACTTTTCCAATAGTGAATTTAGTTCTCCTTCCCGTTGTAGTGAAAAAGGTGAGTACCTTCATTTTTCCAGTTGACAAAGATGTGGTTCAGGTCAACAGTGAGCAGAGCATTGATATTAGAGGCGCTTTCACAAAATTATATTTTTCTTGGAGACGTTTCAGTGAAGTACCATTGTTTTTCTTCGGAGATCTAAGACGATCCCTGCAGCTGTTAAAAAGTCTATGCCTGTAGATGGGTTCTGTTACCCAGCTCTTTCAAAATTAATAGTTCCGTGGGAATGACTTTCCCTTTCCCTTTGAATACTAATATGTCCACAGAAGGTTATATTTCTGTGTTGGTGAGAACGACCTTCTGCTCAGCAAGAGTCATCTGCATGGTTTTCCTTCAAAATTCAATCCCGTTGTTTAAGTAATGGTAAAGCAATTTTTCACCAGCCACTGAATGTGTAGCACCAGTATCAGCACAAACTGCTGCTTCTGCATTACAAATGGAAATTTGATTATACTAATGGACACTTTCACTAGAAAACCATAAAAGTTTGATTGATCTCAGACTGATGAGATACAAGGCATCATCTTTCTCGAACTCAAAATGGGCATCTGGATTAGAATGATTCCAGGAGCACTTACATCCAGCAAAGATACAGGAGTTCTGTCCTGTCTTTGTATCAACGATTTTCTTTTCAGGTATTTCTGTCTTTGAAATGGGATTCCGCCTACTGTTATTAGAATCCCGGCTTCCCGCCTACTTTGATTAGGAACACCAGACAGAGAATGTTCATACGACAACTTAGGATTTTGTGTAGTTACTTCCAGGACTGGAATTCATTTTTGTTTCCAGCAAAAGTTTTTATTGTTTTTATTTCTCATGTTTTTAACTTCTTCATACGAATCTAGCTTATCCACTAGTTGTAGAAGATTGTTCCAATTACACCACTGGTCCAAAAAGTGATCTTTGTAATCTTGAGGGGTTTTCTTTTTTATTTGGTCCGCCACAATCAAATCTTTCAATTCTTCAAGCGTCGTAACTTTTGATTCTTTCAGCCACCCATCAAAATATGTTTGCAAGTCAAATTAGAAGTCACGCCAGGTTTTCACAGGATCTTTAGTGTGTGTCGGGAAAACATCTGCCGAAATTTTTCTGCACTTAATTTAAAGCGTTTTAGAAGAATTTGTTTGATTTTATAATAGTCTTGAGCATCAACAACAGATTCTTTTGCGATTAAATTTGAAACTTCAGTCGTTTAAAGACCAACAAGGTACACCACCCACTGAGGAACTGGTACTTTTAAAAATGTTAACTGCCTTTCGAAGAGGTCTAGAAAAATTGTTACATCAGTTGTTTTTGGATCAAAAATAGGTAATAGCTTATGGAGTTCTAACTTTGGCATATTGGAGTCTGCAGTTGTAGAAGTATCAATTGTAAATTGAAGTTTTTGTAGTTCAAATATTCTTTGGTTTTCCTTATCTCTTTCAGCTCGCAGTTCGAGCTCTTTTCTATCACTAATAATACGATTTAAACATTCTTTAGTAAAATCTACATCATACCCTTCACTTTTTAAGATTGCGTCTTTAATGTCAAGAATTTTAAAATTGTCTTGTATTGATATGTCTAGCGTTTCCGCCAATTCAAGGAGGTCCTGCCTGCGACCTTTTGCTAAATAGGCCATCGTGAAACGTCACTTCTAATTAATTACAAATTTATATTCTTTGAACTTTAAATTAAATTTAACAAAATGTTATTAATGAAATAATAATACAGTATTATATACCACATAAAAGTAATATCTCAATTTCTTACAATATGCAATTTGAAAAAAAAATTTTCATGAATCACAAAAATGAAAAAAAAATAAAAACTATTTTCGTTGATATCACTTATAACTCAAAAAATCTAAGTAAAAATACTATCAAACATTTAGCCAAAAATAAAAACTTATAAAAGCATGTTAAAAATTATCACTAATCTAAAACACAGTTGAAATGCATCATACCACAAGTAAAAAGAATCATATACGTTCTCATAAATAAAAGTTCTACTTAGCCGAAACAAAATTTCCTATTAGTATTCAAAAAGAAAAGTTATTAGAACTCAGAGTTATAAATAACCTTGAACTGTCTATTTCTCCCTGTTTAAATTTATTCTCGCTTACGCAGCATAAATGAATCATAGCTTAAAAATTAATACTAGCAAGAAGAGAAAACGGAGATATATATATTCTATTTTCTTTTAAACCACTAAATATATTATTTAACTGAGACAAATCTTTCAACATATAATGCACATTTTACACTTAAAATTATACACATAAAT
The DNA here is from genome assembly GCA_019973935.1 of Trichonephila clavipes. Lineage (NCBI taxonomy): Eukaryota > Metazoa > Arthropoda > Arachnida > Araneae > Nephilidae > Trichonephila > Trichonephila clavipes. The sequence continues at coordinate 918,276 of BMAU01004130.1, read as the reverse complement.
GAATATTTTTTTTTTGAAAATAGCATATAACAATACAAAAATTTTTCCAGCTTAAATGCTTTCGAACAAGAATTGTAATCATTCAGAGAAAATAATATACATAAATACATATATATTTGTTTTGTGTTCTGACTTAAGCTTTTAAGTAAACACGTTATACTTATTAGTTTAAACAATACAGGAAGTATATTTTAAAAACACATTGAATATAATTTAACTGTATATTATGCTGTTTAGCAAATTACACAATCACATTTCTTGAAATAAGAAAAAAAGATTTATTAATTTAATTCGAACAGGACGTTCTAAAATTAAATCAGTAAAGAATGTTCTCTATGTCAGAACAATGAAGTCAATTTTTAAGAAATTAAAACTTACACAATTCTTTAGGATATTAAATCCAATTTGCATTTGGGCAGGCAATGGTTAATTTAGTATTATAAGGTATAATACTTAAAAGAAAATTCAAAGTAAAAACTTTACTTGTTCTTCAGGTGAAGATTAATCCAACGATTTTGTTAAACTTGCTCATTCTACAGGTGAGAACGGAACAATAGCAGTTAACCTGAAAAATTTGTTACTTGCACATTTCTACGAGTGAGAACGGAACATTAGCGGTTAACCTGGAAATTAATAGCGAGAAACAGCCAAGCCTCTTTAACTATAAAAACACGTTGGGCGTCAAATTATAAGGGGTGTGACCCAATTTAATAAAGGGACACGCGGGGAAGAGGTTCTTAATTAAGTCCATTAGTTAATTAAACACGTTTATTAGACAAAACAAACATTTACATACATAACTAGAGAACTAACAGTTACAATAGAATTGAAAGGGATCGGAGCGCATGCTCGTACGTCCTTACAGTTCCGAAGCTTGGCCATTACTGAAGATTGTTCTAGCCGTTAGAGGGCGTGATAGTCTTTCTACTGTTCATATGAGAAGAGTTTAAACTACGGGGGGTTACAATACTTTTTTAAAAAATTTTGCTTGTACAAATTTCGAATCTTTGAAGGTAAGAGATTAAAGGGGTTCACCCACATGTGATGGTTTCAAAATATCAAAATTTTTTTTTTCATAAATTGCTTTCTTAACATGAAGCACTAGAATACAGTGGTATAGTGATTTTTTAAAATTCGAAGTCTTTATAAAGAAGCAGGTGTTAGAAGAGCAGCCGTTCGTAGCGCCAAGGTAAGATTTTCATTGTTTTAATCGGACTTGAAACTTTTTTTTTAAACGCGTTTTTCTCAAAACTGTGTTTTTCAAACTTTACTCCGTCATATCTCAAGAATGGTTTGACCGAATGATTTCACATTTATAGGGTATACTCGACACATATATACGCACCAAATGAACTACGATCAATGAAAAACTTCAAAGTTCTATCTTGATACTGGTCGTCAAAAATTTTTTTCTAAGAATGCTTTAAAAACAGGCAGTCACATGTGTAAACCCCCTTAAATTATTTTAATTATAGAACAATACACACAAATTAAAATAAACTTATTAAAAAAATGTTTTGCATTTTCTGTTTAGTTAATTTTTTTATTTACCAATCACTATCAATTTTTAGTTTATAAATATTCTGTCATGTTTCAAAAATATTTAATCGAATAAGAACACCCATTGCCAATGATTACGAAAGTTTTGAAAGTGTTCCAAAAAGTTTGATATTTTTTTTTATGTGCAACGAAATTCATTTACTGAAATAAAAATATCCACGAACTATATAAACCATGCTGAGTAGTGAAATTTATACAACAGCAGTGAAATAAAATGTAATTTATATGCTGATTAGGCAGTGATAAAATATGTCTTTCATAACTGTTCGTGTTTTATCTTATGATGGATAAAAAAACTTTTTATAGTTCTCTGTGATTCATTTTAGTAGATTTATTATGCAGTTTTACATTAACTTATTTTCGTTTTTTCATGATTTTGGTATTTTATTTTTTCATTCATGTAACTCCACAAACCAACAGTATATTTCATTTTACACATGCTTTTATTTAACTTGCAATGTAAAATGTTCGGGTGGAATCTTGCAACTCAATTTTGAAGCTGATGTCTTAAAACGATTATGCTGAAATTTTGTATACACTTTTAGTTTCGATGACAATGCATGTTTTGACCAATTATATACCGATATCGCAATTAGTTAAAAAGATATTAATTAAGGTAATTTGTTCGGATGGAATCTTGCAACTCAATTTTGAAGCTGATGGCTTAAAACGATTGAGCTGAAATTTTGTATACACGTTTAGTTTGGACGACAATGCATGACTGGACCATTTATATTCCGATATCGCAATTAGTTAAAAAGCTATTAGATCGAGTAATTTGTTTGGGTGGAATCTTGCAACTCAATTTTGAAGCTGATGTCTTTACCCGATTGAGCTGAATTTTTGTATACACGCCTAGTTTGTATGACAATACATGTTTTTCTGATGTAGATTCCGATATAGACCTAGTTACTGAAACGATCTTGTTCAGATGTTAAAGAGCCGGCATGTTTTCAAAGCAACAGCTGTCGACCGGGACCGTAGCTCAGATGGTAGAGCGCTCGCTTAGCATGCGAAAGGTACGGGGATCGACACCTCGCGTCGCCAATTATTTTTTTTCCCTGTGAAATATTTTTGAAATTCATTTGATTTGTACAACGAGGTATTTTACAATTCTCTTTATATACGTACAAAGTATGCTATATTACACACAAGCTTTTATTTATCTTGCAATGTAAAATGTTCGGGTGGAATCTTGCAACTCAATTTTGAAGCTGATATCTTCAAACGATTGAGCTGAAATTTTGTATACACGTTTAGTTTCGATGACAATGCATGTTTGGACCATTTATATTCCAATATCTCAAATAGTTAAAAAGATATTAAAGTAATTTGTTCGGGCGGAATCTTGAAAATCAATTTTGAAGCTGGTAACTTTAACTGATGAGCGGTTTTTGGTTTTAATATAGTATTATAGTAAAAGCAAAAAAAAGGAGCTTTAATATTTTTTTTATTAATTTTGCTTTGTCCAATGTTGTTTTGGTTTTACAGTGTTTCCCCCCACCTCCCCATTATTCTCTTCTTGCGACCCGAATGAAATATCTATAACATAAACCTGGCATGGTGGGAAAAAAACTGAGCTAGCCTGTTCAAAATTAACCGGCAAACGATGATGCGTTGAATGAGATGAACAGACTGAGAAACCTGTACAGTGATAACTAAAAAGTAAAAAATAAATTTAAAGTAAAAAAACTTTTTTAAAAACAAGCTTTTATTTAAATGCTCTAAAAAGAATAAAATAAACTTTTCTTTTAAAACTTTTAATGCTATCAAGTTATAACGTCATTACACAATTTATAATATAAAAGCTTGTCGCGTGTTGTCATAAAATATGAATAAACCCACTTCTAAGTTATATATTTCAAAAATTCTAGTTAATCCTCTGAACAGAGGTCTGGGCTATATACAGGCAAAATATTATTCTAATAGAAGCATTTTTCACAAAAGGAGAACATTTGGAAAAAAGATTATTCTAAGTTAATTTTTGGCCAAAATCTTGTATTTAAATAAATTTCTTTTGTCAAAATGTTCTTAAAACAATTTTATGTATATATTCTAATCTAAGTGACACTAAATATCATGAAAATTATCCATTTATGCGCTTTTGAAAATCACGGTTCCGAATGTAGTCGGATACCTTAAACCATTGGGGGATACTCATTAAGACTTCATAAGATGTAGTTACTTTTAACTGTAAAAGCCATATTTTTAAGAATACGCGAAAGTTATTCTTATTTCGAATTTTTAGAGTCCAGTACAGTCAAAGTGAGCCCACAAAAGACACTTGAAGCATTGAATCCAAATTTTTTTCTCGTTGATCTTTGCAGAAATTTCCGTTACAGAAGATACATTTAGCGTCTTTGTTTTCAGATTTTTTAATTCATGACATGTAGTCTATTAGAAATATTACATGAGAATAGAATGTGTCGGATATTGAGATATATCCAGTATTCAATAATACTAAGGTTGTGACGAATCTATACGGCACTTTATCACTAATACTGTTGGGCGTCATTGGGGATTGCAAATTCGCGTATGTTTCCAACCAGCTCTAAAAGGAGGAAACGGGATATGCAAATGTATAAGTATATAAGGAGAGTGTTGTAGGTTAGCGGAGAAGGCTATTGAGCCAAGACATGCATAGACGGTGCGATAAGAAGATTCAAGTTGATTGTGTGATTAGTTTCTGGCTGATTGTCAGGCAGCGATCTACATTCGGAAAGTTTAAGCCGACTGGAAAGGAGTGAAGTAGTAAAAGTCAGTTGATATTTAATATTCATTTATTTGATAATAATAGTAGATAAATAATAGAGTTAGTGTAAAGTTAATGATTGCTAGTAATTCAAATTGAGTATATTTCTCGGTCCTCTTATTCCGGTAAACTCGTTGATGGTGAGTTTAATATTTGATTAGTATCATATTTCGTGATTTAATTTAATAGTAAAGTTCAATCCCATTGACGTAGACATATAGATTCATATTTGTATTTAGAAGGTTGATAATTGATTCAAGTGAATAAAAATTATTTGTTATTGTAAAAATGTTGTCTGGTAATTCTTTGCCTCAATTGAATCTTAGTGTCCAGGGTGAAACCCAGGGGGATTCTCACAAGGTGACCATTCTTTTTATAATGAAAAGGAGGACGAAAAATTTAAGAAAAAATTACAACTTAAATATATTGAACGTTTTATTAATTCAAACAAACCGCACTAATTACGCTTACATTCTTTTTAATTACTATCTTAAACGAGTATTTTTCCATTGCATGAATTTTTTTTGTCAATGTATCATTTTCTAATATATCGGAAAGTTCGGGCAAAAAATATCCTTCATACTGAATTTTACGGTAAGCACTGTAGCTAAAATATTAACGTTCAATTTTGATTTCTCACTAGTCACTGCACAAAAATCATTGCCAACTGAAAAAAAACTCTTTCAACTGCTGCATTAGTTCCAGGGAAGCACATCGTAAATTCAACAAGAATAATTACATTTTCATACGGAATGTGTTCATTTTTGAAATGGTTAAGTATTTACACCCATCTTTTATCAATTTTAGTATGTTGGTGTTCCAATTTATTATAATTTAAATGTACATTCAGTCTTCCAATTTCATCAAACAAGCGAATGTCAACGATTTAAATATCAGGCTTTTCTTTTGATAAAAAAATCAACAGTTTTCTATATTTGCCCAATTTACTTGTGATGAAGTCAAAAAACACCATTGAAAACTGTTACTTCCTGTGATATTTGTTTTAGACCATTCTTCGACATTTTGGAAACATATTTGATTCATCTCCGAAAATAGAGATTAACAGATCAATTATAAAATATTGAAAAGGGGACAAAAAGGAAGACACTTTTCGAGGAAGAACAGAACCTATAAAAGAGGACTGTCTTCTCTAAAGGAGGACGGTTGGTCACCTTAATAATACCCGACACGCCATCTTGGAAAATAAACCTTCAAACTGAAAAATTGTCAGCTAAAAAATGACCACAGTATTACAAACTACAATTCTTTTAGTGTACATTATGCCTAACTTTAATGTTCAAGTCACATGTTCACTAGTAGGTTAGAACGTTTAAAAACTTATCTGCAAAATTTTTTTGAAAATCGCACTTTGTTCTGTAGCTAGTGGTATGACAACAACAAACGGTCAACTCTCACTGCAATGTATCATGAGAGTCTTTTTTCAGTAATTACAAGTTTTTCCCATGCATTAGCAGCTACCAACAGAGCCAAAACCTCTGTAATCCAAAATGACCCAAATATTCCTAATACCCAACTCTCAGTGGCGTAACGCACAACCCCGCATTGCGGAGGGGGAGAATGACTTGAAATGTCCAAATACTTTAAAACTAGGAAGAAAAAAAACTGAATCACAAGAGAAAAAGTTCGTTAGATAGAAAATGCCCTTCGTTATTGGGAGGTTATTTTACGAAGAAAATCGTGAAATGTTCTTGGTTCCAGAAAAAAGTTCGCTATATAGAAAAATTCGCATTATAGATATTCGTAATATGGAGGTTCGATAGTATTCATAATCTTGTTTTAATTTTCAACCCTTAATAAAATACTTTTTATTTAAAAATGTATTCATCAAATACATTTTTTTAAACTTGTAGTGGATGACACTTGATGTCAAATCAGTTTTTTCAAGTACATACTAGTTAAATTTATTTAATTAATTATAGTTTAAGCGATATGTTTCAGTCAATACTATTCCTCTAGATGGCAGCACTATTGGATAAAAGAGCTTTTGTTAAATTCGTAAACCTGTGAATAATCATATTATAGTCAGCATTCCTTTTACATTTGTTTTAAGATAAATTCTTACCTATTATATTCAACTTTTATTAAAAAATGTTATTTCAGATTTAATGTGGTTAAATTTTTAATGTTAATTTAAAAGGGGTTTTGCCACTTATATAATATTGTGATTCTGTCACATGTATATACATATTTACATTAGTTGTAATTTTTTAATGAAAAGTAACTGAAATAAACATTTTTTTGTTGACCTAAATAGGAATTGACTTAATTTTTTTTATTACTTGGTTTTTTTTTTTTTTTTTAATATTACTTACTTTTGGATTTTAATGAAGAAGATAATTCCTTGTTGACAATGCTTCCAAACTGATCCGTTTCATCTTCGATAAGCTCAGAATTTAATGAACTCTTATGCTCGTCCGTAGCATCCATCAATATTTGTAAAACATCGCTGTATTTCTACATGAGGATATCAATAAAATTTTAAAACATTTCGCTAAAATAATTAAATATAGCGTTTAAAATAACTATTTCATAGCATTAACATAAACATTTTTGTTTCAAAAAACGAAGAAAAAACATTTGCAAAATTTGGATCATAAGCTTAAATTAGTAATTTGAATTTAGTTATTCCTCAATTTACATGGAAAATTAGTACCGGTAACAGCGTGAAAGTGTATCCGTTACCGTTAAAGTGTATGATTCAGTTATTTCATAGAATAACTAGGTATTTCATAAAATAACTAGATAAGTCAGTAAAAGTATATAATAGATGAGCAATTTCATACTTTACCTAGTTATTCTATTAAATAACTAGGTATTCCATGAAATAACTGAGGATAGACCGTTACAGTGAAAAATAAATGATTTTAAAGATGTTTTATAAATTAATTGATCATAAATTGCTAAAATCACCCGAAAAATACATTTTATCCCTTTAGCGGATGAATAATTAATAATAAGGGAAAGCAAAGATGATAAAATTTATTATACTGCTCATTTTGTATCAGTTAAACAGAAAAGGGGAAAAAAGAGTATATTGCAAAAATAGATTATATTTTAATACTATCAACAAAAATACATGCTGGATAGAAAAACTGTTGCTTCATGAAAACATTGTGTAAATTTTTTAAAACAAAAACGTTATAGAATATTAATTAAATTGTTATGAGATACCTTTATTTTTTACTTTTCATTATTCATTAGAGCAAGGATCGCTAATGATGACACTTTGGATTGAACTGCTTATTATTTTTTGAAACAAGCACACTGTTTAGTATTGTACATTTTTTTTCCCTACGCGAGCACTTTTTAAATCCTTGTCCATTACCTCAACTTAGAGCTGTGGCAACAGATCGAAGCATTGTGTCAATATTTGGAAGTTCTTCGATGGAAATTAATTCTCGCTGACATATACTGAACTGATATCTAGAGTACAATTGTTTTATTCCGCCTAGTCGGAAAAATTCTTTCCAAAGCAGCTAGAACCGGTTCAGAGAACTTTCACGAGTGTCGTCTTTCATACTTAAACGATCAATTAATTCAATAGGTTATTCTATAGAATACCTAGTTGAATCGTAGAATTCAATTACTTTATATACTTTAACAACTGACTGACCTAGCTAATTCATGAAATACCTAGCTATTATATGAAATAACGGATTATACGCTTTAGCGGTAACATATACATCAAAACTTTTTGAAAATAAGGATTCCGTTCACCTTTTTTAAACATGTATTCATAGCTTCAATTTGTATCGAATTGAATTTTTTTTAAAGGAATTACGCGAATGGATATCAAATGTGTTTGACATGCACTCTCTCTCTTTTCCCGCCCAGTACTTTTTTAAGATTAATGATAGAATAATCATTAATCTTTAAAAAAATACTGGCTGACATTAATTCTACAAGCTGATTGAGAATTTTCTTCGTTATCATATTATTGTTATACTCTGGTATATCAAGGTAAAAGTGGCAAGATGCATCTTTAACTATCACATAAGTGGATTTAAAAAAAAATATTGTGGTATATGTATTTAATACAGCGTGTCTCTTAGAAAATAACAAACAATTTGATTAAAATTAATGATTTCTGTAGTAGATAAGTTTTTTTTATTCCACCGCAGTATATCTTCATATCTAAGAAAAATATTTTAGTAACATATTGTTCACTATGTAATGATTTTTTAAAAAAGAAAACGATTTATGTAAATATAATGAAAAATGATAAATTAATTTTTTTGTGTGTGAAATTTCAAAATTACATTGAATTTTATCGATTATATAATAAAAAAAATTTACAAATCCATATTTATTAGAGCATTCCTTTTATTTAGAAACCCAGTGCCTGAGTGGTAGCGTATAGCGCTTCCATGCCATAGGGCATGGGTAAGTGTCGGCTCAGCCTTTTATTCCTTCAGAGGATCGAAAAAAGAATACCAAGCTTGCTTGGAAACTAAACACTGGGGAGTTTGAGTCAGGCCTACAACTTGACCGGAACATCTGCTTATGAACCTCAGTGCCCAAGGTCATGGAAACTGAGATGGGTACAGTAGGCTTTGTCTCGCATGGGCTGTTGCACCATTGAGTTCAGTTTTAGTTTCTTTTACTCGGAGTTTTTTTAGAAGTGTTTTTTGATGAAATGCATAGAATTTTTATCTTTACTGTTTCGGAAAAACATGTGTAACCATGAGAAAATACATTTGTTACATTGAAGATCCGAAAACTGTTTTTTTTTCTACGGTGAATTTATTATGAACTGCTTATTTTTTGAAATCTAAAGTATAAAAAATGTTATCTGTAAAAAGGATAAATAGCTTTTTCCAGTAAAGGTTATTTCTTTTAGTCAGTAGCGCACACAAGGGGGGGGGCTGGGGGTCTGAACCCTCCCCAAACGCCTTGATTTTTTCCGATTGACTATAATTCTAAGTATAGAGTACGTAAAATTTAATTAAGTATTTGTTATTAATGATTAATTTTATTAATTAATGCTAATTATTTATTCAATAATTAGTTTTTTACTGTGTTTTGTTCCCCAAAATCGATAAAATCAAAAGGAGCATGATAAAAGAATGGTGAACTTTCGACCCCGGACCCTCCCCCTCCTTGAAAAATTCCTGTGTGCGCTACTGCTTTCAGTGATACGCGTTCGAGATTTCCAATATATATATATATATATATATATATATATATATATATATATATATATATATATATATCGTAAATGTAAGCTCCTTATCTATTTTTCATACACAATGCTCTTTTTTATCTTTCCATCTACCTTTATTTTCTTATCTCCAGTGATAAAATTTCAGAATCAAAATGAAATCGAAATGATATGAAATGCATTTTATACAGGGATGTCTTAAGACTTCTTGAGGCCCTGAGCCCCTATGCAAAAGTTGGACTACCTGTGAATCTTAAAAGTAGATAATATACACATTGTATAGAATACACCTTGTCAAATACTCGTACAAAACTATAACCCGTAACAAATAAATGTGAGTTACAACCTCGTAAGCCCAGGTATAAACCGAGTGCAGTCTTTCTACTGAATAAATACTAACTGTGTATGGGGGTAGGCCTAAGCCTAGACATGGACGATGGTCATCACATAACATTGCAGACTTGCCAATTAGCATATAAAGCTCGAAATTACTAGTTTTTTAGAGAATATGTACAGGATAACATTTGTCTATCCCATTTTTCCTTCTTGGGGTCTTCTCTTTATTTTTCGAGATCCCCACTTTTTTATATTGATTACTGATCCCTTTTTTAATATAGATCTGTTACTCCTGTCTCGTGATAGAGCTATTTTATTCCCGTTTTTTTTGGGATTATTTTAGGGGGTCATTTTTTTCTTCCTTTAATACAGTGATACTCAATCTGCGGCCCAGTGGTCTTTTCTGAGTGGCCCATCTATGGCCTATTGGACTACAAAATTTATTAATTTAAGAAAAGTGTGCAAAAAATTTAGAGGGAATTTCTATTAATGAAACAATCAAATCAATCCATTTTTTTTATCAATTCGCTTTTTTTGACAGTAGAATGTAAAAAAGATGACAATGAGTGGATACAGATTCAAATTTAAACAGAATTAGCGAACTGTAAAATTAAAAAAAAATATTGATCTAGAAAATCTGATAATAAGAACGAATAGTTTTGTATAAATCATTAAGAATATAGAATTTCGACAGAATAAGAATTGTAGCATTAAGAAATCCACAAGAACAAAATTTCAACATACCTCACTTTATTTCACGAATTGGTTCAAATAATAGCGTATCACGAATAACTAAAACAAAACAAATCATTTGCCAGATACTTTACACTAACAGAAACGCGTGACAAATGAAAAAAAAAATTAAATGCGTTGGCGTAGCTTCAGTTCACGATTCAACATCATGTAAAGAGCATGAATGAAAAGAAATCAAAACTACCTCATAAATCCGTAAAAAATGCATAAAAGTAAATATTTTTTGTGCTTTTTTGATAGAAAAGTTAATAAAGCATTAAAATAAAAGCCGAACAAAAGAATTTTAATATTTTGATCACTTTTGTGATATCCAATGCTGCTTTGGTCTTATAGTGTTTTTTCCTCATTACGTTCATGTTGCGGCACGTTTGAAATACTTGCCGTATGTTTGAAATACTAGCCTATACTTGCGGAAAAAAGGTTGAGTACCTCTGTTTTAATCTCTTTTGCTGAGTACGTTTTATAGCTTTGTTAATATTCAAATTTTTTTGATCATTTTTTTAGATTATTTAGGATTTAATGGATTTTACTTGACTTATTCAGCGACATGCTTGACTGCTGACTTCTTGCTACACCAATATGGTGCATGTTTTTATTAGTCCTGGGTTTTACTACAGGGGCTTATTATTGAAAAAATCATAACTAAGATAATTGTCTCTATTGTGTAATTCTTGTCTGTAACAATTATGATCTTAAATAAAGAGTTTTTCGATTTATTCGAAACATGATCTTTCTGAGGCCGAGTAGTGAATGGGACGAGGCCCCCCGTCGAGAGAAAGGATGAAGCCCTGGGCCTGAGCCCAGTTGGCCCATGCCTCGAGACGTCCCTGATTTTAAAATTATTTGATAATTATATGGTGCCACACTAAAAAGAGATGCCATCTCCCGGGGAATGTACTAGATCTGCAAAGGTTAAAACACCAATCTGCAGCCCCATTAGAGGTAAAAAAAAATATTTGTTGTTTTAGTCAATACTCTTTGATTTAATTCTCAGAATGTAAAAATGAATTCTTTTTTTTTTTAATTTTGAAAAAAGATGGACATTATTGAGAAGCTGTTGTATGATCGACTCGCAAAAAGATTTTGCTTAAAATTTTTTTATCTCTATTAAAAGAATTTAAGCATTTTATTGTATTTTTAAAAACAAAGCGTTGCCTTTTTTATTTTTGATGTAATTATTGGCATATAGAAAGGAATTGATCTCTGATTTTCCATTTTTTTTGGTAAATCAAATGTCTAATAGAAATAGTTTGAATTTGGTTATTTTTACTTCAAAAAAAAAAAAAGAAATTTTTTTGAAACACAGTTTTATATTACGGGTGTATTTATCATAAAAAAAATCTTTATTTTTATTTGTCAAAATGGTTTATTTTTACATAGTGAAAAACTGAAGAATTAATATTTTTACGGATGCATACAAATAATATTGTCATCATTTCCCTCCAAACTATAACATGCTTTTAGTTTGCTAAGAAAAATTTATTTCAAATGTAAGTAAATCAACCAAAAGTTTTAAAAGATAAAACGCTCATTAAACTCAAAATGTAAACTTATTTGCTTTGGCCTACAAAAAAAAAATACATACTTATGTAGTGTCCGGGACTACTGTTGGCGGGGGATTATGGAATGTTTGCGTGAATCGGCGCGATTTCGAAGGAGTTGCTGTGTTTTGAAGAGACAAAGGTTTTTTACCGCAAGCAAAGTGGCCAGGGGGAAAAAGTCTATTGTTTTGGAAGCGCGCAGCGCTGAACTGTTTGGGGGTGAAGGAAATTGGATTCCTCCGGTGAGATCGACACAGGCGTGATCTGGTATAATAAAGAAGAGAGATGGACGATAACACGATGGACAGTAGTTATTTGACTGTAGTGATAATCAAGAGAATTGTGTTTAGTCAAGATGATTGTAATTAATCAATAGAATTGTGTTTAGTCAAGATGATTGTATTTAATCAATAGAATTGTGTAGTAATTGATTATATGGAGAAGTAATTTAGAAAATAAATGAGAAGTTACTACAATATATATTTTTAAAATAGATCATTGTGAGCTATCCTTTAAAATTCAACTTACTTTTCCAGTTTCTTTTCTTTCCTTCACGACTTGCTTTATGACATTTTGAAAGAAATCATCTTTGTCAATGCGAATCACATTAAATTTTCTCAATAACCAGAGGGGTAATATAACTGTAAAAGATAAGATGTACAGTATAACTGCAACATTATATAATAATTCACTGTAATTAAATGACATCAGTGGAAATAGCAGACTAAATTTTCAAGAAACCAACAATTAGTAGGAACTATTTAGATTCTGGCAGTGAACTAACTTCACAATTACTAGGCAGATATGCGTAATGCACAGAATGGATTTTCCATACTTGGGATAAATATTTACAAAGGTTAGCAAAATACATATTTTCTTTCATGTTGGCACAACCATAAATAACATCAGTATTCGTTCGTGAGACCACTTGAAAATTTACTAAAAGCTTATAAATGCTCTTAATTTTTTTACTATAAAAATGACAATAGTTCCAGGGACCGAGTCTATTGCATTTCACTAGCTTTTATGACAATAATCCTTCCCCAATACATAAAATATGATAAGTTATAATTAAAGTCAATTTAAAGCATGCATAACTATCGGTATTATTAAGTAAAATGTGTCCTTAAATTCGTCAATTAAATTTTCTTAATATGTATACTGTATTCGTACTATTACTAAATTTTGAGCATTATTTGCCTCTCCGTCAAATGGATATTATGATTGGGAAAATCGTTTGTAGGCCAATAAAGAATACTTTTTCATTGTTATATGAACAGTAAAGACTTTGGCGACAAACTTGGAGAAAATTTTAGTAGCCAAACTTTGCGAAAAGAAATAGACATACCTAGAAAAATCCAGAAAGGTTTAGAATGATTATTTCACCCGATAACTTTAGAATCTCCGAGAAAACTATTCCTAACCTATGTTGTGGAAAATCAACATAGGAAGTGTCTGAGTTTAACTACAATAGAGTGTTTTAGTTGCCTTGTTCGATATTATACTTACGGATTTGAATTGCTGTTTTCTATTGTGTGATTTTCGAATATGTGTTATTGCTGAATTAATAATCATGTGTTCATTGTCTTTTGTTCAAAAAAAATCTACTGCGTTTACGTGAAAATTCTGGAATAATGCGATTTACTCCAAAAGAATCTGTCTGTGTTAGGACCTTTCCAGAATTTGAAAGATGATCAGCCATAAAGCTATATAATTCCTAATTTAAATGATGGATTTTCATCATCCTCGATAAAATTTTATTTTCTAAAAGCTAATGTATTCATTTGATATCTTTGATATCACATGAATTAAAATGTATTTAGATGATTCGGTCATGCTACAAAAATGTCATGTTGACAAAAATGTTAGGCCGAACTCCCCCCTCAAACACTTCGAGGAGAAATAGGGCATCGCTTTTCTGCAATAAATTCATAATGCGTATTAGCTAAACAGCATGATTCAATTTAAGTGAGTGTTTATTAACTGGCATTATAAGGCGACAAGAAAACTACTGGTGACAAACCTCATTATTTGGAACCAAGGTCAAGTGACGAGGATGATACCTGAGCTGGCAACCCCTTTCCAAATCACCACACCACGCCAACGGAAGAACACTGAGCCGCTATAGATTTACTTGCATCAGCGCCTCTACAAGGTGGGTCTTCGGTAACATTGGGGTTCGAACTCATGACACGCCAGCCGTTGACTATGACCACTGGGCTACCACGGTCACATGATTCAATTTGAAGGTAGGCTAGTGGATAAAAAAGTGCAAATGTTCGTTTATTTAGCAGAAATGTTTCCCTAAAAGTCGGTATAGATCAGGCCTAGCCAACGTAAAGGGTTTCTGGGGCCACTCTGATGACGCATAACGTTATCGCAGTCTGTACTTTATATAAACATGCCTTTAAGGTAATGTAAAACAAAAATAAAAGGAATTAAAGTGTATTATTATACCATTAAGATAAGAGGAAAACCCATTTGTTCTCCCTTTCATTGTAAAAATTTATTATTTCGCATTCCCCTATACTTACGAAACATTAGTGTTGTAAGCACTTTTGGCTGAAAGATTTGATTGGCATGCTTTACAAAAGTATTCTCAGGATCATTGTGAGAATTGATCTTTGTTCCGAAAGCAACCTTTGCAATTACATCCATAGTAAAAGCTCCAAACATACTGTAAGAAAATATGCATTTTTATAACACATTATAAATTATTTTAACTATATATTTATTTTTTAATACATAACACAAATAAAATATTTTATGACAAAAACATCAAATTGATTGTTTATTAATGTGGCAGAACGAAATCTATTTGTAACTGACCTAGTAATTTTGAATAATGGTCAACTGACAAGACGACGCCTATGCTAGTACCCCACTCTCTCTCTCTCTCTCCAGACTTCCACACCACACTAATGTAAACTCTGTAGAGCTCGAATGATTTAATTTGCATCAGCCTTTCTGTACGTCCGTCTTTTAGTAAAATTAAGATTCAAACTCACAAATGTACTATGACAACGTCCCGCCACGAACTCGCGACCGTGACTCCTCGGCCACAAAGAAAAACGAATGAAAAAAATGTATGGTATATTTTATAAATATTTATCATGATTGCATAAATTTTTTCTTTCACGCTAGTTTATTTGCCTTTTTTGCTAGCTTAGAATTTTCAAACCAATGAATAGAAAGTATAATAAGTGGTTATATAGAGCATCGGACTCCAGACCGGAAGGCCTGGGTTCGATGCCCGATGCCACCAAATACCCTTCGAGTACATACGGAGTACTTGCTTGTTAAATCAGTGGGTCCGAAGTCTTGTGGGCTGAGTTATGAGCGTAGGGGACTCGAGAATATTTCTCTCCCCTTCAGTTCCATGCAGAAATTGTGGAGGTGGAGATAGGTGGTGCCGCCATCTATCGTCTCTTCGGGGAATTTCGCCGAGCTAAATCGTACTGTCACCTGTATGGTGCTCAAGGCCAACGACAGGCGTACTTCTAGCCCCTTGCCACGATGAATTTCGTGGGCCTCAGTCTGACTACGTCAGACAGGTGGCATTAGAAACAACAACAACATATCCCATATAAATCGGTAGCAGAACAGCAAAACTTATATATATATATATATATATATATATATATATATATATATATATGTGTATATATATATATATATATATATATCCGCTTTTTCACATTAGTAGGTCTTAATTGGCCCACCCTGTATAAATATATATCTATACAGGGTGGTCCAAATAAGATCTACTAATGTGAACCGCAGATAACTCTTGTAATAATCATTTATTTTGATAAATTTTTTTTACACATTAAATATATTTTACGCAAATTTATTGACATCAGACAAATGTCCACAGTTTTTCTCGATACAGAGATTGGCTCTTTTTAACGTGTTTTCTATTACACCACATAATGTTTCTGGTTGAAGGCTCAGTATTTCATCTCGAATATTCTACTTCAGCTGTCTAATAGTCTATGGTTTATTGACATACACTTCGTCTTTTAAACACTCCATAAAAAAATGTCGGATGCAGTTAAATCTGGCGAACGAGTTGGCCAAGGGAAATCTGAATTTTTTTGAAATCAGACGCTCGCCAAAAATTTGCCCAGCAGTGTGTGAAGATGCTCCATCTTATTGAAACCACAAATTAAGGTTTCTGATCCACCATTGGCCGCAAAAGGTTTTCAATCATTGTTTTGTAAGAAGCTTCGGAAATCGTTTCCGGTGATCCATCCCCATTCTCGAAGAAATCTGCCACACAGTTTCCACGTTGTCTTCAGAGCGAATATTCCGATGGACACCTCTTCCTGGACGGTCGGCCACAGGGTCCCGTTCCTCAAAACGACCGACCAAACTCCTAATCATGAGGGCTGTGAGAGCTGATCTTGAATAAAAATATTGCCGATATTTACACTGTGTCATAACAATTGATTGTTGACAAGAATAGAAAAACTGGATAATTTTAACACGTTGTTTTGTACTTTATGGTTCCGTAATAAATTTCCAAGAATTCAATTATAACCTACAAAAAGAAAAAAATTATTATATAAAAATTTTTTAAAAAAGTTATTTGTGTTTAACATTGGTAGGGTCTTATTTGGCCCACCCTGACTTTCCCCCTAGGATTTTCTTTACACAGAACATTTGGAATTGTCTTTGTTGTTATAGTTGCATTGATGAGGCAGTCTTTTGTTTATGGTAATCCAGTTTATTGTACATTTAAACACAAAACGAATAGGGCACAACAAAGAGCTCATAAACCAAATCGAGCTGCAGTGGGCTACATAATGAAGACAAGAGGCGGACTGAATTTCCCAGAGGATCCCGGGCTTTTATATGAAGCGATAACCGGAAGTTCCAAATTCATATGATTTCCGTGGATGGAGCTTGTGATTGGTGGAAAGATATTGTACGAGGAAAACTTACATAAGTTTACTTTAAAAACGCAGAGCTTGTTAATTTTTAATAGATACAGTTACGGTTATTCCCGTTAGGTGGATAGCTAAATTATTTACGTGAGAGTCCTAAAGTGTAAGTAAGGACCATTACAAACTATATATATCGATGAGAAGAAATATTCGATAGTATTAATTTTGTTAAATATAGTGATGGAGTCGCGTGGCAATTCAAAAGTCTGCTTTTCTAATCCAATTATCGTTTATGAACATCAGGAGAATTATAATCAGGTCGAGGGTAGCCTAGTGGTTAGAGCATCGGACTTCAGATCGGAAGGCCTGGGTTCGATGCCCGATGCCACCAAATACCTTCCGAGTACACACGGAGTACGTGCACATTAAATCAGTGGGTCCGTAGTCTTGTGGCCTTAGTCACGAGCGTAGGGACTGGAGAATAGTTCCCTCCCCTTCAGTTTCCATGCGGAAATTGTGGAGGTGGAGATAGGTGGTGACGCCATCTATCGTCCCTTTGGGGAATTTCGCCGAGCTAAATCGTACTGTCACTTGTATGGTGATCAAGGCCTACGACAGGCGTACCTCTAGCCCCATGCCACGATGAATTTCGTGTGCCTCGATCTGACTACGTCAGACAGGGGGCAATAGAAACAACAACAACAGGAGAATTATTACAAAAAATATTCAAAATGAGTGCTTCCAATTTGTGATTACTTTTATATATTTTAGTCAGCAGAATTTAGAAGCCTTTTAGGTGGAAAATTATATGAAATTTTAAATGAATTTATTAATGGCTTAGAGTGCATTTTTTTTCTTTATAAAAACAACTTAATGTAATTACCCTCTACATTCCACGGGTTTACCTTCCTTGTAAAATTTTTCACAAATTTCGACCACACTTTTAGAGCAATCGTTTATGACGGTTCCCATCTAAAAAAATTTAATTAAATGTTAAAAAAGGATTTCAGTACATCACATTTCATTATAAGTGCAATAAATAAGGAAACAAATTGCAAGAGTTATGAAATTTTTTAATGAATTATAAAGAATTATTTAAATAATTATTTATTTTTTTAAAATTATTTCCTGTGACAAAAGTAAATTTGTAGGTGTGAACAAATTGTAACATAATACAAAGCTTAAAATCTGTAACATTATAAGCTTTATAGGAATTTCAGTTTGAAAATCATTTCTAATTTATGATTAATTACTGATTTTCTCTAATTTTTGAAAACTTCTGCCAAAAAGTGAAAGGAAAACTTATGTTTAATTTGAGCCAATCGTCATTGTTAATATTTACACCTAGAGTTTTCCTAATTTACAAATATTTCTCTTAATCATATACGAGTATTTTATCATCTTCGTGTTTATTACATTTATATGCATTTTATTATTTTGCTTTTTTATGAAAGGATAAATTAAATAAATATAAACTAATATGTCAATAACAGTGTAGTTCACAATTCATCATTTATGAGCGCTATTTTGTTATCAGTAGCAATTCGGGCCACGGCTTCTTAGTAATCCTTACGAAAGAGAATTTTAAGCTCATCTTCCCTATCCGATTGGAAAATTTCATTCACAGTTAAAAGAGAAATACTTGTTTTATTTAAACCAAAGGCAAAAAATAGTTCTTGTTCAGGTACATTTTTGTTAAGTCGACAGTTCCATGCCATGTTATCGTCTGATTTTGTATTGTTGTTGTAGTTGTTCTAGTATTATTGGTGTTAATAAAACGGTGAAAGAAAAATTTAAAATCACTATTTTGACCTTGGAACAAGGAGATTACAAGTATATGCATTATCACGTAAATTTATGAAATAAAGTCAATGAGTTCTTAAGAACAACTAGAAGGAAATTCTTTTTTGAGTGGCGGGGATTTAACATACGTGTCAAATTCCTAAAATTTGATTTTTCAAATTTTGAATGGCCGTTAGTAATATTATTTGAAGTTGTCTTCAAATGTGAAACTACAAATTTTCAGTCATTTAGGTCTTATACGCATAAATTTTATGTTTTACAGCAAAAATATTTCTTCGTAATGCTCGTTGTTGATATGAAATGTCTTGCCACACAAAAATGGGGACTAAAAATGATTCTTTTTACATTTATAGAATCATAAAATGAACGAAATAAACTGTTATTTGAAGGCCAGCGTAAGATCATACTTTAAAATAGAAGATAGATTTTAGCACTTGTATTTTAAAATTTCATTAAGAAATTTCCACTAATTTCAGCATAGTTCAATGGAATGAATATATATAGCTAATATATATTTTGTTTGACTTTAAACCTCGAATTTGCCATAACTTTTTGTTTTATTGCAAAATAATATGACTAACACTCTGTGCTTTTGCCCTGTCTCTGACCTATTTACAAATGATCGTTGTCCTCTGTTAATAATAATTTTTTTTAAAAAAAAGAGTAAAACACAAACATACACATACATATTTTCAACAACCTTTCTATGCATAAAAGTACAGTTTGCATCCTGCAATAATCGTACTCGATTTATCTAATAACAATTACATTTTTCTAAGTATTAAAAAAATTAAAAGAACGCTTTGTAAAACTATTGTATCTTATCGAAATCTATAACACACAAATTGTGTCACACATTATAAAACTATTTTAGCTAACCAAACAAAGGTGGCGGCGTACTTGTCTCATTCTTTTTGAAGTGAATGCAGGCGTGATGACAGTTCGAACTCGCTTCCAATCTTCTCCTTTAAGTAAACTTACAGCATGTTTTGTGATAGGATCATCCACTTCGATATGCTAAAGATATAAACAAATAATTACTTTTCTACTCATACTCTAAAAAATATCGGAAACATCTAAAATGATATAGAGCAAGATTTAAGTTAATGCCTATTAATCTAAGATATTTCTTGTTATTTCTTTAAGATATTTCTTGTCTTTCTTCCCTTTAAAATATTCTTTAACTCATCCTCACAAAGCTTTCTGATGTTTACTGAGCAACGCTTTAGAACTTTGTTGGCTAGGCAACCATGAACTCGATATTATATCGAGTGATTACATTGAGAGCCTTGAATGACGAAGGAATTGAGAAATTCTTGTTCTAGAATTTAAACGTTGATTCTTTTTGAAATATAGAAATTTTTTAATATATATTATCTTTAATATATATTGATTTAATGCATATAATTTTATATAATTTTATATAATTCTACAATATTAAAGTAATATTTCAAGGTCATAAAAGTTATCTCTTTTCATTGAATTAATATACTGTTTACAATAGCTAACGAAGTATACATTCATGAATTGAGCGTTTGTAGAAAGAATCTGTATAATATGTATAGGAGTTTAAATATTTTAGTAACGTATAAACTATCTTCATTTCCATATTTAAAAAGTATTCGTTTAAAACCCCTTTTGCATATTCCTTCTTTTAGAAGGCTGCATTAGTCTTAATTTTTTTTCGCTACGTATTTTAAATAACAAACATATATGAAAAAATTATATATATTTACGTAAAAATATATTGCTCTTATTTTCGCATATAACAGTTTTTTTTCCCGAGCTGTAAGTAAATCAATATTATTACGAGTATAAATCCTCTTTGTAGTATTGCATATTTTTATTTATTATTCTATTCTTATTACGCTATATTCTTAAAATTTAAAAGCTTTCATAAATCTTGAGAGTTTTTACTTCAATAAATAAAGTTACCAATGCATTTGTACTTTAATTTAATTAAACAAAGATAAAGTGTATTAAATAACAGAGAATATTTTTACTAATAAAAAAGATGGATTGATTTAAAAAGAAACGATTAGTATGAATAAAATATAATATAATACTCAATATACACTAATGAAGTTGAATTGCAATATCAATAATATGGATTCTTTTCCCCCTTTGGAGAATATTCAGTCTTTTAGTATAACCTAAGTCTATAGATCCAGTTGGATCTCTCTATTTATAGGCCTAGCGGATAATTCGAGAAAGATTCGCTTGTCATAGGTCTTGAAATTAGTGGATTTCTCCACAAATTTCTAGAAGAATCCAGAGGGTCCCGAACTCGCCAAAAATGGTCACCAAAATGATCGCCAAGTCACCAAATTGGTCGTCAAAAATGATGCCAACTTGGTTCTATCGCCAAGATTTCGCCAACATTGAATCACCATTATAACGTAAGGGACGGCGTTACTTGTGAATATTACAGTTTTAACACATAAAATAAATATAACATAGAGTAATATAAATGCTTTACACATACAAATACAAATTATATTTACATTATTTTATACAAAATTCATAACAATATTTATTCAAGGTCATAACAAATATTTTCACATAGCTTTATTAATGGAAGCATATCATCTTTGACACCTTCCCACACTTTTTACTTTCCCACTTCATTTGCACCGCCTCTCTCTTTCCTTTCAAGCTCTTGTTTGAATAAACGGAGTTAAAGATTTAAAAGTTCATAAAATATTAGAAATTGTTTTATTAAACAATTTCTATTACACTTTTATTAAACAACCATTATTATTGACACTTTATGACAATCAAAATTTACAAACCAACTAAATAATGTAAACAGAGGAAAAAAGAATTATATATATATATATATATATATATATATATATATATATATATATATATATATATATATATATATATATATGTATTGTTAGCCGAGTGTTGGTTTCTTGTATGTAGATTTGTCGATGGTTATTTATGATGGTTGCAGTTCTATATTGATGGGATTAATGAGGCAGTCCTTGTGGCAGGAAATCTTGTTTATTAAACATGGTGAGACACACAAACATTCACATCGTAAATAATAAACAAGAAATGGACGACACTACACATATAACAGAAGCGATAAGCAACAGCAACGTTTCACAGGACGAACACAAAGACATAAAGGGATGAGCACAAAAAAACTTTCGCTTTTATACCAGCAGTGAAGATCGCGTGACTCCATTGTAACAAGAGCTGTGATTGGTTAAAACGAGCAAGAAAGAGATTTCCTAATGGAATATTGATTACGATTAAGGTACTATATTTATATGTAGGGCAATAGGAGGAAAAAAAAGGATGCTATAGAGGGAATTATTACATATATATATATTTAAATATATAAAATCAATCACAATAATCAATATATATATATTATATATATATATATAAATATATATATATTATATATATATATATATATATATATATATATATATATATATATATATATATATATATATATATATATATATATATACTAACCGTTCTGTAATGAAACTTGTGAAAATCTTTCACCATAACATCTCTCAAGAGATCCGGATCTGTAATTATGTAAATAGGCGTACTCCATTCAAAAGAACTGAAAAAAGAAGAAGAAATTATTTCCCTAAATTACGAGTATAGTAAACAAAAGAAAAAAAAAGACCATGGGAAAAAAATTACGGTTTTATTTCAAGGTGATTTTTAGATCTAAAATTAGATTTATACTTAATATCAATTAATACATCCAAAACAATGGTGTAATGTACACCCCCGCAGGGGCCAGGTTTCTAGGGAGCCCAAAGCGGACTGCCGCCAAGTACCTACCCCTTGTAAAATCCAACTTGGGGGCCCAAAACTGGACTTTGCAGGGGGACGCAAATGTTCTCCGTTACGCCACTAATCAGAAATAATATTTTATATAAAAATAAATGCATTCTAATGCTTAATAAATCCGTTTAATTTGTATTATGTTACAACTGGTACATTAATAATGGTTACAACAATTAATAATGGTTACAACAATGAATTAATAATGGTTACAACAATGAATTAACAAGGGTTACAACAATGTGTAGCATCTAGACGAGTGGTTATTTTGATCGACTTTTATTTTTTCAATGCTTATAGTTTTACCGAATTGCCGGCTGGGTGGCGTGGTTGGTTTGTCGCTGGCCTTATGTACCCAAAATTGCGTGTTCGACCCTGGCCCTAAATCTGTCGAGAGCTCAAGCGTCCTCCCGTTGGTGTGGTGTGGTAGTTAGGAGAGGAGGGTGCCAGCTCCGGTGTCATCCTCGTCACTTGACCATGGTTTAAAATTGTGATATCCGTCACCAAAAGCCCTCGTGTAGCTGAACAGTGCGACGTTAATATTCCCTCACTTATTCACTCGACCGCAGCCCAAGTCGGTGGATTTTCATGATGCAGAAATCAACGGCGATCGTGTCGTATGATTATATGACATGTAAAAGATCCCTAGAGTGTCTGTTTGGCTTAGTTGCTCTCGGCAAAATTAAATCCTAGTACAGGTTCGCATCGTCAGAGCTCTGGTTAGGAAGCTGGGTGTCAACATTACTTGTGGAGATTGGTATCCACCTATATGTTGTCGCACTAAAAAGAGATACCAGCTTCCAGGGAATTACTAGGTCTGCAATGGTAAAGCACCAATCCGCGGCCCATTAGAAATAAAAAAAAGGTTTACTGAATTTATATATATATATATAACTATTTTATAATTTATATCTACCATACAATTAACATTTATCAAAGTTTTAACAAAACCAATTTTATAGAATTGTACTTTTATACAGAAATATTTGGAATTCAAATTTTGATTTGTAGCACACTCTGACAATTTTTGAAAACAAAAATTTTGACTGTATATTATTGACATAAAAATACGATACTTAAAGTAGATTTTGTACTCACCCAAAATGTTTTCCATATTTTCCTATATTTTCCTTTAACAATTCAGATATGGGCTAGAATAGATAAAATTACCCAAAATTAAATAATGTTTTAATTAGAATCAGGAAGTTTTATTGAATTGAAACATATTGATTATTTCACCCTTCTTCCTGATCAAATTAAGTTCAAAACGTTATCAAACATTTTCTAAGTAAAAGACAAGTAATATAAAAAAAATTTTTAACGTTAATTTCTACTTCGTGAGAAAAGCGTACTAGCGCCATCTGTTGCAGCTAGTTGTAACTCCATCAGAAAAAAATAACGCAGAATAAATTTAAAATTAAAAAAATAAATTTAATTAATGAATTAATATTTGAAGAAATATATCAAGTGTCATCCACTACAAGTTAAAAAAAATTGTTTGAACTTAAATGGATGAATATAAAGTATTTTATTAACGATTGAGAATTTGAACAAGATATATATATATATATATATATATATATATATATATATATATATATATATACATATACATAGGGAGAGAGTTCACTAATAGTAAAAATTGAAAAAGAAACATTTTTTTAAAAAAATTCATGTGGTGAAAATCTTTTATTCTTAATCCAGCGATTCTAAAACTTTCGATCAATACGGTCCCCTTTACGTATCGGCCTGAAATCGCGGCCCTCATGTTTTTGAACATCCCTTCCCTGAATGATTCAAAGGCTCCTGAATAATCCTAAGATTGCCTCTTCTACTTATACAGATTTTTTAAAGTTTTTTTTGTTGTTGTTTAAGAAAACAGTGTAAATATCGAATTTAAATTATTACACACTACACACACACAAAATAGTAATATCAAATAAATAAATGTGCTTAACTATATTAATTAAAGTTTTTAATGAGAAGGATGATGCTGCATTTCTTTTATAGGAGTTGTTATATTAGGTGTAATTTTTGAAATCTGTGCAGTCTTAATTCCGGTTCTACGCTTTCTAGGTGGTTTCTACAAATTTTGTAAAATATATACGATGTAGTAATGGCTATGCTGTTGCAAACAATAAAAAATTGGATTAATATTCTTGATCGAAATACTTGTTCTAGAAAAGTTTTTTCATTGAGGCAATTTAGAGATCTAGTCTAAGATAGCACATCTTTCAATTTTTCACAAAGCTTTCAGTGTTTGTAAAAGAGGGAAATTTTAACATTAAATAAGAGACTCTCGTGGACCTCTCAGCAAAGTGTTGAGAAAATCCTGGGGTCAGTTCAAGAACTTTTGCTTTAGTCTCTTAAATCGGATTTAAAATCAGGCTCTAAGTTCTATATATTGTACAAAATATTTAGCAAGAAATAGCGTAATAAAAATATAAAAGCTAAACATGAAGATCAAATTTATAGAAAAATACAAAAAAGAAACTACAAAAAAGAACCTAGTTAGTCAGTAAGCAATTTCGGACTTAGGACCGAATAAGTGGGGTTAAACTGGTTTGAAGGTGCCAACCTTCCTCCTTTGCAACTCGGTAGGAAAAACCAAATAAAATAAACAAAAATTCAAAGTATGTAAAGACTCACAGACAGTATGATAAAACCACTGACTACTACTCTGCAACAAACTCTCCCAAACTCTTAATGCAGAAAAATCTCAAAACAATTACGTAAGAAAAGTAGAAAGATAGAAAAATCCTAAAACAATTACGCAAGAAAAGTATTTTTCTAAAAAAGAATTTAACAAAATTTCTTTACTCACGGAGCTTTTTCCAAGATAATCAAGAGTTTTGAAATTAATGAAAAGCAATTATTCACCGAGTTAAAAAACCTGAATATACATAAACACATCTTTTGAACTTACTTTTAAACCAGCCAGCAAAGATAGATACCAAGAGAGATGACAATCAAATATGGTAGGCTTTGAATCGGTTGATTGTCAAAAATGTAAATTTGCTAGGCTCTAATTTGGTTGGTTGTCAAAAATGTGTAAGATGTTCAAGATGTGTGAGGAAGAGATGTAAACAGTGATATGAGTGTTATGATATAATCTTCACAGTAAGACCACTAACATGTTGACTTTGAAATCCTATTGTTGTGTGGTGGATTTGGAATTAGAAGTAGCAAGACGGTTAATGTATTTGTGATGAATATAAGTTCTTAAGAAATTAAAAGGGTATTCATGATCTAAACGACATTGAATTTTTTTTATATTATTGAAATTGTCTATTTTGTGGGTAGTTAAGTTATCATTTCTAAATAAAAAATTCAAAATGATATTTCTGTAAATTGATAAATGCAAGTTACTATTCCATACAGGAATTTTAATTATATGGAACTTTAAAGAATCTCTTTTGTCAAAAATGTTACTTACTACATTATTGTTAATAAGATGAAAGTCTAAATATTTTACCATATTAGAGTTAAAGTTAGTTTTAAGGAGGTTGAGATAGTCAGGATAGAACGTAATATTTGGCTTGTATTCACTATTTTTACCAAAAATTATTATATCAGCTATATAACGATAAATCAAGTAAGAATCATTTACCACATGATCAATTTCAAAAAAATGTAAATAAGGGTTCGCAAAACAATTACTAGCTGGACCACCCTGAGGTAATACGTTGATCTGTTTATAAAGATTCTGATGAAATGCAATGAAATTTTCTTTTAATACGAGGTTAACAAGAATATCAAATTTTTCTTTTTTCATTGAAGTATGCAATTCATATTTCTCATAAATTAACTGTAGAACCTTAATCATATCGTCAATATCTATAGAATTAAAAAGGTCCTCGAAATCAAAGCCATGCATGGGAAAAATTAACATATCCTTAGTAACTCTAGCAATCTCTAAGCTATTTTTAATTATTGCCGTGTTTTGTAAGTTATCAATTAAATTTTGAAGAAGAGATTGCAAGATCTTCCCAGACTTCGTGATGTATGTATTGTATCCATTAGTGATACTACGGAATTTTATAGGGCTTTTATGAAATTTTGATGTTAAAAAAATACTTGGATATTTAACATTATTTAGATGAATCTTCAGTCTTTTATTCAAAGCTAAAAGACGATTATCATCTCTATTATTGTGAACTGATATTTGAAATGAAATATTATTTAAAATGTGATTACTTAATATTTTACTGTAAAAATATGTACAGATTATGGCATAATTAGCAGAGACCTTATCAACATATGTAATCACGAAGTCATTTTGGATATTTTCTATTGATGATTTAAGATCTTTATACATAATTTCATTTTCAACACTGAAATCTAATTCCCGAATTCCTGTTGCTACATAAGATCTAAATTGATTGAAAGCTTCAATCGGCATTCCATATTTAATTGCAATTTTAAGATAGAATTTATCTAAATCATTTATGATTTGTTTCATAACGTTAGATTTATTTTTTGTGATCATCAGTCTAAAAAGGACAAATGGAAAACTCACAAAAAGAAAACTCACTTTACATGATGAAAAACAATATATATATATAGTATAATAAAATAAAAGTGAAGAATAACTGGAACCCACAGTGCTAAAGAAGTAAGAAATTTTAATTCAGCAGACACAACAAATGTAGATACAAAAAAGTCATTGGACTAAACTGGAGACCTATTATGATTTCTAAAGCTGTCGCTGAATTAGGCCATCGAATTAGGGTTAAGCAGTGCTTTGTGGATCCAACCTTCCCCGTACAGCAGAAATTTTCCGACATAATAGGGGAAAAAACCCAAGTTGAAAAGTTAAGCCTAATACAACACGTGGTTGTAGAACCTAATAAAATCGTAAAAAGAAATTGAGAAAAGAGAACAATAATGAATCTATCAAGGAGATGAATAAAAAAAATTTTAAATAGAAAGTATTAGGAGAAACTTACTTGTGAAACAAAAATCCTGAGCTCAAAAATACATCCTACTGCAATGAGATCCTACGAGAAATGGCGTAAAAGATTGAAACGCCAGCGCAGGAAGGAAAAAACCGTGGCGCCATTAGAAATAAAATCAGATTTAAAACAAACTCGTAGGTTTCTTAAAAGATGTATTAATATATATCTCATTCTAACTATTATCATTCCTTTACAATTTTCATGAAAAGTCATTTGCAGGATATAAAAATTGAAAAAATGAAAATTGTTCATTTTTAAATTTTCTATTTATTGATACAGAAATCTAAATTCAATACTTTAAGTCTCTGAAAGAATAAATTATAGTTAAAAAAAACTAAAACACGCTTTTATAGTGAATCGAACTAAAAAGTACAAAAAAATTCTTAATATAAGAATAAAATGATAAACGAAAAAATTAATGTCATTGTGGTAAAAGCGTGGCGTGCTCTACATTAATTGTTATAATTTTTTATTAGTTCTATTCCGAAATGCTGAGTTAGTGTAAAAATGTAGTACAAAGCACCCCCACGCTTTTACCCCAATGACATTAATTTTCTCGTTAGTCATCTTATTCTTGCACTAAGAATTATTTTTTTACTTTTTAGTTCGATTGACTATAAAAGTATGTTTTTTAATTTTTCTATAAACTATAATTTATTTTTCATTTTTTAGTTCGATCTACAATAAAAGCCTGTTTTCTTAGTTTTTAAAACTATCACTTATTCTTTGTTGAATTTATCCTAGAGTTTGATATTTGGAGCCGGAATTAAGTGGCTACTGGAACTAGTCTTGCTCTTCAATGAATATTATTTAATATGTCTGAAGGGTACTTATTCTCTCCGTTTACTGGGCTTCGGATGAATCCCATATCGTTGTATTTCAAAGATTCCGTCTCTATAGATGCAGGTCTAACCAATAAAAGTGTGTAAGAAGAGATATTAAATTTCAATCATATTATCACATCACTTCTAAACGTATTGCTTTATCAAAATGAAAAAAATATTTTGCAACTAGAACAAAATTTATCTCCTTTTAAACGTATTACTATAATGTTAATTCGTATCATCACTTCTAAACGTATATTACTTTATAAAAATAAAAAATAGTTGGCATTTCGAACATAACTTATTTTTTTTCACATACACGAATCTTTTTTTTTATTTCCATTTTTAGAAAAACTAGATCTATATTATGATAAGAGAAATTGCTAACGCACGCGCCCTACCCTTTCTCACATAAAGAATACTTTTTTTGTTTTATTTGTATTAACCACAAGCCTATTCGCGGTTTTAGGGTTGCACTTTAAATTTTTAGCCACTAAATCTGGAATTAGTCGCCAAATCTGGAAATGGCATACGGAATTATTCTCCAAATCTTAAAATGCTTTATGCAATAAGTCGCCACATCTGGAAGTGGTATACGGAATTAGTTGTGACAAACCTATACGGAACTTTATCACTAACCTTCTGAATCGTCTTTTTTAGGGAAATTTAATTCCCCTACCTATTTCCAATCAGCTCCAAAAAGAGGACAGGATTCCTTGTTATGCAGATTAGATAAAGTATTCAAGTCAAACGGAATAGTAAAGCAAAAGGCAGTAGGAGAGAGAGATTGAAGCAGAAAGGTATAATGGTGAAGTTAGAGATTTATTATTGAAGATTTCTAGGTGGATAAATCTCAGGAAGAGCTGAGCTGCAATGTGGTAAATATTGATTTATAATTAAAGTCTCATTAAAGCTTTATATTAGGAGTGAGATTAAAGTTAAATGTTCAATAGGAATATTATTGAATATAATTCTGGGATCTCTTATTGCGGTAATCTCTGCGTGATCAATATTCTAATTGTTAATTAATTGGATCAGTAAATATTTAAGTTAATATAAAGGAAAGTCCATTTTAAACCTCATAAAGCTATTTTCATTTAGTCGTAATTAAAAGTCTTTGATTCTATTTGGGAAAGATAACTAAATAAAGAAAGTTATTTATAAAAATGGCTACCGGTTCTTATTTGACTCAAGATCATTCTCGTTCTCAAAGTGAGATCCAAGGTGATCTTCACATAGTCACAATGGAACAAAATTATAAAATTATTGTATTGTCATCTGTCCTTGACAAGTTTGCAGAATTTCGAATTGATCCGACCTTTCAAAGTGGATAAAAATCGAGTTCAAAGATTCCGTCTCATACAAGTGAGCTTATAAAAGCGTGTTAATTACAAATCGTTCGACGCTTGCATTTAAATATTTGTCTGTTGCAGTAAGTTATCTCTCTACGGTAGTTTTTTTCCAAATTTTTAATTTAGGAACCTTTTTTTGTTTAGAAAAATAAAGCAACGTCGTAATTGATTAAAAATTAAGCGAAAAAAAAACTATTATACTTTTGTAATTGCTTTCCACAGTAGAGTGAATGGATTTGGCCTTGGAACATAATAAACACCTCGTTTCTTCCAATAGTTGTCATTTCTTGAGATGTACCTGAAAGAAGAATAGATATTCATCATTTTTTACATTGTTAGTAGAACTGAAAAATAACTTGTTTTCTTATTCATGAATTGAATTTATAGTAACGAAATTAGTGATTCTTTCAATCCAATGATTATAAAAATTTCTGATAAAGCAATGCATTTGCACATTATATACGTGGAATGGTTATAGAGTTCCTGTTTTTCCCGCAGGGAAACTTCACCTCCAATCATTGAAACTGTGGGCAAGCATTGCTTCGGCTTTACCTTAACCCAGAACTGCATTAATGAGCATTAAAGTTTAAAATAATTTAAGAATTTAGAGTTATAAATTTAAGTGCTTTGAGAATTAAGCGAAATGCATTTTGTTATTTGCACATTAAAGTTGAAGAGTAGCTCTTGAGTAAAAAAAATTTAGAATAGAGATCACACACGCACGTTTTTTACCTAACTTACATAACGTAACGTACGATTACGTAACGTAACGTACTCGTAAGCTATTCGATATTTAAAGTAACTGCTTAATACGAATCACCATGTGTCACTTAACACTTCACTGGTTTCAGTCAAAAATATCTAAAATTTATTTGCTATTGAAGCGATCATAAATATATTATATTCTAATAATAAAGTAATACATATAAATATATTATCGCAGTGCTTAAGGATATTGTGAGTAGTAGTTAACAATTGAATTCGCAGATGACTCATTACAATTTTGAAATGTTTCATTATGATACGTAGATGTTTAAAATTAAAGGAATCTCCTCATTTCGATGCATGGTTTCAGAAGTATTTTGGACATGTTTTAATGAAATTAGGTATGTACACAGGTTCGGATACAATACAGTGGGTGATCGGTTAACGAACACTTTCACGAAAGATTTTTTTCAAGTGTTTTGGACAACGAACACATATTCGGAGGTGATCAGGGAGACACCCCTGAAATTATGGATGAAATTTTGACAACTGCTAGAGATCTGGAATTGGATGTGAACGAGGATGACATAGAAGAGCTCATAATGGGACATGAAGATGAACTGACGACAGAAGAACTCCAAGAAATTTGGAATGAAGAACACCTAGAAACACAGCGAAATGTGTCTCCTTCTGAACAAGAGGAAGACAAAAGAGGACCAATGCCGACATCTGCCATTAAAGATCTTTTGAAAAAGTGGGAGGATGTAGGAGCAATGGTCTTAGAATGGCCCCCAAACCAAGCTGATGTCAGTAAGGTTGGGGATCTTTACAACGACAATGCTATTAATTACTTCCGGAAAATCCTGAAAAAGAAAGAAAAGCAATCGACATTGGACATGTTCTTCAACGCTCCATAAGCAAGAAATGAAAAGGACTGATTAATATGCAAGACTATATATATATGTATTATTTTTTTAAAAACTTACTAAGAAATTATACATTTTTCAAAATTTAATTTTTAGGGTCTCCAGAACGAATTAATCGATTTCACATAAAAGTCTATGGTGAATCGATGATTGGTTAACGAACAATTCGGATAGCGAACATAGTCTTGGAGCGGATTATGTTCGTTAACCGATCACCCACTCTACAAAAATATTTTCTACAGCAGTCATGTGGTACCAACGGATATACAGATGTGTGTACTAAATGTGTGTTCGATTCCTCACTGTCGGAAAATCTAATAGACAGATTACAAGAAAAAAATAAAAAAAGGGATTTGTGGAAAAAACATGATTCCCTCTCTACAACTAAATAAAATTCATGTTAATTCATGGCGAAAATGAGATGGTTTATGAATTTTTATGGTAATCGGTCTCACTCTTCCAGCAACACTGGATATAGATCCTAGATGCTTCGTATGAAGAGTTAAAACTGTCCACAAAAGAGTATCATTAATAGGCTTTATAGGGAACCTATAATGCAGGATGACCAATCCATCACATGAATATCCTCACTTTCCAAAAGCTCGTCTACCAGATGAGCCCTATGTGGACGAACTGTATTACCTATAAAAAGGAAATCAGGGTAATTTGAACCCCTGTAAAGATAAACATAGATATCAAAATTTGCATCTCTATAGTCGCAGAACCTCAATCAAAGACAATAACCTCAATGTATTTTCGTTTAAGGTATCCGACTACGTTCGGAACCGTGATTTTGCAAAAGCGTATGAATGGATAATATTTATATTTAGTGTCACTTAGATTAGAAAACGTATTCAAAATTCTTTTAAGAATAGTATTACAATAAAAAATTATTTAAGTACAATATTTTGACAAAAAATGAATATAGAACGACCCATTTTCAAAACATTCTCCTTTTATGAAAAATGCTTCCATTATAATAATATTTGTCTGTATATAGCTCAGACCTCTGTACAGAGGCTCAACTAGAATTTTTAATTTAGAAGTGGATTTATCCGTATTTTATTACAGCAGAGGATGGAAATTTTAAGAAAAAAACGCCGATAAATTATTTCAATTGGAAGTAACTCTGAAAATAATGTGAATTTTTCAAAAATCCTAGTTCAGACTCTTGAAGAGAGAGAAGTCTTTATTTTATGTAAGCAAAATATTATTATTACAGAAGCATTTTTTATAAAAGGAGAACGTTTTCAAAAAGGTTATTCTAAGAATTTGTTGCCAAAATATTGTATTTAAATAAATTTTGTCATAATGTTCTTAAAACAATTTTATACATGTATTCTAATCTAAGTGACACTAAATATCATGAAAATTATCTTTTTATGCACTTTTTTAAAATCATGGTTCCGAACGTAATCGGATACCCTAACATGATGCCAACTCATATCATCAAACTTTCTTTACCGTATCGTGCAGAATATTAATCAGTTTTCTCCAGGTGAAGGCATATTGAGAATATAAATGGCTAGTGTGAATTAGAACTCACGAATGAGAGAGAGAGAGAGAGAATCGGACTCTCTCTCTCTCATTGATCTCTGTTCTTATATAGATATCAAGAAGTGAACAGGACACAAATAGCAGTTCTTATAAACACACCCTACTTATGTAAATTTATGGCAATAGACAGCACTTAAAATTTGGGATCTTTTATAGGCACATGAAATAGATAGCAATTAAAATTTGGGATTAGCTGAGAAATAGTGTTTCTGCTACTTCTCACTTCAATGTAAAACCTTATCATCTTTTATTAATAGTTAACTTTTAGACAGCCTTGCAAAGGCCTTTTTTCTCTACAGATTCATCACCATTAAACTTTTACTGTAAGTTTCATACAGTGCTTGATGGTACTTTAAAGTCTCCAGTAATCTGTATTTGTGACTGCCCTGTCACAAGTCTCTTGATTGCTCAAGTATGGTATTAACAAAACCAAATAGTTAAAAAATGACCAGTAATAAAAATAAATATGTAAAATATCTAAAAAATAGTGATGGTAAATTCGACGTTTGAAGATTTTGCGAGCACAACGTCCTAGAAAAACTATTTTATGTTTTTGAATAGGTTAAAAACCATTTATGTCTTGTTTCTATGAAGAGCATTTTCTAGTGATGATATGAAGTTTAATTAAAATAACTCGAGATTATATTAGTAAGTTTTTTGACGCATCAAGTCTAAAAATTTTAGAGCAGAAAAAGAGTACCTTGAATTACGAGTGAACAAGCTGATACGATAAAATATCTAGCTAAATTCTAAAATGTGGCAAACTATGTATCATAAAGTTTTTGCGGTTTTTTGTGCGTGCTTTAGATATATTTTTCAAGCTCTGTTGATTTTAATAGCATTGAGTACATACAAAATTTTAATTTAATATTGAAAGAAAGAAGGATTTAACGTTCACAAAAAATAATAAAGTACATTAAAAAAAAGGAAAAATTAAACAATGCCTTTTTTTTAATAAAAAATTGAAAAGAATACCATGTTAAAAAATATTTCTTTAAAAATTCCTGATGGGGTGGGGGGGGATATTGTTAAAGAGTCCTATATATAAAAAAGTTAAAAGTACATAAAATAATTTAAACTTTTTTTATATAATTCATGGGAAAAATTCAATATAGTTTTGTCCCATTTATTAATTTCTATAGTTCTTAATTACTAACATATAATTCATAAAGTAGGCCGAAAAATGACAAAATAGTTCTGAAATATTTAAATCCGAGCTCTATATATTAATTTCCGTGTAATAATAGCAATTTACATTAACACTTCTAAATTTGAAACAGATCATCGACGGCTTTACATTGTTATCTTCTGTGTGCGTAATATTTCAAATATCAATTCCAGCTTAATTTGCTACAAATAATGTAAGACCTTCGTTTCAACTTCAAGAATATTTATTTATATTTGATCATTTCAAGAATTTTAATGAAAAATCACAACAAAGTATTTGTGATTACATTAAGAAAATGTATTAAAATAATTCTTAAAATCGGAAAAATATTTTTAAATTTTCAACAAAATGAAAAAAAAATTCTTTAATTGAAAATTATTTAAAAATTGTTTACTTACAGATAAAGTATTGTAAACAATACCGCTAAGACGGAAAAAATTATCGATATTTCGGTAGTCATATCATATCCGAACATGATTGGAAAAATACGTGGACAGTGAGCTTCGAAAATAAATTCTCTTTTCGCTGTTATACTATGTACTTCCTTGTTAACAATACTTCAAGAGTGACAACAAAGGCGAAGTCTACGTTTCCAGTTACTATCAACGTCATTCACTTAGCTCGCTTGTAACACATGATCGAGTTTCATCATTTGTGTGCAAAGCGGACTTTTTTTTATTAATGCAGTGGCTTAAATTGCGATCTCACACATATCTATCTTGCATTTGGTAAGAGCAATCGGAGTTGCTATATAAAACGTCAAAGTTTTGCTATCTCTTTTGACATAAAATATATTTTGGGGATACCTATTTGTGGTGAAAAGTGCATCGATGAATAATAAAGTTACGAATATAGTAAAAAGTTTGCATATAAAATAAATTACTCTGAAGCTTTCGATGGACTAAAGTGAAGCATAAATAAAAAAAATTATAAATATTTCTTAACAAATTGATCAATTATTGTAAATTATATTTAATAGGAAACCTTCCATTCAGTTGATTAAAAATAAAGTCAACCAATGCCGATTTTAAAAATAATGTTCAGGCACCAGTTTTTTCCCCTCGCAACCCTCAAAATATGAATAATATTTTTTTTTTCTAGTTCCATTCTTGATGCGTCCGGTCGTCCATAAAACTAATTAGGCTATATTATAGAAATCCAACAGAATTGGTGACCTATCCTATTTTCTTATAGAGAAAATAAAGAATTGAAAAGGGTCTGAAGTGCATTAAAACTTGCTACCATTAAGATTGTTATCGCCTAATGTTAACGAACATGATTTAAAAATTCGACACATTCTTTTAAAATTAAAAAATACTTCTACGTTATTATCTGACTTCTCTATCCTTACTTACACCATGTTTCATAATGCTGTATTTCTGTTTGAAAAACATCGATTTTTTTAATTTTAAAATATGTTTCGTACTTTGTCGCCTATATTTTAATGCTAAATTGATATTTAACTTCAATAAAATAAATGAAAATATTCTAAATTTATAAAATATTTTTAAATTCTAACGATGTGCAGTATGATAAATACGGATGCACGTGACTTAAACACACAACATTTTAAGTATTTTGAGATTAAAAATATATTTTGAGTTCGAGATTTCATCTCGAATATTCTTTAGAGACAGCCTTGATCGTTGGCATGTTATGGGGAAAACACCACTAAACAGTGTGGCCGTTATATCCTAGTTGTCTCCTACCTGTGGCCGGTGTCGAGTCTAGTGCTACTGAAGCCCCGCTGAATAGAGAGGCTGACTCATGTTAACTCTGTAGAGACTCAAAGCAATCCCTTTGGCGTGACGTGGAGTGGAAGGTTCGGAGAGGGAGAGACAATTCAGTGACTTGACCATAGTTCAACATTATAAGACTCGCCGCCAATATCTCGAGTGTTGCTTTGTCGTGCGACGTTAACAAACACCAATCCACTAAAAAGTGGTAGAGGGATATTTCCTTGAAATGTATCTTATTTTTCAATTCCTGCTATAAGTTCACTCAAGATATATATATATGTGTGTGTGTGTGTGTGTATCTTGTTCAAATTTTCAATCGTCAATAAAATGCAGTCGGACCTCTATATAACGAAGTCGCTAAATATTGGAAAAATGTTCGTTCTATGGAAAATTCGTTTTATAGAGGTTCATCTTTTAGTATACTTTATAAACCACATAACACAAATTTTAAATTCATAAACACTATAAATTAAAAAAGTAATTATTAACACTTTTTTAAAATTAACATATGTTTATTTTATATATCTTACCCATCAAAAAAGAAAGAAAGAAAGAAAAACTGCAAGGAAAACAAGACAAAAGATTGTCGAAGAATTCGCTGTATTTTCAATATTAAGAATATATTTTTATACTACAATTAATGAATTTTAAGGACATTTTATAATTAAAAGCATACAAGTAATATTAAACATACATTATTTTATAATTAGAACACGGGGCAACTACACTGAGTGTGAAAGAGGATATCGAAGATGTTTCTAGTGAACTGGACAATGGGGGTTAAAGGTTGCACTTCTTGGATGAAACGTTCAGAACACTATTGCCCTAAGCGAGTTAGGATCTAATAAAACCAGTTCAAGATTTATAGCCACCATAAAATGTGTTAAAGAGCGAATAACTTGAAATTTTTTCAGAAACACTTTAAAAAAATGGAGATCAAAAATTGAATCACTAAAGAAAAGTTCGTTATATAGAAAATGCACTTCGTTATAGATATGTTATTTTACGAAAAAAATCGTGAAATGTTCAAGGTTCCAGGAAAAAGTTCGCTATATAGAAAAATTCGCAACATAGAGGTTCGTTTTATAGAGGTTCGACTGTATATATATATCTTGTTCAAATTTTCAATCGTCAATAAAATACTTCTATTCTTCTATTCAAATTCAAATACATTTTTTAAAACTTGTTGTGGATGACACTTGATGTTAATACAGTTCTTCAAATATTAATTCATTAATTAAATTAGAAAATGAATAAATAGTAACAAACAAAAATAATAGTCCAACAGTATATATAGAAAGGAAAATCGTTCGCTATGTCCCTGTAGCGCAATGGATAGCGCGTTGGACTTCTAATCCAAGGGTCGTACGTTCAAATTCCACCTAGATTGGCCTAAATTCTGAGAATGTGATTTGTTTTTTACAATACTATTTTATTAGAATAATTAAATTTAATTGATGCGTAAACAGTAACAAAAAAAAATAGTCTAACTCCATAAAGGAAAATGGAAAGTTGCAAGGAAAATCGATTTCTATTTTGTCACTTAATATTGTAACTCTGTCACATGTAACTATTCCGTCATTGTAACTATTTCATAAAAAG
This sequence comes from Trichonephila clavipes, assembly GCA_019973935.1. Lineage (NCBI taxonomy): Eukaryota > Metazoa > Arthropoda > Arachnida > Araneae > Nephilidae > Trichonephila > Trichonephila clavipes. The sequence goes on along the minus strand of BMAU01004130.1, from coordinate 880,804 downwards.
TAACTAAAATAAAATTTGTCTTTGTTGACCTAAGTAGGAATTGATAAATTCTTTTCTTTATATTACCACAAAATCCGGCGTAGAACGCGCACTTTTAGCACCAAAAATAATTCCAAAATTTACGGGTGGGCGTTATACGCCGGGTATAAAAATGAGAACTTTAAAAATAAAAAAAGATGAGTATAGAAAAAAAAAATTAAGACGTCTACATACATCGAAATACTGTTTATTTAAAAGAAATGACATTTCTTTTCAACTTAAAGGATTGTAGTCTTCGAAGTATGCTAACATTTTCTAAAACTTGGAATAATATCTTGCATAAATTACTTCAAAACAAAGGAACATTGTGAACGTACTTTTCAGATTCAGGGGATGCGTGTTATACGGTTAATATGCCTAAAAATTAAAAGTTGCAGTTTGAAAATATAGGTGCGAGTTATACGTCGGATTTTACGGAACTTGTTTATTTACAGCCCTAAAAAACATCGAATTCAATAAATATAATATATTCACAATATGTACACGAAACATTTAGTGTTTAAAATGTGTAAAAAATACTTTTTTCGTGTAGTAAAATTTATGGAAGAACAGAAATGTTATTATGTTATATGTGTTAAGCCTTGCCATTGAAATTCAGATTTTTCTCTCAGTAAGATTAAATACGTCAGTATATACGAGGCAAATGGAATAAAGTGAGTCGCATAATATACTTTTGATTGTCTAAACAAAATTAATTTCATATTATTAGGAAATATAAGTTTATTGCACGGGTATAGAATTTTGAAAGGAAATCATCTATTTATAGAATGTAATCAAGATGGCAACTATTGTCACATTCAAAGATATGAGGATAAGGGATAAATCGATAAACATATCAGTTGCCTGATAACGATGAAATGTTATTTGATTTGTAGAAAAAAATCTAGTTTTATCATGGCTTCACTCGCGAAAAAAATGTATGTAGCTAAGAAAGTTGTCATTTTTTATTATGCTTTAAGGTATCCGACTACGTTCGGAACAATGATTTTAAAAAAGTGCATAAATGGATAATTTTCATGATATTTAGTGTCACTCTGATTAGAATACATGCATAAAATTGTTTTAAGGACATTTTGACAAAAAAATTTATTTAAATATAATATTTTGGCAAAAAATTAACTTAGAATAATCTTTTTTCCAAATGTTCTCCTTTTGCGAAAAATGGTTCTATTAAAATAATATTTTGCCTGTATATAGCTCAGACCTCTCTACAGAGCCTCAACTAGAATTTTTGAAAAATTCACATTATTTTTAGAGTTACCACCAATTGAAATAATTATGGGCGTTTTTTTCTTAAAATTGCTCACCTCTGTTGTTGTAAAATATGAATAATCCCACTTCTAAGTTATATATTTAAAAAATTCTAGTTGAGCCTCTGTAGAAAGGTCTGAGCTATATACAGGCAAAATATTATTATAATAGAACCATTTTTCGCAAAAGGAGAATATTTGTAAAAAAGATTATTCTAAGTTAATTTTTTGCCAAAATATTTTATTTAAATAAATTGTTTTTGTCAAAATGTCCTTAAAACATTTTTATGCATATATTCTAATCTAAGTGACACTAAATATCATGAAAATTATCCATTTATGCGCTTTGCAAAATCACGGTTCCGAACGTAGTCGGATACCTTATTATCGTGTGGGCAGTTCAATGAATGGATAATGAAATGCATCCAATCTGAGTAACAGATACTTGAAAGTTTTATAACTAAACTGAAATATTTTCTTTTTAATATGGAATAAATTTGTGAGAACAGCAAACTATGTTATCAAAATGCTGAAAAATATTTTTTGTTTGTTACAGTTACTGTGAATCATTGTTATTCATTAAAATGTTATTAATAATTTTTACTATCAGATAAAGAAAAAAGGAAATATAAAATATATATTTGTTAAAAATTCTGGTTTTGATTTTTACTTTTCTATTTATACACACAAGGGCAATTATTATCGAACAAACTATTATTTTGGCAATACTGGGATAAAGGCAGGGGCGTAGGTACCGCCGTATCAATGATACGGGGCCCCAAAGCTACAGGAGCCCCAACATGTGTAAGTGCAGTACCGATAACAGGGCTTTCTTTTCTAAAGAGCTCCGAACGGGTTTTGATGCGGGCCCCACTCAGAAAAAGCTGTGTCAGCGGATAAAGATTAGGGATTGCAATACCGGTATACCGAATACCGGTATTTTGGGCCATTTGCATAATTTTGTAATACCGGTATTCACAAGTTTAAATGCCGGTTTTTCGGTATTTACCAGAAATTTTTAAATTGTCTCCACTATATGTTCAGGGGTCGTCAATCTATCAAAATAGTATACGTTTTTGTTTTTATGTCTCCCTAACGGGCGAAATTAATTAGACTGTGGATATAAAGTTGCATCGTACAATCAAGAGAAGTGATAAGATATGTGAATTATCCAAGGAGGCGGACCAAAAATACTATATTACGGCTCAGAGCGATACTGCACACACGCGCAGGTTTTGTAATACGATAAAGTTGCATCGTACAATCAAGAGGTGATAAGATATGTGAATTATCCAAGAAGGCGGACCAAAAATACTATATTACGGCTCACAGCGATACTCACACACGCGCAGGTTTTGTAATACGATAAAGTTGCATCGTACAATCAAGAGAAGTGATAAGATATGTGAATTATCAAGGAGGCGGACCAAAAATACTATATTACGGCTCAGAGCGATACTACAACGCGCAGGTTTTGTAATACGATAAAGTTGCATCGTACAATCACACACGGAAGTGATAAGATAAGAGAAGTGAATTATCACCAAAAATACTATATTACGGCTCACAGCGATACTGCACACGCGCAGGTTTTGTAATACGATAAAGTTGCATCGTACAATCAAGAGAAGTGATAAGATATATGAATTATCCAAGGAGGCGGACCAAAAATACTATATTACGGCTCAGAGCGATACTGCACACACGCGCAGGTTTTTGTAATACGATAAAGTTGCATCGTACAATCAAGAGAAGTGATAAGATATGTGAATTATCCAAGGAGGCGGACCAAAAATACTATATTACGGCTCAGAGCGATACTGCACGTCGCAGGTTTTGTATACGATAAAGTTGCATCAAAATCAGTGATAAGATATGTGAATTATCCAAGGAGGCGGACCAAAAATACTATATTACGGCTCAGAGCGATACTGCACACACGCGCAGGTTTTGTAATACGATAAAGTTGCATCGTACAATCAAGAGAAGTGATAAGATATGTGAATTATCCAAGGAGGCGGACCAAAAATACTATATTACGGCTCAGAGCGATACTGCACACACGCGCAGGTTTTGTAATACGATAAAGTTGCATCGTACAATCAAGAGAAGTGATAAGATATGTGAATTATCCAAGGAGGCGGACCAAAAATACTATATTACGGCTCAGAGCGATACTGCACACACGCGCAGGTTTTGTAATACGATAAAGTTGCATCGTATAATCAAGAGAAGTGATAAGATATGTGAATTATCCAAGGAGGCGGACCAAAAATACTATATTACGGCTCAGGCGATACTGCACACACGCGCAGGTTTTGTAATACGATAAAGTTGCATCGTACAATCAAGAGAAGTGATAAGATATGTGAATTATCAAGGAGGCGGACCAAAAATACTATATTACGGCTCAGAGCGATACTGCACACACGCGCAGGTTTTGTAATACGATAAAGTTGCATCGTACAATCAAGAAAAGTGTTAAGATATGTGAATTATCCAAGGAGGCGGACCAAAATACTATATTACGGCTCAGAGCGATATGCACACACGCGCAGGTTTTGTAATACGATAAAGTTGCATCGTACAATCAAGAGAAGTGATAAGATATGTGAATTATCCAAAAGGCGGACCAAAAATACTATATTACGGCTCAGAGCGATACTGCACACACGCGCAGGTTTTGTAATAGGATAAAGTTGCATCGTACAATCAAGAGAAGTGATAAGATATGTGAATTATCAAGGAGGCGGACCAAAAATACTATATTACGGCTCAGGCGATACCAAACGCGCAGGTTTTGTAATACGATAAAGTTGCATCGTACAATCAAGAGAAGTGATAAGATATGTGAATTATCCAAGGAGGCGGACCAAAAATACTATATTACGGCTCACAGCGATACTGCACACACGCGCAGGTTTTGTAATACGATAAAGTTGCATCGTACAATCAAGAGAAGTGATAAGATATGTGAATTATCCAAGAAGGCGGACCAAAAATACTATATTACGGCTCACAGCGATACTGCACACACGCGCAGGTTTTGTAATACGATAAAGTTGCATCGTACAATCAAGAGAAGTGTTAAGATATGTGAATTATCCAAGGAGGCGGACCAAAAATACTATATTACGGCTCAGAGCGATACTGCACAAACGCGCAGGTTTTGTAATACGATAAAGTTGCATCGTACAATCAAGAGAAGTGTTAAGATATGTGAATTATCCAAGGAGGCGGACCAAAAATACTATATTACGGCTCAGAGCGATACTGCACAAACGCGCAGGTTTTGTAATACGATAAAGTTGCATCGTACAATCAAGAGAAGTGATAAGATATGTGAATTATCAAGAGGCGGACCAAAAATACTATATTACGGCTCAGAGCGATACTGCACACACGCGCAGGTTTTGTAATACGATAAAGTTGCATCGTACAATCAAGAGAAGTGATAAGATATGTGAATTATCCAAGGAGGCGGACCAAAAATACTATATTACGGCTCAGAGCGATACTGCACACACGCGCAGGTTTTGTAATACGATAAAGTTGCATCGTACAATCAAGAGAAGTGATAAGATATGTGAATTATCAAGAAGGCGGACCAAAAATACTATATTACGGCTCAGAGCGATACTGCACACACGCGCAGGTTTTGTAATACGATAAAGTTGCATCGTACAATCAAGAGAAGTGATAAGATATGTGAATTATCCAAGAAGGCGGACCAAAAATACTATATTACGGCTCACAGCAATACTGCACACACGCGCAGGTTTTGTAATACGATAAAGTTGCATCGTACAATCAAGAGAAGTGATAAGATATGTGAATTATCCAAGATACTATATTACGGCTCAGAGCGATACTGCACACACGCGCAGGTTTTGTAATACGATAAATTTTTATCGTACAATCAAGAGAAGTGATAAGATATGTGAATTATCCAAGAAGGCGGACCAAAAATACTATATTACGGCTCAGAGCGATACTGCACACACGCGCAGGTTTTGTAATACGATAAAGTTGCATCGTACAATCAAGAGAAGTGATAAGATATGTGAATTATCCAAGAAGGCGGACCAAAAATACTATATTACGGCTCAGAGCGATACTGCACACACGCGCAGGTTTTGTAATACGATAAAGTTGCATCGTACAATCAAGAGAAGTGATAAGATATGTGAATTATCCAAGAAGGCGGGACCAAAAATACTATATTACGGCTCAGAGCGATACTGCACACACGCGCAGGTTTTGTAATACGATAAAGTTGCATCGTACAATCAAGAGAAGTGATAAGATATGTGAATTATCCAAGAAGGCGGACCAAAAATACTATATTACGGCTCAGAGCGATACTGCACACACGCGCAGGTTTTGTAATACGATAAAGTTGCATCGTACAATCAAGAGAAGTGATAAGATATGTGAATTATCCAAGAAGGCGGACCAAAAATACTATATTACGGCTCAGAGCGATACTGCACACACGCGCAGGTTTTGTAATACGATAAAGTTGCATCGTACAATCAAGAGAAGTGTTAAGATATGTGAATTATCCAAGGAGGCGGACCAAAAATACTATATTACGGCTCAGAGCGATACTGCACACACGCGCAGGTTTTGTAATACGATAAAGTTGCATCGTACAATCAAGAGAAGTGATAAGATATGTGAATTATCCAAGAAGGCGGACCAAAAATACTATATTACGGCTCAGAGCGATACTGCACACGCGCAGGTTTTGTAATACGATAAAGTTGCATCGTACAATCAAGAGAAGTGATAAGATATGTGAATTATCCAAGAAGGCGGACCAAAAATACTATATTACGGCTCAGAGCGATACTGCACACACACGCGCAGGTTTTGTAATACGATATTTGCATCGGCTACAATCAACACGCGCAGGTTTGATAATAAAGATCATGTAAGATATGTGAATTATCCAAGAAGGCGGACCAAAAATACTATATTACGGCTCAGAGCGATACTGCACACACGCGCAGGTTTTGTAATACGATATTTGTATCTTTGAAAACAAGGTTGTGTGTGTAATTGCGAAGAAAGAACTTAATATCTCGATTTTTTTTAATTGGGGAGTTTGTTATGCACATTGTATTTGCATATCATACTTGTATTTACATATCATCATGATTTTAAAAATTAAATTGAAAAAGAAGAAAAGAGACTAACCAAATCAAATTTGATCAAGTTTTTCGTAAATTTTCTTAAATTTTTTTCCCCTGCAAACCCCATCCACATTCAAAAGAATTCGGTACAGTTATCGAATATGATGATGATATTAATTCCGATAGTGAAAAGGAATTGTCTTTTGAACAAAAATTAGAGAATTAGTGATAAATAAAAAAATGTCAACATACCAAAATACAATATAGAAATCAGCTATATATCCAAAACCATCCGATGAGGAATTGATTTATTTGAAGATGAAAGGTTTACAGATAAATACTTGAAAAAAGTGTATCGCGTATTGCTAACAATACTACCAACTAGTGTCGATGGTGAAACAGCGTTTTCGACAGCTGGCAATTTGGGCACATAATTACGTTCCAGGCTTAATGACAGTACAATTAATGTATTGTGTTTTTTAAGATCGCATTTCAAAAATTTGTAATAGTACCACAGACTCAATACTGATACTTACACTTTTTTGTGATTTAAATAAATAAGATGCTCTTTTTTACTTTTTTGTGATACTTTATATATTGCTATAATTTAAAAGTTACAAATTAATTTTTTGTGATATTTACACTCTCTAATAAAACTGGCAAATAAAACAAAGAAACACATGTATTTTCCTTCTTTTCCTTAAGTTTTTATTAACGGTATTAAAACCGGTATCCCGGTATTAAGATCTAAAAAACACCGAATACCGGTATTGAACTTTTGGTCCGATACTACAATCCCTAATAAAGATGTAACATTTGTAAAATATCGAAATAATTAGTAGCTTTGTTGAGGAAAGAAATCCATTATTTTGTTTGACACATTTCAAAATCAAATATTGGTTGTTGTATTTTTGTTATAATAAAATTTTATTAAATCAAATTAAAAATATTTTACAACATTGCCGTCGATGATGTAATTCTTATGTATGCATGGTAAGTTGCTTCTTTAATATAATGGTTTTAGAGCTTATATATATATATATATATATATATATATATATATATATATATATATATATATATATATATATATATATATATCCATTATTTTCAATAGGATTTCTCTCAGTATTATAAACAGAAAGGGGTAAGGTTGGCTAATCATAAAACTGGTTAAATGCCCCTTTTATATAAAATTAAAAGCTATCCTCTGTCTGCAGTACTGCAGCATCTATCTTTTTAAGTTTCCAATATCTGTATGATTCTTTTACCTTTAGTTTTCTCTATCTCTTTTTAGTATAGATTATTAATACCATATGTATATATAAGGTCATGGCCGGTGAACTGTTTTCTTTACTAATTTTTTCGTTGATTATGTTGTTTGAGAATGATTGTTATTGTCGAGGCATCCTTTAGTTGGAAATAATCCATTTTTATTTGACGATTACTCACACACATATATAAAAGTACTGGATTACATGTAGCTTTTCTATGCAACAGAAAGCAGGCAAGAACACACACATAAGGCAACAGCTACATAATGAAGACAACGAGAAGGAGCTTTTTGCGTTCGGCTTTTTATATGAGGCGGCAAATTCCGCGACTTCTTGCTATGATTAGCAGAAAGCTGTCGCTCAATAGTTTCTGATATAATCTTACTTTTAAAAGATTCGAGCTGTTAACTTTCAAGTTACGATTACATTTAAATCCCGATTATGTTGGTAAGCTAGTTAAATATTTAAGCGCGAGTCCTTAAGGAGAGGACTATCAAAAATTAACAAGCTATTCAGGATGAAGTTAAAGAGAATTATATACATAAATATTAGAAACTCTACTTGAGAAACTGAATTTACTTGAAGGTTAAGATCATTGAGATTTTAAAAACATAAACAGATAGATTCTGTAATATTATAAATAATGCTGACTGAGGACAACTTTTAAACTTTTGTAAAAACGGGTTTTAACCAGTTTTATGATTAGCAATATGTAATTCTTACTGTTCCACAAAGTATATAACACGAAACTTACAGAAGTAGGTAAGAAATAAAAAATTAAAATTTTCAGTTAAAAATAAAGTTATGGAAGACAACAAGTCTTTCAACTTGCTTAACGAGTTCAGAAAAGGCAAGAGGGGCCAACCAATGACTGCTTCAAAGCCGCCTTAAGTGTAGTTCGGAAGCTCATGCACAATCTACATCGCAGATTGATTGATTGATTGAATATTAACGTCGCACTGTTCAGCTACACGAGGGCTTTACTACATCGCAGAGGAATTTGTTTAAGATCTTCAATCGTATCATTGTAAGCACTATGCCCATAGGTTACCAACTAATACCGAGACAGCTAACAAATTTCCATAGCCTTTCTAAACTTACGTTAGCAGTTTAAAAGGGCTTACAATTTAACCCTTTATCTACCGACTGTACTTATAAGTACTACTCACATTAAAATTATATAGAATAAAACCATTTTTACGAATATTCTGACGATACCTAACAGGAATACTCTTTTAAATCCATTCTTCCAAGATATATGGCAGCATAGGCTCTGCCATGAGTATTTTAGCGGGGAAGGCAAATAGTTTTATAGCAGAAATTGCGTTTTCAGCGGATTGCGAAGATTATCATTTTTGTCCCGAAAAAATAGTTAATGTCAAAAGTAAAGTGTCTTATTTTTTTATATGTTACTGAAAACCTTAGAAAACGATTTGACTATTTTTTTAAGTGAAGAGTGTGTATAATTAATTTTACAGTTGAATATCTTTAATTAATAAATCAGCTCTAACGGATTACATTTCCCAAAGTTTAGTATTTTGTTTATGTATATCCCTTAATTTTCAATGTATTGATTAAAAAAAATGTTACATTAAAAAACTGTAGTAAATCATAATGCGGTAGATAAAGGTTTAAACGCTGGAAAATATAGTTTGGAAAAATACTTTTTGTTCACAATTCTTTAGATGAAACGAGAAATTCCTGTGAAAAGCATTTTTTTTTCTATCGGCATTCTTCCAAAGTGAGATGCCTGCTACCATTAATGATGATGATAACGTATCCATGACGGGACCAAATCAGATAGTACCATGGGCCCAGATGACTGTTCTGGCAATCTGTTCAATATAGTCCATATAGAGATTTATTGACGAAAAGAGGACCCCTATTTCTCTCTTGTAGAGCAGCAAGAATAGTTGGTCAGTCAAAAATATGAGCAGGTGTTAGCTCTGTATCTAAACCAGTTATCCCAATTCCTATAAGATCTTCTACCATCCCTAGCCTGCTTGCATTTTTATCTGTATAACGACACGTCGCTTCTTCGACCACCTGGTTCACTTCTAGACTTCTGCGATTACAAATTGATTTAATATTCAATGTAGCATATATCAAGATCTCTCTACAAACTCATACCTTATTTATTTTGAAAAGAGATCGTTAAAAGAGGAAATTTGTCCAACAGTTTTTGATAATTTTATTACATCAGTTATGTGTGGTGTTTTTATTCAGCATTTCTTAATCTGTTTTTTCTTTCCCACAGACTTTCCAAGATTCCTATGAGAATACGTGCTAAGTATGCAGATTATACTATTGATACAAATGATTTCCCAATGTTTCAAGAGCAAGATCTTATAATACCAGGACAAAAGTTCCGTAAGTATATTTTGATTTGTAAATTTTGAAAGGTACAGTACAGTCCCGCTAATCCGAACACGGCTAATCCGAACATCCGGTTAATCCGAACGGCTCCGCGGAAAAATTTTTATAATTTTAAGGACGAAAAAAAAATCGGTGAATATTTCAATATAAAACAGTATAAACCTTAATTCAAAACAGTTCTTTATTTAATATTCACGCACTGTACATCAAGTTATGGTACAAATTTTAAAATGGAATAAACTACAGAACAGAACCACTAATGTTTAGTATGAAAAATTGTACAACATAACCCGTACTCCCAGTTCAAATAGTGATTTCGCTGTTACTCCGGCTAATCCGAACAATCACGTAATCCGAACAGGGGTCGGTCCGATATTGTTCGGATTATCGGGACTGTACTGTATATATATATTTTCTCCTTAAGCTCCGTTGCTTTCTTTATCATATTTTATAACTTTGTCTATTGAAACAATTTTATCTAACGAAAAGTAAAATTTAAATTGGACTTTTAAATCTTTTCTTTAGCGAAATATTTTTTCTTTTTGTTTTAAAGTCAAATTAGTTTGAATACTTTCAAACAAAGAGAAAAAAAATTGACCTTTTAAACTGTATTATAGGGTATTGATACTGTTTTTCATGTTTAGCTTATTTATATATTTTCTTAAGTACTTACGTTTTATACCATTGACCAATATCTCCAAACGAAAAGGCACCACCCATTCAAAAAATGTCACCAAATGTTGTCATCGTTATTATTACCATCTTCAAATGTGCGCGGAATGGTTTCCATTGTTGGCTGTATATTGCGGCATTTGGCGACATCTGTTGATTTGATGAACAGTATAATAAAGTACTACTTGTTAATATTTGAAATAAATAGTGAAAAGGTAATCTTAGCATCAGTTTTTTTTGTTGCTTAAAATTAAATTCAGTTTTCAAATTTACTATTAATAGTTAATAAATAAATAAGTTGTAAATGAGTATTTAATAAATAAGTAAAGGTTAATTGATAATAATCACGATATGACAATCGAAGGAGAGAGAATGACAAATAAACAGCAATCCAGTTTGTTTCTATTTATTTCGATCACCACAGCTGTAAAGGATGACCGCTATGCTTTCAGAATATGGATTAGAAGCCAAATGTTGAATTCATTATTGTTTCAACCGAAATGACGATTTTGAGAAACTCGCCAGGAAGGAAAATTTACCAAGCTCCGTGGAAAAAAAGTTAGCAATTTAACTATAGTATTCTTTAAGTTCTATACTACATCGAAAGCATATCTTCATTAAATCTTTCCTATTTTTCAATTCCTACTATTAGGTCACACTCTCTATATATTTATTTATCTTGGTGGAATTTTCAATCGTTATTAAAATACATTTTAAAGCGCTCGATTAAGCTGAAATTTTATGTACATGATTATTTTGGATGGCAATACAATAATTTAATTATAATTAATTAAAATTAATTACCACTTAGTGCTGTGGTTAATGTCATATGTATATACATATTTATAATAATTGTAACTATTTAATAAAAAGTAGCTAAAATAAAAATTTTCTTTGTTAATCGAAGTAGGCATTGGCTTAAATTTTTTTTCATATTATTTGTTTTGCATAATACTCGTATAGTAATTGAAAAGGATACTTAATTTTTGTCTTTCTATAGCTTGTGAACAGGCAAACACATAATAATATAGCTCCTATTAACTAAGCTTTATATATTACTGCTTTACAATTTGTAAGATGAGTTATATTCTCTTTCAGTTTCTCTGTCGAAAATATTACAGCAATAAAAAATAAATTACATTAAAATAAAATTTAAATTTCGTATATGTTACTCATTCTAAAAAAATGCAGTGACATTATAGAGATTTTAAACCTGGCTGCTCAACCAGATAATAAATTTTAATTATCTGGTTGCTAAAAGAAAAAGTCAATATTTAGTTGAGCTAAAAAGCATTTTTTAATGCTTTACTTGACATGTTCATCATATCATATGTGAAATTTAGTCTTAATTTAAATGTATATTACATCTATATCATTTATTATGCATACATACAAATCTGAGGAATCTTCTAAATGTATAGAAATATTAAATGTGAACCTTCAAAGAGAATCAAGAACTTTAAGTTTTTGTTTTTTTAATTATATGTTTGTTTGTTTTTTCGTTGGATATCTCATTAAAAAATATGTTATCTGGATCCTAATCCCTATCGTTTCAATATATAATAGTTGTTGAGTTCGTGTAGTTATAAAAAATAATATTTTACTTTATAGACTGTATTCGAATGTCTGTATTTATTAGTCTAAGTTTAAATTTTATTAATGAGGATATACATATATACACTGCTGGACAATTGCTAAGGACGGATCACAAATTGCTATGTAGCATAACATTAAGCGAGACATGAGGCCTAGTAGGATAAAATATAGTTGCCACACTGTTCAGACATTAGAATAAAGAATATTTATTGTTCTGGAAAGTACAAAAGCTGTGAAACATCTGAAAGAAAAAAATGTTCATTTGATCTGCGTACGGAGAAATAGAACAATGCATCTAAAAGTCAGCAGGCACCTTAAAGAAAGGTATCAGTACGGGATATGTCCACCGTGGAGTGTGATGCAACATTCCACACGTCGTACCATACTTTGCACAACATTATCCAGCAGCTGTTGAGGCAATTTATCTCATTCCTCTGTGAGTGCACGGATGAGAGTGTTCTTGTTTGTCGGAGGATAGTTTCGACCAGCAACTTGCCTCCCCAAAGCATCCCACACATTTTCAATGGGGTTTAGATCTGGAGAACGCGCTGGTCATACGAGACGTTGAATACCCTCGCTGTCTAGACAATCCTGAACAGCGAGTGTTCGATGACATGTTGCGTTGTCGTCCATAAAAACAAATTTATCACCGACAGCACCACGGAAAAGACGAACATGAGGAAGTAGAACTTCATCAATGTATCGTTGGCCCGTCATAGTCCCATTCGCAACCACATGTAGGCGCGTGCGGCCATTGATCATGATGCCGGCCCACACCATGATACTGCATGTCGGATATCGGTCCTTTTCCTGGGTATTTTCTGGACGATAAGCAGTACCACTCTCGCGCCAGATCAGTTGGCGTCTACAATCCGACGACAGACTGAACCTACTCTCATCTGAGAATAGTACGCATGCCCAGTCCTGTTCAGTCCAATTGTGATGCTCACGACACCATTGCAAACGGGCAGTACGGTGCTGTCTGGTCAATGGGACACACACAACAGGTCTGCGTGCATATAGTCCTCCTCCCCTCAAACGTCTGGCAACAGTTTTTCGCGAGATCTGCTTTCCTGAGGCAGCAAGAAACTGATTTGCCACCTGCTGAGCTGTGGTGCACCTGTTCCTTTTTGCTGATAGGACGATATATCTGTCTTCTGCAGGCGTCGTACTTCTAACACGACCTCCCCCGTGCCGTCTACTACACATTCCAGTAGTTTTAAATGACTTCCACAGCCGTGAAACAACGATGTGGGCGATGTCGAACTCCCTGGCAACATCTGTTATTTTTCGCCCTTCTTCGATCTTTCCAATAATTCGGCCACGCATAAAATCATCTATGTGATGTCGGGAAGACATGCCAAAAATTTTAAGTTCGTCTATTAAATCTTTCCTGTCAAACTTTGACTTGAAACAACAACTGTCCACACGCGTCAAAACCTTTAAAGCTCTTATGAACGCTATCACGTGATGAACAGAAGTGGAAAAAAAATTTGCATACTCATACTTCTTCTTACTAATATCCCGCACTTATTCTAATTTTCCACATTTTGCTTCCTTTCATTTTGTGGTTGCTATGGATGATAGTGTTATCCGTCCTTAGCAATTGTCCAGCAGTGTATATTAAATTTTAATAATTTTTTCATTTTACCTTTCTTAAGACATGGAAATAGTTGTGATCGAATTTTAGTATTTTAAACAACGTAGGTCGTGCTGCCATCTAGTGGGGTATATATATATATATATATAAAGTTAAGTAAAATATATATTTCATTTCATTTAGAGGCGAAAATCTAAGTTTGAGTTGATCATGATGTTTCAACATTTTTAATTATTGATTCACACCGGTTAAAAAAAGCCGATGTTTCAAACTTCATTTATTTCAGTTCTCTAGTTGTTAAAATTACACAATCAGTGCCTTGTCTACTGAAAAGGTCGTCTTTTTTTCAATAAAAATTAGAGAAAGGAAACGATTTATAAATTATTCATACATCGTTATTGATTATTAGGAGATTAAAAAAGCTTTACTGGCAGGAAAGAATTACATAAGTTCTGTAATGTTATTAGTTAAAAATAACTAGGATTCCTTTGGACTTAATAACTGATACAGCTTTTTCTCACAGACACGAAAAAAAAAATAATAATAACAATAAAAAATAAAATAAATATAGTTCAATATGAAATTAAAAATATCCTCATTTGTAAATTGCCATGAATTTTCAAGTTAAAATTTCTTTTACCCAAATTAAAAATGCAAACACTTTTGATGAAATTAGGAACTCATTCTCGAAGTGATTTAAAAGAAAGATTCTCAGCTTGAATGACTGGGTACCTTTTTAATTTACCTTTTTCAAACGCCTTTCGCTTAAAAAAGCATTCCGATTATAATTGGGTAATAGAAAAAAACGGTTTTTAATGTTTTATTCCTTCTACTTGTTGATGAGTTCTTTAAAGCGGTTTCTTTTTATCTATTTTGTCTCAATATTATCATAAGTTTTAATGGCTTGCTTAAAGTAAAAAGAAATAAACCACTAATGCCCATTTAAATTGCAACATCATGAAATCCACATGGACGGAGCTGTGACTACTGTAGCACTATGGACTGTCAGCTCCAGTGATGCATCGACGATGATCAGGGACACTCGTCATACAGATATAGAATCTGGAATGATGACTTGGAGTACCATTAATAACATATCGCGGTTACCTCTTGTTCACATAGCCAATACTTTGGATAATCGCATTACATTTTCTGGCCTGGTGAGATTCATACAGATGTGAGGACTATTCGATTATTGCCCTAACTACTATGTTCTCCAGGTTTGTCACTGATTAAGAACATACAGTCATGTATCACCAAAAGAGTGGCATACCTCTTCTCGTTAAACACTGCGACTTTTCCTTTTTGGTTTAGAATAACTCTTCATTTTGAATGAATTACTCTATACCAAAATTTATTCATCTGTTCAATTCGATGTCCAACTGGATTAGAGGTAACCCGCAAACGATTTCTCCAGCTATAATACCGAATAGGCAGAGAAGCGAATAGAATCCGAAATTCTTTGGTAACAATATATCTGTCATGAAGTTAAAGCAAAATTGATGAATTTTTGTATTATAAATTATTTGATCGAACTTATTACTTTAATTCATAGAATTTAATAGTTATGTATGTTTAGTTTTGTTACTGCCATTATCATTTTGCCATTGCATTATAATTTCGAATTAAGACTAAAGACCTCTTTACCGAAACTGTTTTCCGGCTAGCATGTAGTTGAAATTGAAATATACAAAATCTATCTGAATAACTCTCGCTCCATGCGTTGAAGAATTTTTTAAAAAACGAACATGGGTTTGAGAATAAATAATTTATATAACAAGTAAAAAAAAAAAATTAACATCAATTCCTTCTTCGTTAGAAAAACGTACTGGGGCCATCTGTTGCAGCTAGTTGTAACTACGACAGAAATAACGCAGAATAAATTTAAAATTAAAAAATAAAATTTATAATTAAGTAATTAATATTTGAAAAAACTATTAACATCAAGTGTCATCCACTACAAGCATTTTTCTTTTAACTTGA
Organism: Trichonephila clavipes; assembly: GCA_019973935.1. Classification (NCBI taxonomy): domain Eukaryota; kingdom Metazoa; phylum Arthropoda; class Arachnida; order Araneae; family Nephilidae; genus Trichonephila; species Trichonephila clavipes. The sequence continues at coordinate 864,876 of BMAU01004130.1, read as the reverse complement.
ATGGATGAATAGAAGGTATTTTATTAACGATTGAAAATTTGAACAACACACACACACACACACATATATATATATATATATATATAGGGAGAGAGGGAACTAATAGTAGAGAAAAAAACTTCCGCTAATAAATTGTTGGAAAGAAATATGTGCCGTAACACATGCCCCAACTATATGTAGCAGAGTGGCAATCTTCCTTATCGGAGGGAAAAGAGTGTAAAAACCTCATACTTGCTTAATAATTGTGTTAAAATTTTGTAAAAAGTCATCTACCTTGTTCTTTTTTAAAAGAAGGCAACGTATTCATTTCGTATTTTTCAAAAACTAGAAATTAAACTATTTTTAAAAATCGCCAAAAAATCGGTTATATGACTTACACGCCGGAAACAAAATCATTCTTTTTAAAAATATTTGGAATTCTTGGATATAGTGTAAGAATTGTAATCCTATGTTTCTTTCGAGTAAGTATACCAAAAGACAGTATTGAATTTTTTTTAAAAAAGTAAGTGAATTTTGAAAACATCGCTTTTTTTTTTGTGGGCTATTCATCATCATTTATAATTTCAGCAAATCAAATTTCGCGCATCTGATCTTTTCCATCTTCTTTCTATGTCATTCACTGGTTTGCAAAAGTTAAGAAACAAACGCATTTTCGAGAATTTTTTAAAAGCTACAATACAAAATTTAATGAATATTGGTAAAGATAACAAAGAAAAGATGCTCTTTTTATCTGTCCAATTAAGTTCAATACCTCTCTTTTATACTATACAAATTAAGAATAACACAGGTAGTTCAGATATTACTATGTACTGTTTTAGTTCTGCTCGTGTTTCTAAAGATTTTGTTTTTGGATCTTTTTCAAACAATGACACATCTGAAGGATGAATTGCGATCGTGATCAGTAGAGATAAGAAGCAGGCAAATTCCCTGTTTAGTAAGATGGCTCTGTACGCCTCGAAATGCGTTTTCCAGAATATGGAACTAGATTCAGAAGCCCTGAACAGTATCCAGAATATCTTTCCAGGTCGCCTAAAGGCCTTATCACGCGTATTTGGAGCAATTTTCCTTAAAAGCAACCAATTCCGAACAATTTCTACCTAGTTGCCATAGCAAAGGTTCCGAACAAGTTTTTCCCAGTGAGCTGAAAAAATTATTCCAAATAAAAGTTGGTTGTTCATAGACAAGATGGCGGTAAAGATGGCAGCCTCGGCTTCGTCAAACGCATCAGATATGGCGTATAATATTTTAATGGTGTATAATATTTTAATGGTGTATAATATTTTAATGGTGTATAATATTTTAATGGTGTATAATATTTTAACGACGTGTAATATTTTAAATAGAATGGTGCTCCACTTCTGTTTATGTCCATCAACAAAAGTGCGAGTGAAATAAAAGAAATAATATTGGATATTCGTTTTCGAAGCAGAATTATCGGCGAGTAATTTTTCAATGTGGAGAAAGAGAGCGACTGACGTCAGAGCATGTCGTTTTGCTTACGGTAACGCCTCACCCTCAGCTTGAAAAATTCGGCGAAATGGTTGCTCTAAATATGCATGTGTGATAGGGCCTTCAGAGCCAAGATGAAAACTACTTGGCTGTAATTGCAAAGTGCAATAAAGGGATAGCAGCTTCTAAACGCGCAAATAAATTCTCCTCATTTTCTGGTACCTCAGTTTCGAGATATACTATTTATCGAAGGTTTAATGAAGCACTTCTTGATGACAGGAGATCTGTAGCTTTCACCTCCCTTCCCCCAAGTCGTAGAAGGGATCATCGTCTGCTTGACTTAGTACAGACAACATATCCCTTGGACACGAGAGCAGTGGGTCTGTGTTCTCTTCAAAAAAGGAGTCAAGATTTGGACTGAACACTGTGGTCCGATAATTCCTTCCTCGTAACGGCTTTTTAAGATCTGGAAATAACCAGAAATCGCGAAGAACAAGATTAGGGTTCAGTTGGAACGATTTAGACCTTCTTATCGTTGAAGAAATTAGTCACTTGGGTGAAAATGTGAGAACGAGCTTGGTGTAACTTGAATCCATTCTGCTTCAAATGTGGACGTCTGAGATGCACAATTTATATTAGGTCTGAGCATAATAGGACCCCTTTACAGTCTGACTTCTTTACTTTCTTCGGGGAAGCGGAAGATTGCTTTCATTAAGAATACTGCTGCTTTCTTGTGGGTTCATAGTGGTAACGCCATGCTTCGTCATCTGTTATTGTTGTGTTCGAAAACTAACCACTTAGGTCTCATATGATTCTTCAAATTCCCTACAAACTGTCGATTGATGCCTCTCTTGCTTTGTTCTAAAAGTTTGGCACCCAACGGTAGCACATATTAGATATATTTCAAACTGTTTTGTTACTATGACTTGTACGTTTCCATGATATATGCCCAAATGTTTTGCTAATTGCTGCAAAGTGATTCGACGATTCTCGAGCATTACTGCGTAAGCAGTTTTCGCCGTTATCTCTTTATGCATGCTCAGTCTTCCCCTTCTTCAGATGCTTTTAATCAGTTAAATCAGTGCTTCTCAAACTTCCAATGTTTGCGACCCAATATTCAATCATAATTTGCATCGCGGCCCTCTCCATACAATAGCGGAGTATTAAATTCAGTAATACTATGACAATACGACTTAAACCTCTTAAGCCTCCAACGTATATAAACATCTCGCTCAGCTACTGCGTTTATTGCCCTCAGACGTATACATACGTCTTTCCGAAGTTATATCTTTTCTGTGAACTCATATCCATAAAATTATTCCAAAGGCTTTAGAAAGCAATGAAATGACATTGACAGTGTTTGCGGAGGATTCACTTATATCAGAGGTTTGGATTATTTATTCCTTATCTAACCCCCCTCAATACACCACATATGCTTACCTGCGTGCTAAACGGGGGCACATTGGAGAGCGAATCGCATAATTTTTAATCGGCATTTAAGAGATTAATTATAAACCATACACACAAATTATCAAGATAAGGGTTAATTTGGCATATAATTTTATATATGACAGAACAGATCCATAGAGAGAGTCACTGGTAATTATTAAACTTGTCCTTAACTTTGTATTGTTAAGTTAGTTATAAAATAGATTGTGCACTACTGATACATTTATAAATATATTATATTGTGAATGAGTATTTTATTTTTTACTATGTCAGAATGTATTTGTTTGTTTACTTTCAGTAAGTTAATAGTTTTTATAAAAGAATTTTTTTTCAACTTTTCAAGAGGCTCGCGCCCCCCTCGTAGGGTTATGACGCCCCCTAGGGAGTCACGCCCCCCAGTTTGAGAAACACTGAGTTAAGTGCATTCATGCGGCTATAATAATTTCTTCACCAAACGCATGTTCTAATATTTCAAGTGTTTCGGTTACCAATTTCTCCAATCGAACTCAAAATTTTATCATACAGCGTTGTTCTAAGAACATTCCATTTTATTCGTACGCGGAAAATGATCTTGCTTATTTTATGCGTCTGCCTCTCAGCAGATTTACGCGATAGCAATGACATTTTTTAGCCAGATTTTTAGTGAATCACATTTTTTGAAAATGTGTTCGTTCCTTACGAGCACGAAGAAAAAATTACTCTTATCACTTTTTGATCAACCCTCGTATCTTAATCTTTATTTTCGATTTTTAAATGAGCCTCAAAAACTGGATAACTGAAAATATTTGGAACCAGTGTACTTTTAAAATTTGCTTCTGTAGGTATTGTGCTTAAATATCATCGTATTTCAGAAGCTGTTACGGAAATTGTAGTTGAATACGCATTAGATAATTTAAAAATTGTTATTTGATTTTCAAATTTAACTGTTTTCTGTTTCAGAATTGCGTGAAGAAAAACAAATAATTGAATTTGCTTTGCCTTCTCATATGATTGACAAAATAATCGCGGGGTAAGATATATTTAGTTTATTACTCTATTTTATTTTCATTACTTTTAATCATTAATTCTGGCCACCCATCCGGTATAGTGGTTAGTGACGCTGACTGCGGTGACGTAGTGCCTGGGTTAGAATATCGGAGAAGGCATGGATGTTTGTAAATGTATAGTGCCTTCTCACGGCTTGGGGATACTCTAATAGCCGTCGAGCCGCAAGTCCTCTCATGAGGTTGGTGGAAGGGCCAGAGAGGTGGGAGGCTCTTGGCCACCCCTAGGGTGTTTTCCCTCAAAATTGGGGTGGAACCGAGCCAAATCGTACTGCCACCTGCATTGTGCTCAAAGCTAAAGATAACAGCAAGCGTAAAAATCTTGCCCTTAGCCGCGAGGAATTTCGTGGACCTTGATCCGATATTACTGTCGATCTGGTGACATATAAGCAAAAACATTAACATTTCATAAAAATTTAATTTTTCAAATATTCTTGAACGCACTGATTTACCTTATTAATGTAATGTTATGCATTTTTTCGCTTATATATTTAATATCATATTTATAGTATCAGGATGCAGAAAACGAAATCCATTATTTTCCTTTATTTAACATGTTTCGGATTGACCGATTTGGGTCAAATATGTACCGTTTTCTTGTATAATTTGTTGCCATTTTAAAGGTAGCTGCATATTGCCTCTCTCATAGAAGTCTTGGCCTTTATTGGCGAAAAACTCTAGTAATCGATTTTCACAATCTTCTCTTGATCCCAATTTCTTATCACTTTGGAAATTTTGCAATGCAAGAAAAGGATGGTAATCGTTTGGTGCCATGTCTGGACTATATGGTGGATGCATTAAAACTTTCCAACCAAGCTCCCAGAGTTTCAAGCGAGTCACTACAGACGTGTGTGGCGTAGCGTTGTCCCGATAGAACACAACACCTCTTCTGTTGGCCAATTCTGGCCATTTCTGGTCAGTCACTAGCTTCAAACGGTCCAGTTGTTGACAGTATATATCTGAATTTAGTGTTTGGCACTACGGAAGCAACTCATAATAAATTATTCCTTTCCAGTCCTACCAAATACACAGTAGAACCTTCCTGGATGTTAGTCCTGGTTCGGCCACCGTTGAGCTGCTTCACCGCGCTTTGACAACCATCGTTTTCGCATAATATTGTCGTATGGGACCTATTTCTCATCCCCAGTCACCATCCGCTTAACAAATGGGTCGATTTCATGCCGTTTGGCCTGAGCTTCGCAGATGGAAATTCAATCCATCATGTTTTATTGGCTTTAGTTGGGGTGGCACCCAAACATCGAGCTTCTTTTTGAATCCAACTTTACTCAAATGACTTAAAGCTGTTTTATGGTACCTCTTTAGCTCCTGGGCGATGCTACGACTACTAATATACCCGTCAACTTCGATTATTTCTGTGATTTTATTGACATTTTCGATGACGGGAGCGGGGCAACTTCAACATCAAAAATGTCTGAACGGAATCGATGAAACCAAAATTGCACATAATTAGCTGGTACAGTATCGGCACCATAAACACCATTTAAAATTTCAGCCACCTGGTTTGCATTTTCGCCTTTATCAAAGAAAAACTGTAAAATGTAAATAATTTTCACTTTGTTGACTTCCATTTTTAACACTCTGTAACTCACAACTGAATGGACCAAACAAAAAACAGCAAAATAAATTTTTTAGTGTGAAATGTCACTTTGACAACGAGCAAAAATTTGAAATTGTTTGATCGATACTTCACCAGATATCGACACTACAGCCATCTACCGAAAAAATAATGGATTTCTTTTTCCCCAACCTAATATATTGTAATGTATTAAATGTGAATTTTACAAAAATAAATCTAATCTTTACAATTTTCAAGGCACTAAGGATTTTAAAAAAATATTATCAATTATTATGTAATAATAAAAATATTTGAAATTTAAAATTTTTCTTTTATTTATGTTTTAAAACATTTTTTAAAAATAAAAATTTATAATTATTAAAATATATCTATTAGAAATGAGGTTTCCTAAATACATTATCAGGCCTTTTTTGTGTCAATGAACTTCAAATGTTTGCCTTTTGAATTATGTACACTATGTTGTATATGTTCATCTTCTTATTGGTATTTTGTTTTCGTTTTCTTTATTATATAGAAAACAGCCGGATGGATGCTTCAGACACGAAATTCAGCTTAGAGTATGGGACTGCAAAAATAACGAAGAGTGGCCTGATATTCATTTGTGTATAGAAGTCAATGACCATCCAGTCTTTGTAAGTAACATTAATTAATTATAATATGGTATATATAAAAGAAAAAACGTCCCTCACAAGGTTTTTAAAGAACAGCTTTCTAGACATTAAGGGGATATATATATATATATATATATATATATATATATATATATATATATATATATATATATATATAATATTTAACGTAGAATAATATATTTCGTGTATTAAATAATCGGATGTATTTTTCTTGCTTTAATTACTCATGACAACCCACTATGCCCACTTTCCGAGCCTCAAAAAATTATTAGACCCTAAAACATGTACAGAAGAAAACCAAATTACAAAGAAATAGTTCTCGAGATAAACATGGCAACCAAGTAATTATTGAATAATTTGATATTTTTTTGAATACTTGATTACGTATCAAATAACTTTCTTTCGCAAATTGATTAAATTTTTTTATGTATTTAACTTTTATATTGTATGAATTAAAATAGAAATTTATATCGCTATTATAAAATATTTTTGAAAATTAAATTCTTTTATTGGAGAAAAAAGCATTTGAAAAGTGGTTGCTCATAGCTAAAAGAGTATATAGCCCCAAGTGTGGCTTATAATCATTTTAAATCATTAATTACTTTAGATCTGACTTAAACCATTTTTATTTCACAAAGTATTTAACTCTATTGAATAGATTTCTAAAATTATTACAGCTGTAATTGACTGTGAGAAAAAAATTTTTTCAATCAAATTCACCAAGTTTTAAAATAACGTTTTTATTATTAAAAGAGCACCGCTGAATTTTTGAAGTATTTCATTCGAATTTTAAATGATTTCTAATTCACGCATATGATCTTTTGCTTTACAAAACTTAATTCATTTAATTATTGCCTTCGCTAGCGTATATCTGAGAGAAGTTTTTACTTTTCACATGTACATTTAAATATTTTATAGAACGAAAAAAAAAAAAAAAAACCGCATTTCTCTCTCATATTCATACCGCATAAAAACCGCAATGGAAATAGATGTTGATGGCTTAAGAAATTGAAAAATTAAAAAGCTCATGTTTTTAAATTAAGTATTTCTTAATTACTCCTTAAAAACAATTTCTTTCTTTACGTTGATAATTCAAACAAACAGCAAAATTTTCCGTCCTCGACAATATTTTAATTTTATTGTATAGATTTCTGTATATTTGTGATACTCCACGGCCCGGGGGTATCATCTCCTAATTCACGCGACCTAAATTTGTAGGAATAAATGATTGATCACCCAAATTCTCCATAATAAATCCAACTTATTATTATCTAAATATATATTGATCAACGGAACAAAAGTCTTACTAGAGAGATTTGATCAGGAGAGATACTACGTAATTATCAATTCTAAGTAAATAGCGCCGGAAATCCTAATCACTATCTTTATGAGAAGCCATCCTAAGAATCCTTATTCGCCTTAGATTTCTTAACACACTAAAGTTCGTTCTATAACTACACTTCCATAATTAATAGCTTACCAATATCTCACGGTGATCAGCGCCTCAGCTTTCTGTCTCTTCTTCTATTCTATTCTTCTACTATTCATCTACTATTATTCTTCCATTCTATTACACACTATCCGACTTTTATTCTACTATCCGACTTCTATTCTACTATCCGACTCGACTTCTATTATACTATCCGACTTCTATTCTACTATTCGACTTCTATTCTACTATTCGACTTCTATTCTACTATCCGGCTTCTATCCGACTAGCTCGGGAATGCTGAAGTTCCCTTATATATCTATTCACTAATCTGCATATCACGATTTCTTCTTGAGAGGATTTGATTGAAATAATGTCATTCTGCCCCAAAAATTCCCCAAGAGGATTAGTGAGAAGGTGCGATAAAGCCCCATCATATATTATTAAAAGGGATTCATCATAAAATGCGTATTAGCTGCAATATAACTACTCAATACCTGTAAATAGATTATATTAGTCTTTACGATGATTGAACAAATTTAGAGTAGATATTTTACTTCATACTTTTTTTTACTTGTACTTGATCACAATCATTATTGATTTTGATCTCCATGCTTACAGTTTTTATCATGAATTCTGCAGGTCCCATATTTTGTCTTTTTATCTGATTCATGAATTTAATAAATATTTTGCAGGTTCCTCAACCTAGTCCTCATATCGTGTACATAACTGCGTACTGTGCATTGGAAGAAACGTTTTATAACCAAGTCATAATATCATCTCCAAGATCTGAAGTCTTAGAAGTATGTAAACAAATTCATTTTTCAAATCAATGAAAGAAAATGGCCTCAATTCATGACGGTCACATGATAAAGACAACCACGTGTTCTCCATTGAATTCAAAACAGATATTACACTAATTGTACATGTTGTTCTTCTTGTGAAACTTATTGTGTTTGCTAAAATTTCAAATTTCATTATTGGGGATAAAGATGTTGAACTGCTATACAAAACTTTCATTAAAAATATTTTAATATTTAAAAAAATGTATCTTTATTTTATATATTTTATGCATGTTTTTTTAAATAAACTATTTTTAAAAAAATTCTGTACACCATAAAATCCGGCGTGTATATAGCGCGCACCTATTCTTTCAGGCTGCATTTTTTAATTTTAAGCTATATTCGCCGTATAACGCGCACAGCCTTTTTCACGAAGAAACCTGAAATGTAAGTGTACGAGGTTCTTATGTTTTTAAGTCATTTATTTGATGTATTATAGCAAGATTTTGAAGAAATAGTTTACTTCTAGAGCCACAAGCCTCTAAATTCATAAAGAATTTCATTTCTTTTAAATAAACAGTATTTCGATTTATATAGAAGCCTAATTTTTTTTTATGCGCATCTCTTTTTTTAATTTTTAAAGCTGTCATTTTTGTACCCGGCGTATAACGCGCACCCGTAAATTTCAGTCCTATTTTTTGTTTTAAAAGTGCGCGTTATACGCCGTATTTTACGGTACCTATGTGCGTAATTAATGTTGGCAAATATGTAATTTTTAAGAGAAAGTGTTCCTGCAAAGAGCAAAAGTTGACAACAATGAAGCGCGTGAGCTGATTAGCTGGAAACAGCATGATTACGTTTATCGTATGACTATGACGCCACAAGAGATTTTGAACTGATTGGCTATAAACATGTAGTTGTCTTTATCATGTGACTATGACGTCACATGAATTTAGCCCTTTAATGATGCGCAGTTGTAAAAGAAATGTGGCATCCTGAATTACTTTCATAATTCCCATCGCAGTGTTTAATCGTTAATTCATTAACTGATTGCATATAAACACCGTATTTCGAAGCTACACTCAGGTCCTTGTAATTTTAAACCACGGTCAAGTGATGACTCTTGAATCGGCATCCCACTCTCAAAATTTCCACACCACGCCAACGTTAAGTACTCGAGCCGTGTCAAGTTTAGCGTTCCTCATTCCCTCTGCATGAGGATGGGAATCTTAAGCGGTATGAGGGCTCGAACAGGTTTGATAGAAACAATGTCTCACACGAGTTTGCACTATTGTGGCCACGGTTTAAATTGATATCACTGTGTTCTCAAAGGGAATTAAATTCTAATAATCACAGATTATCTTTCACGATCATTATATTCATGGACATCATATCTCAAGCTAAGATTTATAAATATTGTTTCGTAGATTGGGGTTCGAGGATTTTATGTTATCAGTCTCAAAGAGAAAAGCAGTTCTTCAGGAGCGATGGAAATTTATTGTCGGAAAACAACCCGTAAAATGCAGGATATAGTAACAAAATTATTTTCAAAGTAAATCCCAGAAAGTCTTACACCTTCTACAGCGCTCACAGTTATCAGCGTCCAAAACTACAAATATGTAATGTATTCACGAACAATCACTCGATCGCAGCAACCCTTCAACAGTCAAGGTGATACTAACTCAGTTTCAGCGAGCGATTTTTATTTATAGGCCGCAGGGATGTTTCTCGAAAGATCCGATTCGTCATATATCATGATAGCAGTAGACTTCTTCAGTAACTTCCAGAAGCATCTATATGATAGCCATGTCGCCAAAAATGATACCAACATTTCGCCGTTTCCGAAACATTCCGAATATTTTTTGGCCAAACGCCATTATAATGTAAGGGCAGCGTTGCTTGCGAATATTACCATTGTAGCATAAAATAAATGGTATAGGCAGTAATATTAACGTATTGCACATCCAGATATAACTTATTTACACTATTTTAAACATTCATTACATAAAATTCAAAACAATATTTTTGATGAAATGCAAAAAAAATTGAGTATTTTATATGATTTCCTTGCGAGTTCCACGCATCAACTCTTAATATACTTGTTTTGAAAGTTATCAAATGCAAACTACAGAGTCTGTACCAATAAAACTTTTCAAAGAAATATCAGACGTCCGAAAAGTATGACTACACTTTCAAATATTAATTGCAAATAAACAAAGCAAAGGCACATTTACTTACTGTTTTTTTTATGTTCCATAAAAAAAATATCAAAGATTTTTTTTTCTCATTTTATTGCAGAATTTCAATGTGTGCACTGATAGTTGCACGCAACATTAACGAAATCTCTAGCCGCGTTCTATGAAGCATTTATAGGATCAAAATTCTGAATTCCTACTGTCATTTGACTTTTCAATTCATCAATGTTACTAATTAAAGATCGGCAAACAATGTTTTTCACGTATCCCCACAGGAAGTCCAAAGGTGTTACATCTGGAGATCTAAGTGGACACGGTACTGGATCTCCTCTCCCCCTCCATTCCCGGGGAGCTTTTCATCTAAAACTTTTCTTCCAAACTTCAGTGGGGTGGTCTACCATTTACGCTGTTCATGCGTTGCAGATTTGAATTCGATAAGCCGTTCCACAACTTGCGCTTGTTCTTGTAGTGAAGCCATTTAAAAACTAGAACGTTACAAAACGAGGTCATTGCGCCATCTAGTTTGCATTTCGAAAAATAGAAACTTTTACTTTTTTTATGGAATATAAAAAAACCGTAAGTGAAAATCTTTGTTTATTTTTAATTTATTGGTGAAAGTGTAGTCATACTTTTCGGACTCCCTATATATTTATTATCTTCTTCAATAAAAATAATATTATTTTCAAAAAATTCTATGTGTTTTCTCTTTTCAAAATGTATTAGCAAGAAAAGTATTATTTATGTGTATGTTTTATTTTAGAGCTACGCTTTTGATTTTTCTCTGGTCACCCGATATTTTCCTTCTGAAATAATACAAAAACACCCATTGAAAATAACGTTCAACACTAAGGAACTGGGTAAGCATCTCTCTGGAGAAAGTATTATTAAAGTTATCTCTAAAGTCTTCTTATGTATTATGTATTTGTAATAACATTTCTAAATGTTATATGTGTAGTTAAATTTTTGTAACAGTGACCATGTGGTTTAAATTATAATAATTATGGGCGATAATTGATGCCGATTTGATACAGAAAAATTAGCATCTGCTTTGCATAAAATGATGTGACCGTGGTACCCTAGTGGTTTGGGTCACGAACTCATGGTCATCGTGTCATGAGTTCAAGCCCTAGTGTTACTGAAGATCTGCCGTGAAGAGGAGGTTGATGCAAGTTAAATCCCTTGAGGCTCAATGTCCTCCTGTCGGCGTGGTGAGGAAGTAACACGAGAGAGTTCCAGCTAAGGTGTTGTCCTCGTCACTTATACACTGTTCAAAATTACGAGGTCTGCACTTTTGCGTTGCCTTAGAATCAACCTAGAACACAAAAAAAGTTCTTAATTCCTGTATGGCGTACTTTATAGTGAGACGTTAATGAACACTCACTTGGATGTGAATGAGTGAGTGTGAGTTATTTAAACGTTGTGCAAAAAACCAACTCGAGGACTCCTGGCGACGAACATCGTAATATTGAGCCTCGGTCAAGTGGCGAGGACGACATCTGAGATTGCATCCCCCACTCCAAACTACCCCACCTCGCCAACGAGATGACTTTGAGCTCGATAGATTTATATGCATTAGCCTCCTTTACACAACAGGTCTTCAGTGGCGTTGGGATTTGAACCCGCAACACGATGGCCACCAGTTCGTGACTATAACCACTAGTCCACTGCGGCCACCACGTGATGTGAAATGGGGGTTAGGAAAGTGAGCTTTTATGTCACTCCTGTCGCGGTTAACCATTTGTCAGAATTATTTAATTCATCCTCAATAACTCCGTTTCTAAACCTGTTATACGCGTACCCCTGGAATAACAGGAAGGACCTGTTGGGATAATGCGATTTAATGTAAGTACTGATAAAGAACTCGAATATTGTATAGATTTTCATTTTCACAATGATAATTCTATAACAGCTCTCTTAAAAAGATTTAATTGAGCTGTTATATATTTTCTGAAGTGGCATAATGAAAATAAATAATTAGATTGCAAACCCATCCAACGAATTTTTACTAAGAGGCAGGAGAATAAGAATCTGAATAGTAAAATTGAAGCCCGGTAGGTGAGTGGTAACATATCGCGCTTCCACGCCACTGGTCTGGAGCTCAAACCCCGGGTTTGGTAAGGTCATCTCAGCCTTTTATCTCTTCAGTGGGTTGATAAATGCATACCAAGCTTGCTTGAGAACTAAATACTGGTGGTTTTGCGTCAGACTGACCATCTGACCGTAGCACCTGCTCATGCATCTCAGTGCCCAAGGTCATAAAAGTGAGATAATTTTCACATATAGCTCAAACATTATGTGTTATTTCCATTCCAATGCATTCATCCTTTAAAAAATGTACTAAAGTTTTAAATGAGCTATATTGCTATTTAAAAAATTAAGAAGTTAGCCATCAATATCATACTCAAAAGTCTCTCTCACTTCATAGCTTTATTTTTATTCAGTATGTTTTGTCCGGTTGTATGGAATACTAAACATTTACGTCGGGTATTATAGAATACCTTGGTATTCCATATTACCCAACAAGCCATCTTGGAAAATTAACTTTTAAAATGAAGGACAAAACATTGTTAGCTAAAAAACGACTACAGCATTACAAACTACAATTTTTTTAGTGTACATTAAGCTTAACTTTAATGTTCAAGTCACTTGTGTACTAGTAGGTTAAAATGTGTTTGAAAACTTACCTGCAAAAACTTTTGAAATTCGCAAAATGATATGGCAACAAGTGGTCAACTATCTCTGTAATGCATTATGAGAATCTTCTCCTTCAGTTGTTCAAGGTTTTTTCACGCATTAGCTACTCTAAACAAAGCCGAAATCTTGGTATTTCGTGTTACCTGACTATTCCATAATACCCGACTCTAAGCTATATATACTGAATGACCAAATTATTATAACCATCCCTCTTAAATATTATTATGCCTCTCTTTTTGCCCTTAATACTGCATAGATTCTTCTTGGCATGAACTCAAATTTTTGGTAGGTTGTATGAAGAATTTGAGACCCTATCCAATCACAGTCAGACAATCTTCGACTAAAATTTTAAATCCACAGCTTTTTTGTAATGATTTAACTCAGTTATTTTTTTTAGCAGAGAAAAAAAATATAGTCCATATTTTAGACTTTCCTCTAATTAAAATTTTTTTTCTAATTCATACTTCTAAAAAAATATATGTATATATATATATATAACGATCGCTTTTTGTGGTTCATATCTGCTTGTTATTTTTTTATTTGAGACTATTGTGCTATTTCTGTAGCAAATTGTGTTTCACAAAACATTTCTTTGAAGAAAAGTTTTTGATTAAAAATATTTATTTTTTACTGTTACTTCAAATAATTTAAATTTCTTCTTCCTTTTTCAGCGGAAGGCGTTTTAAAAGATAATGAAGATAGACATCTTGTTATCGTCATGATTGATAATGTAAGCTCAAAAGTTTTAATATAAGTAGGGCCAAATATTCGAATATATATATATAGATAGATATAATGCACATCCTACATAAAAAATAATGATTGTCTTTGAGGATAGAAACAGTTCAAAATATCCTCTTAAAGGCTTTATTGTAAGTATACTTTCAGTTATTATTGTCTCCACGAATAAAAGAAGGAAATTACTGTTTGAGAAATACGATTAAATCCAACATATATAAATTTCAGTTACTTTTTAAAATCTTATAATTTTTTTACAGCTGCGTTTTCAATATGCCCTTTATACGGATGAGCATTAGAATAGCTAATGAACAGATAATTCTATTTTATTGACCTCGGTATGGGATCGGGCATTTTTTTTTTTTTGGCTCGAGGTCTATATTGGGTACTGGAGGGCCGCGCCTTTTTATTGTATTCATTAGTTAACTTTGCATCTCAGAAAAAACATCTCATAAACTTACGATAACTATCAATAAACATAAATAAAAAAAATAGTGGTCGTTTTATTCAATGCATTTATTGTGCTCACTTCCTATCATCTATCTATATCTGCCAGCACTTTTAAGTTTTAGAATTAACTAGCTGGCATACCCGCTCTTTGCACATTTGAATTGAAAAATTAAACAATACAGATTGAAGATTAAGTAATTTTTAATGAATTAGTTTTACGTGAATTGCAAATTAAACAAACAAAAGCTTTTTGCACACCTCAATTGAGCAAAAGAAAACATATTTGTTAAATTTTAACTCTGTAGATTTAATAGCTGATAAAAAGGATATTTTTTATTTATAACACCCCGTAACTCTCCAGTGCGTCGATTTTTGAAAACACCTTTTTAAGCTCATTTCTGTTCAGTTAAAGTAACATAGTGTTACAAATTTTGTGTAATGAAGGATTAAAATAGTGTAAATAATTTATATCTGTATGTGTAATACGATAATATTACTTCCTGATGTATTTATTTATGTTAAAATTGTAAGATTCTCAAGCAACGCTGTTCCTTACATTATAATGGCGATTCAATGGAAACATAGCGAGCCAAGTTGGCATCCTTTTTGGCGACCCTGTTGGTAACTTGGCGATTGATTGAACGGTGCAGAAGTTGATATGCTCTAGCGTCACCTGGTGGGGAGCTGTAACAAAGAGGATAGCACAAAAACTTCTCCACAAAAAAATACACATGCATGTCACTTTTCATAGTGATTGGTTGAAGGGTGTTGGAGTGATACGATGTCATACATACAAACATCCATTTATACATGTATATATAGATTTAGTCAGATAAAGCCGTGGGAAAAACTCTTCGTTGGCCACATATGGCACCCGTGTGTTTCATGTATAATAAATTGCAAAATTTAGAATTTCAAAATTGGATTTAGAGAATGTTAAAAACACAAACAATGCAATCCTTACAACGTTTTTCTGACTTGAAGAATTTTTATATCTCCTAGGTGACACAAATGATTATAAAAGAACCATGTCGCAGCATCATCTGTGAGCATCCGGAAATATTTGATTTGGAAACATTTTTAAAAGATGCGCAGTATAAATTACAGTGGAAATGCCCTATTTGCTTGAAGAAAATTAAATATACAGACTTGGTAATAGATATGTAAGTTTCAGTTTTTTTATTTGAACTAACTTATATTTTATTGCTTTACAACGAAGTTTTCATGAAGGGTAAGCAATGGGATAAATTCATGAGGGTCACATGATTAATACAATCACGAGTTCCCCATTGAATTCAAAACTGGCATTAGACTTATACTTATGGTTCTATTTGTAAACCTAGATAAAATTCCAAATTTTAAAATTGAGTAAGAAAGTTCCAAATATTAAGATTTGTGAAGACCCCCCCTGGGTTCCACCCTGGATACCAAGATTAATTTGAGGCAAAGAATCACTAAGAGCCATTTTGTATAGTAATAACTTGTATTTATTATAACACTTCACAAATAAAAGAAACTCTAATAACATATAATATTTCTATGTTACGTCAAACAAAAGGGATTTACCTTTAATATTAAATTAAATTACGAATTATGAAATAAATCAATAATTATGCGCAAGATCAAATAAGGTCTACCGAAATAGGAGGTCCGAGAAATATACGTAACTCGAATTATTAGCTTTCATTAACTTTAACTAATTTTATTAAACTAACGCTTATTTTAAGCGTAAATAAATTATAGTTACCGCTTGGTATATCAGCTGCCTAGTTCTTCCGTAGAATAACAGCAATAAGGCTTCACTAACGTCATCCCATGGAATCCTCTAAATTTGAGGCTACTGCTGCTGGATCAATAGCCTTCATACTTGCTAGCTTACAACGCTCTACTTAAATACCCTATCTACTTTGCATATCCCGTTCACTTTTTGGAGTTGATTGGAAATATACGCGAATTTATAATCCCCCAAAAGACGCCTAAGAATATTAGTGGAAAGGTTCCGTACAGATTCGTCACAGATTCTTCAAAAAACTTTTCAAAATTAAAAAATCTTATATTATGCATGTACTTTTAAATTAAGAGCATTTTGCTCACTTTTGTGGTTTGTTATCATGGACAAATATGTACTTTCTAAAAGAAAGTTTCTGCAAAAAGCAAACGTTTGTAACAGCGAGGCGCATGAACTGATTGGATTGAAACACGTGATTGCTTTTATCATGTGACTATGACGTCCACTAGCATAGCTAGTCCAGAGTGGGCCCTGTATCAAAATTGGGGGTCTCATTTTTGGAAAAGGAAACTTTGTTAACGGTACTATTGATAACATTTTACGATTTTTTGCTGACACATGTTGGGGTATCATCAATGCGGCAGATACGAAGGTAACTACGCCTCTGATGACGTCACATGAATTCATGAACTGATTTGCTTGAAACACGTAATTACAACTAACACGCGACTAATTCAGCTTCATTCATTAACTCAATTTTTATCTTATGATCGATACAAATAATCGAATGTTTGGCTGATATCACCTATCAAGGGATCTTGAACATTATATGTCTTACGAGAGAGAAATAATAATAATCGAAACTAAAACATTTCACGTTACCAGATTCCTATATATCAAATAAAGAAATAAATATTTAAACCCCTGCACTTAACAAGAAGTTGTGGTGTAATCCGTACAAAGAATCTTTCATAAAATGAAAAATAAAAATTTTGACATCGCAATGTTAAGCAGTGACATCACACGTGATTCCTTATGATTCACATGTTAAGGAACCGGGTGTTCACCAAGATACAGAAATACCTCAACTTCCGCTACCGAGACTTACATGATTTTCAAATCTGGTTGATTCACCTTTTGCCTGAGAAAAAAAATTGGTAACGTGATTGAAGGAGTTGTTTATCTAGCCAAGCAAATAAACTTAGAAGTGGATAGTGACGACGTTCAAGAACTATTGGATTCCCTCAATCAGGAGCTGACAATTGATGAGCTCAGAGAAATGCATGAGCAAGAGCAAGACATTAAAGAACTTTTCTTTAGATCCAGTTCAATCAGAAATCGAATGACGGTGTTAGGTGCTCAATTTAATTGAAAAAGGGTTAGTAAATATAGACTACAACGATGAGTGTATTTTTTCAACAAAATAAAGAGTAAAAAAATATTAGCATTCTAGGAGGACATTTTGTGGGAGCAAAAATATCTTTGAGCTAGCAGACTACTTTGATAGATATTATGAAATATTCTACATGAAAATAATTTCGGCTTACGACTTTTTAACTGTTTCATCTAAGATTTTATTAAACATTCTTTCTAAATTATTATTTTCTTTTGTCTCCTTCACCAAATTAAAATACTGTATATGCGAAATCATACCGTGATTCACGCGAGTTCGACTTACGCGGTTATCACTATTCCAGCTATCGCGTAAGTTCGGGTATTACAGTATTGTAGAGTTATATTTTTCCCCAAGAGGGAAGAAATGATATTGTTGGAATTATTACATAATTTAATGTATCATTACAAGTAATGAAACAATTTTTTTTTACATCATTAATTTTCTTTTGTTACCCAATATATATATACAAGGGTGAGTCGGAAAGTAAGTTTCCCTTTTCGATTTTGGTCAGGGTTGCGTGTGGAAGTCAAAACATAGAATGAGACATGAAAGATAAGACAAAGCTTTATTTTTCCACGTAAGTACCAAGTATATCGTGACATTTGTCATACCACTTGATAAGCTTCAAAAACCCCTCATGGAATTCAGGGCTTTGTATACGGAAGAAGTGCTTAACGGTTTGTTTGACTTCAGCATTGTTTCCAAAGAATCTTCAGGCGAGATTCATCTTCAAAGCCAGAAACAGATGAAAGTCACTTGGTGCGAGATTAGAATTAGCGGGTGGTATAGGCGCTCTCAACCAAGAATTGCAATACGGTTTTGCATTGCAGTCGCCAAGTGTGGTCTCGCATTGTCAACCAACAACAGACCGCCAGATCTGAGAAACCCAGGCTGCTTTATCCGAATCATCTCTTTCAATTTCGATCAGGGTGTCACAATACCGCGTAGGCACTGTAACACTCTGGTTCTAACCTCCAAAAAGTTCACTCAAAAGTAAACGCTTCTTCTGTATGCAAAGCAGTGAGTTTTTCCTGGAGGGTTTTTTGAAGCTTATAAGGCGGTATGACAAAAGTTTCAATATACTTGGTACTTATGTGAAAAAATAAAGTTATGTGTTTTATCTTTAAAATCTCATTCTATTTTTTGACTTTGCTACACAACTCTGACCACAGTCGAACGGGCTGCGGTAGCCCAGTGATCAAGGTATCAGATCATGGCAGGTATGTCATGAGTTTGAGCCCAGTACCACTAAAGACCTGCATGTAGGGCAGCGATACATGTTAAATCTGTCGAGAGCTGAAGCGTCCTCCCGTTGGTGTGGTGTGATAGTTAGGAGAGGGGGTGCCAGCTCAGGTGTCGTCCACGTCGCTTGACCATGGTTCAAAATTACGTGGTCCGTTGCCAAAAGCCCTCGTGTAGCTGAACAGTGCGACGTTAATATTCATTCACTCACTCATTGACCACAGTCGATAGGGGAAACTTACTTTCCGACTCACCCTCGTATATATATATATAAGTTTTTAGGAATTGCCCCTCTCCAAATTCACACTTAATATTATTTCGAATCCGATTTCTTTGCTTAGAATTTCCTTAAATATAATCTTATTTCCCAATTAGGTTCTTGAAACAGATGGGTAATCAAGGAAAAACTACATTTCATTTCTACAAACCCAGAAATTCAACAAAAGTATGATGTATATTTCATTTTTTTTTTAAAGTTTTCTTATTCAATAATATTAAGGTCTTGCATTAAATGTTTCATTTTTAGTAATATAATTTTAATTTTTTCAAAGTGTGAATTTAATTTAATATTTGAATAAAAATTATGTAGTATTTGATAAATAATATTCTGATTAATTTCTTTATGCGTTATATTAGGAAAAGTCGTAAGTTTCTTGATTTTTTTTTGTTTTATTTTTCAGCTTCTTGACAAGAATGACGCTGGAATAACATGCGAAAGGGAAATCATTCAGCTGGATTAGTATTTCTTGTATTTTTAAGGCCATTTTTATTAAGTTAAAGAAACCACTAATTTTCAAAACTCCTTGAAAATTATTCAATTTGAAATGCAACTATTACTTGTAATTTTTGTAATTGTATTGAATAATAATATTTGTATGTAAACGCTATAAATTATATTAAATAGTTCTATTTTGATTATTTATTTCAATTTTTAATCAACATTAGAAAAAAAAAGGGAGCTCAACTTTTTTTCTGCTAGGCCGCATACATATGTCAGCTATTTCACGCGAGCCGCACACATATGCTAGCTATTTCACGTGGGCCGCATACATATGCTTGTTATTTCATGCGGGCCGCAACATGAAGATAAATGGGAGGGGGGAGAAAGGCTTTAAGACCACCATGATAACATTGGAAATTTAAATGTGCAAAATTGATCGAAATATTATAACTCCTGTTTTGCTTTTTTTAATTATTATTTTTTCATATATTTTTTACTTTTGTCACTAACACTAAAGCATTTAAGAAACACTCCTTCACAATTTCTGCATCAATAAACGATTTTATATGATTACCAATAATATAACAAACCTCTTGAAAGAGTTCTTCGAAGAAATGCATCATTGAATGATTCCTGTGTTTATTGGTATTTTTTAAATACAGCACTTTCGTGACAAATCAAACAATTACTGATCCATGTTTGTTTTTCACTACAAAATAGTCAACCTTCTAATCGTCTTGAAACGGGTTTTTTTCGAATATTTTTCGCTTGTAAGATATGAAAGATAGTAAAAAATTAGTTCCAACAATAAAATTGCCGCTACTCCACTGTTGTCTGCTATCACTAATCGTAACCATTCCAAAGAGAAAAAGAATATAAATTCGTACCCGTACAACACCGACAGCAAAAAGCTAAGTTGATATATTTGATTTCTTGACAAAGAACTTCCCACCAAATTTTTAGTACAATGTTTTTAAATAAGTAAATTTCTCAGAAAGCAATGCCCAATGACCGGGCCACTTAAAAAGGCTCGGTGGACCACAGATTGAGTATCGCTGTTTTAAACTGCTTCTATTCTTGTAAAATACTCTACAATTACTTGCACTGTGTCTTTACATAATATCCTTAAAGAAAGTCAAGGAACCTCTACATGTGAAGATAATTTGAACTTGATGAAATCAAGAAAAGAAAAGCAGAAGATTCAAATCCGGTAACCGAAAGGTTTATGAAAAAAAAATTGTATATAATTTTTTTAAGATCCTAATTGAAGACAAGTGAAGCAAGAACTTTTATTTTAAAAAAACCTTATCCATTTTAGAAGCAATCCAAACAAAATAAAATAAAAGAGTTGTTTAAGTATTTTATATCATTTATTTCTTTTTTACAATGGTTTTTAAATCCTTACCTCAAACATATAACTGAGTTAATCTTTTATATATATATATAAATAAAATAGAAATGGCATTGAGAACAGCGCTTTTTGGTAAATGTCCCAATGGAATTATAACAATGACAATTTGTTGAAGCTCTGATAAACTCATGTCAGAGTTGTGACTCTCTCTCTCTCTCTCTTTAGCTGATAGATTTCTTGTAAGAGACATGACCAAAAGCTATTAGATACAAGGAACAATATATATTTCTTCAATCAATATGAATGGTAAGTTTTAAAAGTAAGGGACCAGGTCAAGCTTAATAATTATCCTTTAAATTATGTCTCAGAATTATGAAGAAATTCATCAATAGTAGACATCTGTGCATCTTTGAAATAGAAAATAACCAAGGATCATATTCGCAGAACTAAATAGAACAATAAGTGTTATTTATATTTTCGAACTGCTGAATCTGTAGGTGTTTATTTTTATACCAATTTATTTTTCGAAATAAATAATTCTAAATTACCTGCCATATAGATTACCTATGAGTAGTTCATATGCTTTCCTGTTAACTGTTCCAGGAAACACTGTTAACAATGCCATTCGCATACTAAATGAAGCACGATTGGTCCTAGAAACTACAAGGGCATAAAATTAAGCCCTTTCAGTTAAAAGCCCGACATAAGTCCACACAAAGGACTTACCAGATTGGCGACAGAGAAGGGCTGTCCAATCCGGAAAGAAATTTCCTAGAACACTTAACTGGAACACAGATCCCGATCTCTTGCTGTTTACGACCATCAACGGCCTTCATCAACGTTTTCCACCCCTGATCCCTGGATCAGGGCTGACCGAGGAATTAGGGATTAGATGACCACCCATAACGCGACCTTTTTTTCGTCACCTCTTGCAATTGGAGGCCTTAATTCGCAGTTGTGGAACATTTCCGCGACAAACTTACCGCATTTGTTAGCGGTCAAGAAGGGCCGTTAGAGTTAAGGATTTTTTCGAAGCCCATACTAACTTGAGCTGCCATTTTTGGACATTTTTTTAAATTAATGAGAATTTTAAAAAGCACTCATAGAGAGATTCTTTTGTGCTTTTATTCAAATCCATGAGAAAATTTTTCAGACAAAATGGTCAAGCAGATAAAAAAAAATTAGTGTTACAGCGTCTTTTTAGGTTTTGGAAGTTAAATACAAAATGTTATTAAAACATAAGATATTAAAAAAAGTGTAGCTTTAGGAGGATATGGATTAAAGAAAAACAATTGATATATCAAATTGGTTAAAAATATAACAAAGAGTAATTTGAAAATGTCATATTCAAGGGTATCAAAAACTACTTAATGCAATATAATTCATAATAAAATGGCAATGTAATTTGTATTGTAAAATTTTGTCGTACATATTAATGAAATTTTATAACAATTATGGAATTAATTCTTAATATAATCATTATTTCTGACATCTTTGATCCGTAACATATTTGACATCTTTTAGAGTTCCTTCATTTTTTCATGGACATTATTGTATTTATATTTAAATGGGTGTTAAAATGTTTGGAGTATTGATACGCGTACATCTTAACCCAATTTTATTACAATTTGCTTCAAATCTCAGAGCGTTCCCAAAAATGGCGGATTACTTGGGATCGTTTTTCAAAAGATTTTATTCGAAGTCTTGAGTACCAACTTGGTGTTCTAACGATTCCCAGTTGCCTAGTTGCGAACCACTCGAATTTTGATGGCCCTATTTTCGGTGCTAAAACGAACAGGGCGTCCTTCCATGTTATTCAAGAAGTTCTAAGGTACATTTTACAATATTTGTAGCATTTTTTTTTAGAAACCAAAATTTTAACTTTTATAAATGGATAGAATCAATTCCTCTTAACTGCTTTCACGTGAAATTATAAAAAAAAATGTTTTTATTAATAAAGATTTGGAACAAAAGTTCCATCCAGCTCGTTATAATTAACGTAACATATCCAAATGACGATGTTTCGCTGTATCAAGAGTAGACAACCTTTTTGGAAAGAGTGTCATTATCTGATTAAAAATATTAAGCGTTCCGATTCCAACTTTTCCAACAAACAATAAAAGAATGAAAAGATGAAAATTTGTGACTCTAAGGCAGTGGTTCTCAAACTTTCACTACTGACGCCCGCCCCCCCTTTTCAATCCCAATTTTTATCGCACCCCCCTTATACATTAATAATGTACTGAATGCAATAATAATGCACTTTGACGCTAAAGCTACAATACGATCATAATTATAAACCGTACAAATTAACAAGATAAGTATTAAATTTTGTATATCTTAATTTTAAGCAATATTTTTTTTTTGCTTTTTAGTTCGATTCACTATAAAAGCGTGTTTTTTTAGTTTGTTTTAAAACTATAATTTATTTTATAGTTATTTTTCTATACACTATAAAAATCACAATTCCAGTGAATAATTTTATTAAGAGAAAATATACTTACCTACTTTTTTTCAAGGACTTTTCAATATTTCTTAGAAAATTTGAGAAAAAATCCAATAAAACTAAAGAAAATTTTCTAAATGTGCGTGCCCTTAATAAAGGACATAAATCACTGACACTTTTCGTTAACAACACAGGAACGTTATTTTTCAGCTAAACTCAAATCAACTCAAACGTTTCATGTCTCACGCTTTTCTGATATTTACTTTCGCTATCTTGATTAATATGCATTATTTCAATAGGTTCTTCAATTGCTTGATCAGTTTCAACTTCCTTTAATAGGGATCACAGATGCCCATTTTTTTTTAATATTCTGCTTATTTATATTTATAAACCATAATAAGTCGTACAACACAGCAATCAAAACTACAAAATTGCTCATGGGGAAAGTGTAGCATGTTCTAAAAAATAATTGTGTAAAGCGTTTTTCATTATACATTATATGTTTCAGAATACTCATGCTTATCCATATATCATAAAACTCTTTCACATGGACAAAAGATGAAACAGAAATATATTACATATATTTATAACTTCCCTAAAAAAAAAGACGGAGATAACCATATCAGTAAGTTCGAAGGTCAGCTAAAGTAATATTTTAGGTTAAAAGAAACGTAATAAAAAAATCTCTCATCGTTTGATATCGTTAAAAGAAACGTAAAAAAAATCTCTCATCGTTCTCATATTGACCGCAAAGCAAACAAAATATTTGTTTAATTTGGTTATAGTATCAAATATGGCTAATGAGCGTTTGAAGTGGAATCTTTTGTTTTTGATGATCACCAGATGATAAAAATAAATTATATCAGTGTAAATGTGTATTTCTTATTATGTCAGAAAGCATCTTGTTTTACTTCATTCCAAAAAAGTTATTTTTTAAACCTTTTATTTTCAATATGCTCGAGCCCCCCGCAGGGTTACCGTGCCCCCCAGGGGGCGCGCCCCACAGTTTGAGAAACACTGCTCTAAGGCTTATTATGGGACTTTTAAACAAATAACATATTCTTTATGCAGGTCTAAGTAGTGGGAATTTAAAAATAATATGAAAAATAAGAAATAGTAAAATAAATATTTAGGTTTTATTATTAATAAACTTTTTAAAGGTTCAATCAGTATGTTAGGTATAAAATAGAAATCAGCAATTTCAACTATTTAATTCTAAATATTATTAAACAGTCAGTACTTGCTTAGTGTGACTTATAAATTTGTTATTTTTTTAACCAAACAATATATGAATATTAGGATTAGTTCCTCTCTCTTGATAATGTGAACAGAATTAGGTTGTTTTAGATGCATATCGGTTAATTTTGAAGGATATTTTGATTTTATTATGTTCACAATAGAAAATGCGTGTTCACAAAAATATGCTGATCCAAACCTACAATAGCTGACAGCCAAGTCGTGTAAATTTGGAAAATTGTTTGTTGATATAAATTTCCAAAATTCATTTAATTCGGATCGCTTGCAGTTGTAAGTTCCTTACATTTTCTTTCGATGTAGTATGGTGCTGTAGGTCAATAAATCGAGTTTGGATTTCGGAGGGGGGGTTACAATTGTTGTCCTGTAGAGAAATTGAAAAAGGATTTGTGAAATAATCAGCACTTTTTTATCATCTTGAATATTATACAATACAGCGTTGAATGAATCCTGCAAAATTGATGTTAAATTTTTAAATCTATCATAGGCTGGAACATATTAACTTTGGTAGATAGTTCTTGCATAAATGTAAAATGAGTTATTTTTTTTTCTCCAAAATCTACCAAAAAAATGTGAAAGTTTGTTCCCTAAAGAAGATGTATGACTATCTAGTGTAGGAGAAATACAATATTTTCCCTATAATCTTAAATTTAAATTATATAATGCCTAGTAATATATCGTTAAGAAAAACTAAAAATCCCACAGCCAATATTCTTTCTTTAGTAGTATATACTCAATGGGTAGTTCATTGTTTTTCTCGAGATATTGTAAAGATACTCAATATATTTTAAAATATACGTCCTCCAATTCCAAAATCTCTCGAGTGAACTCCCTCTGGAAAGCCAGGACACATTATAATGTAATGGAGTTCTCTTCATAGTTTTCTATTGTTTTTTCAGTTAAGTGTACTTAATATAAATTTTGAGGGGGTTTTATCGGAAAAACAACCGCATTTCAATAAAATTATTAAATCTAAATAAAATTGTTACTATCTTTTCAAAACTTTTAATGTTTCAATAAATCATCACGGGTTGACCCCCCTGCGCTACATAAAAAGGGGAACATATAAATTAATTAGGGGGACCGAAAAGTAATGTCGTTTTTGCGGATGTCAATGCTGCTTTACCGTTTATGAGTTCATTGGTAGTTGAAAGTCATGCCACACAGCACACACACAAACAGAGACATTTCAAAGTTAAAGTGGCTTGCTTAGTTGTGAAAACCTAAACCTTAAATTTTCTTTCCCCATTTTGAGTGAAATGGCTAGCCAATACCAGAAGAGATTCATATCCGCCATTGCATGCTTTTGGAGTTTCACAAGGGTAGTAATCCAACACAGTTGCTACCAAAAACTTTTGCGATGCTTACCCAAGTGCCTTAGATGTTCGTAAATGCCAAAGGTGGTTTTATAAGTTCAGATTCGGTAATTTCAATCTTTCCGACTCACATCGATCTGGAAGTCCAACAACTTTAGACAATGACGTTATTAAGGAAGCAAATCTTTGTCGACAATCGAGGAACTGTTAAATGCTCTTAACCAACCTTGGTCGACCATCCAAGAACATTTGCAACAGATTAGTAAAACAAACAGAGCAGGTGTTTGGGTTTCGCATAATCTGTCTGAAGAAAACAGAGCTAACCGATCTACGACATGCAACTTATTGCTTCAACGGTACAATATAGAACCGTTTTTTGATCGCTTGATCACTTCAGATGAAAAAAGGGTCCTGTATGATAATCCAAAATGCAAAAGACAGTGGCTCTCTCCGAAAGAACCGCCACGAAGGACTGCTAAGCCAGGTTTACATCCAAAAAAGGCGCTTTTGTGTGTTTGGTGGGGTATTCGTGGAATCGTCCATTTTGAAGTGCTTAAACCTGTAGAAACTGTTAATGCAGACCTTTATTGAAAACAATTAGATCGACTAAATCAATCATTAATTGAAAAGTATCCAGCGATTATTAATAGAAAAGGCGTTATTTTGCAACACGATAATGCAAGACCACACTGCGCAAGAAAAACGCTGGAAAAAATTAATGGATTGTGGTGGGAGATATTGCCTCACCCGACATACTCGCCTGACATTGCGCCAACGGATTTCCATTTATTCCGCTCAATGCAACACTTCTTAATAAAGAAAAATTTCAAAATTTGGATATGAAAAATGCCATTTCCATTTATTTTACTGAAAAACCAATTGATTTTTATCGATCCGGCTTTGAAAATTTGCACAATAGATGGCAAGCGTTTTTTGCCAACAAGAGTGATTACATCATTGACTAAAAAGAAAAATTTGTAAGAAATTTATTTATTCGAATTTATTGTAAAAAACGACATAACTTTTCGGTCCCCCTAATATTACAATTTTTTTTTTATAAAACAACAATTTTTTTTTCTATAAACTATACAATTTTTTTTCTATATTCTTGTTATTACTTGAAACTCTTGATATTCGAATTAAAGTATAAATCAGTTGAGGCTTAAAATCCTTACGTCGGAATGGTAGAATGTCAAATATCTACCTCGTCGCTTGACTATTGTTCGAAATGACGTGGACCATCTACAATACGGCGCTATTGTACAATCAATTGAACTGAAACACAGTGCAAGTATAATAAAACAATTTTGGGAGACTTAGTATTTTTTCTCAGGTTTCACAATTCCTTATGAGTGTGAATAATGTTTTACTTCATATATACATATTTTGAGGAGGGGATTATATTTTTATACAATTTTTAATATAAATTTGACAAGGAAAACTTCAAATGAATAGTACATTAAACAAATTGTTCAATTTTCTTAACGTACAAGGGTGAGTCGGAAAGTAAGTTTCCCCTGTCGACTGTGGTCCGAGTTGTGTAAGAAAGTTAAATCATAGAATGTGACATTAAAGATAAGGTATAACTTTATTTTTCCGCATAAGTACCAAGTTCGTTGGAGCATTTGTCATACCACTTGATAAGCTCCAAAAAACCCTCCTAGAAAATTTAGGGCTTTTAGCATCTTTTTATCTCAATCATGTGCCATTCTAATTTCCTCCGCTACTCCATCGATGGTGATACACCGGATTGGTTTAATCATGTTATCCACCTTCCTCAAAAGATCATCAACGACATTCTTGGATACAGGAAAGTGTCAGCACGATAGGTGTCCTGACAACTGACCCCGACACACATGGAACAACGCATGGTGGTCAGCCTGGAACATTCCGTGCGTTACCATGAGGATGACAATAGCTTTCTGTTTCGGATAGTGACGAGGGATGAATCGTGGGTCCACCATTTTGCTCTCGAAGTGAAGGTCACGTCAGTGGAGAGGAAAAACCCGTCATCACCAGTCCAATGCTATTCCGTATGCAAAACCTTGAATTTTTTTTTGAGGGATTTTTGAAGCTATCAAGCGGTATGACAAATGCCTTAATGCAGTGTTTCTCAAACTTTCATTATTTGTGACACAATATTCAATCATAATTTTCATCTCGCCCCCCTTCCTCCATACAATAACAATGAATTAAATTCAATAATACTGTACTTTGACGCTAAACCCACAACACAACTTTAACACTTTAAGTGCCGACGGCATATATAAACGTCTCGCTCAACCAGTTCGCTGATTTCCCCGGACATACATACACGTCTCTGAACTGCTCTGCATAAATTATTTCGAAGGCTTTGGAATGCAATAAAATCATCTTGACAGTGTTTGCGAAGAATTTACTTATTTCAGAGGATTCGCTTATTTATTCCTTTTCTACTCCCCTCCCTCTACAGTTCTTAATACACCATATACGCTTGTTTACGTGTTAAACGATGGCATTGGGAAAATCGAGTAATTTTTGATCGGCATTTAAGGGATTTCTTATATAAACCGTACAAATTATCAAGATAAGTGTTAATTCTTGCATATACACTGGTGTGCAAAAATTAAGGACGAAGTCGAAAAATTAGCATATCAGCTGAACGAAGAGGCAGAGCGGACAGAAAGACCAATCAGGAGATTAAGTAAGGGGATGTACGGTAGCACATGCGCCGATATGCAGGTAGACGTAATGGCGTAATGGGGGAGTGTCTGAGTAGTATAAAGCATGTTGTCGGTGTAAGATTAGTATTTCTGGCAAAGAGATTGCACGCCGTATAGCAGTTAAAATCACACCGAGTTGCTGCCTCAGCGAGAAAAGGCGAATAATCAATCTGTTAGACGACATCTGGATGCTTTTACCCGAGGTCGAATCATTGGGAAGTTGGAGGAAGGCCGCAGTGTGGCTGCTGGGTTCGGAATTGCTCACAGCATCGTTTCACGACTTTGGAGACCATTTCAAACTACAGGAACAGCTATCCGGGGGTGGTCGTCCACGAGGAACCACACCCGCAGATGACCGGTACATTGTCTTACAGGCCAGAAGAAACAGGCGGCAGACAGCGGGAGAAATCGCTAGACACACGACACAGGCGACTGGACGACCGATATCGCGTTTTACCGTGGCCAGAAGACTGCACGGTGGTGGTCTGTTTGCACGACGCCCTGTACGGTGTGTACCTTTAACGCCTGCCCATCGGAGAAGGCGTTCTCTGTGGTGCCGGGAACACCGGAATTGGAGAGACAGTGAATGGGGACGAGTACTCTTTACAGATGAGAGCAGATTCAGTTTGAGTAGCGATTCTCATCGCATACTCATCTGGAGAGAGCGGGAAAGCCGCAATCATCCCTCGAACATCATTGAAAGGGACAGGTATGGAGGTCGCGGTGTTCTCGTTTGGGGAGGCATCATGCTTGGTAGTCGTACAGAAAATCACACCTTCGACGCAGGTTCAGTCAACGGGACCCGTTATTGTAACGAGATTCTTCTTCCATATGTGCATCTTTTTAGAGGCGCTATGGGTCTGCAGTTCCTTTTCATGGACGACAATGCACCATGTCATCGCACAGTAGCTGCCGAACAGCTCTTAGAGAGTGAGGATATAGAACGTATGGATTGGCCGGCACGATCTCCGGATCTCAATACCATCGAGCATGAATGGGATTTTCTAGGCAGACGCTTGGCAGCTCGTACCTTACCAGCAGTAACGATTCGGGAGCTTCGATTGGCGCTGCAAGACGAATGGGCAGCAATGCCTCAACAACTTATTGACACCCTCATTCTCAGCATGGGCAGACGCTGTGAAACCTGCCTAGCAGTCAGGGGAGATCCTATCCCCTACTAAAGACCGGATGTTTGTTGCTGGACACCCATCACAGGGATGTTTCGGCCTTCAGTCGCTCCATGCTACTTTTTCAATCAAGCTTCTTTTTATCCCTCTGATTTCTCTTTTAGTAAGTGTTGCTTGCATTACACATGTCCTTACGTATTGGGGATCTTACGGTATTAAATGTGTTGATTTGGAAAGCTTTTGTACAAAGTTATATTGAAAAAACCGTCTCGTCCTTAATTTTTGCACACCAGTGTAGTTTTGTATATGAGAAACCCATGGGGTCTCCGGTAATTAATAAACTTGTTCTTTACTTAGTATTGTAAAATTAATTATAAAATACATTGCGTAGTACTTATTTATTTTTAAGTGTCTTATATAGAAATTACAAAAAAGAAGAACCTAGCGAGTCAGAAAGCAATTTCGGACTTAGGACCGAATAAGTGGGGTTAAACTAGTTTGAAGGCGCCAACCTTCCCCCTTTGCAACTCGGTAGGAAAAACCAAATAAAATAAAATAAACAAAAATTCAGAGTATGTAAAAACTCAGAGAGTATGATAAAACCACTCACTACTATTATGTAACAAACTCTCCCAAACTCTTAATGCAGAAAAATCGCAAAATAATTACGTAAGAAAAGTAGAAAAATCCTAAAACAATTACATAAGAAAAGTATTTTTCAAAAAATAATTTAACAAAATTTCTTTACTCACAGAGCTTTTACGAAGAGAATCAAGCATCTTGACATCAATGAAAATCAATTATTCACCAAGTTAAAAAATTCGAATATACATAAACACATCTTTTGAGCTTTTAAACCAGCCAGCAAAGACAGATATCAAAAAAGACGACAATCAAATATGGTAGAATTTGAATTGGTTGATTGCCAAAAATGTAAATTTGCTAGGCTCTAATTTGGTTTGTTGTCAACAATGTGTAAGATGTTCAAGATGTGTGTGGAAAAGATGTAAACTGTGATATGAGTGTTATGATATAATCTTCACAGCAAGACCACTAACATGCTGACTTTGAAATCCTATTGTTGTGTAGTGGTTTTGGAATTAGAAGTAGCAAGACGGTTAATGTATTTGTGATGAATATAAGTTCTTAAGAAATTAAAAGGGTATTCATAATCTAAACAACATTGAAATTTTTTTTATATTATATTATTTATCTATTTTGTGGGTAGTTAAGTTATCGTTTCTATATAAAAAAATTCAAAATAATATTTCTGTAAATTGATATATGCAAGTTACTATTCCATACAGGAATTTTAATTATATGGAACTTAAACGAATCTCTTTTGTCAAAAATGTTACTGACTACATTGTTAATAAGATGCAAGTCTAAATCCAAGAATTCCACCATATTAGAGTTGAAGTTTGTTTTAAGGAGCTTGAGATAATCTGGGTAGAACGTAATATTTGGTCTGTATATATATATATATATATATATATATATATATATATATATATATATATATATATATATATATATACAGTCGAACCACTATTTTCACGATTTTCTTCGTAAAATAACCTCTCTAAAGCGAAGTGCATTTTCTATATGACGAACTTTTTCTTTTGTGATTCAATTTTTGTTCTCCCGTTTTTTAAAGTATTTCTGAAAAAAATTTCAAGTTATTCTCTCTTTAACACATTTTAACACATTTTATGGTGGTCATAAATTTTAAACTCGTTCATTAGATCCTAACTCGCTGTGAGCAATAGAGTTCTGGACGTTTCATCCAAGAAGTGCAACCCTTAACCCCATTGCCCAGTTTACTAGAAACATCTTCGATATCCTCTTTCACCCGCAGTGGTGTTGTCCCTTATCCCCATGTTCTAATTATAAAATAATATATGTATATATATATATATATATATATATATATATATATATATATATATATATATATATATATATATTTATATATATATATGTATGTGTGTGTTTAATGTTACTTATATTCTTTAAATTATAAAATGTCCTTAAAATTAAGTAATTTTATTATAAAACTATTTCCTTAAGATTGAAAATACAGTGAATTACTCGGCATTCTTTTTTCTTCTTTTCCTTGCAGTTTTTCTTTCTTTCTTTATTGATGGGTAATATACACTGCTCAAAACAATTAGGGGAGCACATGATTTTAACAAAAGTAAGCAAAGATGTATACCAATAAGTAACACAAAATGAATCATCCATAATGTAAAGCCTACCAGGAAACAGAAGAAGAAAACTTTATATGCAAATCAAAGTTTATGACGTCAAAAACCAGAAAAAGGAGATATGGGCAGAAATCGGGATGTTGCAGAAACGTCTGTTTTATTGCCGTAACTGTGAAATTCGATTACGCAGTATTTTTTTTTAGACAAGGTTACTTGAGAATGTCTCAACAATGTGATTTACCGGAATCCCCCCCATGGAATGGCGTGGTATAGGCAGACTGGAATCCGAGCAAACACAACGTAGTGTCGCGGACACTGTTGGAGTCGCCAGAAGTGTTGTTGCAAGGCTGTGGAATCGCTTCCAAGAAACAGGAAATGTTAGATGTCGACCAGGAGCAGGTCGGCTACGCGCCCCTACATCAACTGATGACCGGTATATACAGTTAACAGCCCGTCGAAGCAGAACAGAGAATGCTACGCAGCTGCAAAGACAGTTGCTCTTGGCAACAGGACGAAGGGTGTCCAGCCAAACAGTACGTAATTGGCTTCATGAGGGAGAGCTCTATGCACGTAGGCCAATGGTCTGCATTCCATTGACCCCACGCCACCGTGTGGCCCGAAAAAGATGGGCTGCTGAACATCGAGATTGGGAGCAACATGATTGGAGCCAAGTGCTGTTTACAGACGAGTCCCGATTCAGTCTAGAGTGTTCAACCCGACGTGTTCTTGTATGGAGGGACAGGGGCACTCGAAATAACCCCGCATTCGTTCGTGAAAGGTCACAATACAAAAGAGCTGGTTGAATAGTATGGAGTGGAATCAGCATAGGCGGACGTACGGACCTGCATATCATTCGGAATGGCACTTTGACGGGCCGAAGGTATGCAGACGAGATACTTTGACCTCATGTCATCCCTTACGCTGGAGCCATTAGAGATTCCTTTGTTTTCCAGGATGATAATGCCCGACCACATAGAGCTCGTCTGATGGAGAACATGCTTGAAGCTGAAACAATACAGCGTGTGGAATGGCCAGCGTGCTCTCCTGACCTGAATCCAATCGAGCATGTTTGGGACAAGCTCGGACGATGCATTGCTGCGCGACCAAGGCCGCCTGCTACTGTTCGAGACTTGGAGATTGCACTTCTTGAGGAGTGGAACAGTATTCCCCAAAGTCTGATCGATAACCTCATCGCATCCATGGCAAACAGGTGTGCAGCAGTCTTAGCTGTTCGAGGAGACCACACGCCCTATTAAAACTCATGCATCATGTCTAAACAGTACCTTTTTTTTATCGTTTACATGTAACCAAATTGTTGCCCTAAATCATCTTTTCATGTTTTTTCCATATTTTCAAAGAACTAAAGCTTAATTCCAAATTTTTTTACGCCTTTTTTCTGTATTGCGCATTGATACGCGTGTACTATGCATTGTATGCCAATACGTGGCTGTCTCACATGGTTTTCTTCACTTTTTTGCTTGCTCCCCTAATTGTTTTGAGCAGTGTATATAAAACAAACATATATTAATTTTAAAAACGTGTGAATAATTACTTTTTTCGATATATAGTGTTTATGAATTTAAAATTTGTTTATGGGGTTTATAAAGTACATTAAAAGATGAACCTATAAATAACGAATTTTCCATATAACGAACTTTTTCTAGGATTTAGCGTCTTCGTTATATAGAGGTCCAACTGTATATATATTCACGACGGATTTTAATTTAAATGTAATAAGAGCCCCACGTAATTAACAGGCAGGTTCTTTTGGAATGAATTGTAATTTATTTTTGAAATTTGCAATAACTATAACACATGCAATTCACAGTAATATGCTTTAATTCCACAGATGAACGAATTCAAAGTATACACAGCAATATAAATCCGTAAAAACAAAATATTGCATGAGATCAAAGAAAAGCTCAGTCGCTTTCGAGCTCTCACTTGTTTGCTTCCCTGCATCATCCTCATATTGGCAGTGAAGAACCTTTTAGGAACTTCTATTTGCAATCTGAAAGCTCTTATGCAAAATAATCATCCTAGACTAGAGGTGGGGAACCTTTTTATCATTAGACGTCGCATGTAAATTAAGTAGTAATAAAGGAGGCCGCATAGATTGGCTTACCTGTAAATGAGCCTTTTATTACAGTTTTTGAAAAGATTTAATTTTGTGCATTATATAGAAATATAAAAAATTTTAAAACCTTATTTTTTTATTATTTGACATAAAAAGTCACTGTAGAAAATATTTTTGTTTTCACATAAGGGAAAAAACTTTTTATAACATTAATCATTGATTATTATCTTTTATAAAATTATTAAATTCTTAGATACCGTTGTAGCCTTCTATATTTCACTGTTGGTATTTTTATTTATGGAAGTATATATATATATTTGAATCAAGCTTCATATATATATATATATAACGTGAAGCCTTAATTGATTCTCTAAATAAGCATGTGTGGTAGTATTGCCATGTTATACTAGGTGGCGTTCTAACATTTGAAATACACAATTGACTATTTCCACGATTAGTCATAGAAACATATTAATACATTCTTGCTGTTCTTTATTTAATTCCATTGATTTGCTAACTGTTGTAATCTATGTAATTAAATATTAATTAATACAAATTCTAGCTTTTATGAAGGCTACACAATGAACTCATGGAGACCGCGAGTCACCCACCCCCCTTTGTCCTAGATTTTTCCTGGTACGTTTATTTTTGACACAAAATTTTAGAGTTCTTCATCAAAATAGCTAATATAAAGGATACATTTGTCCAGCCAAATTTAAGTTCACTCTTAACATGAAACAAATATCTTAAAATTAAAATAATTTATACAGTCACGAATACACAGCATTGCAATATTAGATCTTTCTGAAGATCAGTTATGATAAATTCATTCCCTTTCGAATTCTGAATTCTGCTATTTCTTTTAAGAATGTATATGTTTCAGCTA
The DNA here is from genome assembly GCA_019973935.1 of Trichonephila clavipes. Lineage (NCBI taxonomy): Eukaryota > Metazoa > Arthropoda > Arachnida > Araneae > Nephilidae > Trichonephila > Trichonephila clavipes. The sequence continues at coordinate 829,964 of BMAU01004130.1, read as the reverse complement.
AGAGTATTCGAGAGAGGACTCAGATTGTGTAAAAGAAGTTTGGCATGGGAAAACTAATTAGTTTAGCTTGCAGGAAAAGCGAGTTCGTTATTAAAATACGCAGAAAAAGCCTGAAGATGAAGCAATTTAGTTGGATTGGAATCTTCGAGCCCGTCGAGTCACTTAAAAATAAGATATTTTAATTCGGCAGCATTAATTTCGCTAATGGGAAGAGCGAGAGATTGGCTTGGCTCAAAATGCACTGCTCCTCTTCCGCATGAACAACAGCTCTCATTAAAAGCGTATTCGGAGGGGTAAAGGGCTCACGAGTTAATTGGCTGAGGCAGCTGTTTGTGCAAAATCTGATTATATTTGTCGCCAAATTAAATGAGCAGGAGGTCAAAATGCAGCGATGTCTTCGTCTCCCAACACCACTGAAGAACTTTGGAAGAGCTCTTTAAGGGGCTGTGTACTTATTGTAAAAATAAATTGAAAGGTCGTGAGTACTATATTTGAGATATATTAAAATATAAATAATAATTTTTTCCCTCACTAACATTCAAGGATTAGCTAGGAAATATTTATTTTATTCATGGACAATTCATCACTATTTTTCAATTCCTACTATTAGCTCGTACTCTCTCTATATTTATTTATTTATCTTCGTGGAATTTACAACCGTTAATAAAATACATTTTAAAGCGCTGAATTGAGCTGAAATTTTATATATATGATTATTTTGGATGGCAATACAGTAATTTTTTAATTATAATTAATAGAAATTAATTCATTAAAACTAATTATTTAAAGAATTATAAATTTAGCCACGTTGGCATCATTTTTGGCGACTTAGTGACCCTTTTGGTGACTTGTGTCAAAATTTGAAAAGGTTTTTTTTTTCACGTTTTAAAGCATTCAGTTGAATTGAAATTTTATATACAGGATTGTTTTGGATGACAATACGATACTTTAATGATAATTAATAAAAATTAATTACCACCTAATGTTGTGATTCTGTCCTATGTATATACATATTTATATTAATTGTAACTATTTAATAAAAAGTAGTTAAAATAAAAAATTTTCTTTGTTGATCTAAGTAAAATTTTAAAATCTTAAATTTTTTTTTATATTACTTGTTTTTTAATATAAGACAATACATGTACGATATAAGTTTTAATATAAGTAGCCCTCATATTGCTTTATAGTACGCACGTGCTCAACTGTATGGTGGTAATAATTAAATCAAAAACGTTTTTTTTTATTTCTAATGGGCTGCGGATTGGTGTTTTACCATTGTAGACCTAGTACATTCCCCGGAAGCTGGTATCTCTTTTAGTGCGGCACCATATAGGTGGATACCAATAGCCTCAGATAATTTTGACGCCCAGTTTCCTCCCAAGAGGGAGGCACCTGAGTTCTGACGATGCGAACCTGTACTAGGTATTTAATTTTTATTTAATTTAATTTAATTTTAATTTTTCCTAGAACACCCGAACAATTAAATCAAAAACATATCTGTATTAAAATCGATATGCTGATAAATCTTGGATTTTCACGTTTTAAAGAGAAATAACATTTTAATTTTGTATTCTGCAGCTAATCAATTTTTGAATAATTTAATAATCGATAGATTTTAAAAGTATAAGTAACAATACATCTGTCATGCAGAATCTATAAAGAACAGCACAATAAAAAAATTATTTCTTAACTTAAATTAGAAGTTCATTACAATAAGTAACAACACCATGTGATCAAATCCCTACGACAATGGGTAAAGCCCGTACTACACTAACACTTGCCAAAAACACTTAACGTGCTAATTTCGCAATTCAAATCTTTCAAAAAAGAATGGGGAAAAAAATGCTTTCCCCATTGGTGTTAAAATGAGAGATGGAGAAAGGAAGTTGAAAGTGACAAGATCAGTCCTCTTCCTTCCCTCCCCTTAAGCCCTCAGAGGGGATATTCCAAACACCCCCTCCCTTTCTCCCTCACTTTAATTCAATTAATCCCATAAATCGAGAACGAGCCATGATCGCGTGCTTCTTTTTTTCGGGAGAATTTTCCCCGGAAAGTATCAACCCTTTCCCGAAAATTAAGTTGTTTTTTCTGTCCTTATGCATATAATGGATGAAAAAAGAATCAGAGTAAGTTTCCGCATGTTTGACATTTATTAGGCAGGATGATGGAAAAGGTTGAATACTCACACTGTATATAATGTTCCAGAGCAAAATTCGATTATGTCTTTTTGCGTTACTTTTGTTGTTGTGTGTTGTAGTGTTTTCGAAAAGAATTTGATAAGATTGATTCTTTTTTCTTGTTTTGTAAAACTTTTGAGTTTTTTTCTTCGTGAATGATAGCCAGTTTTGATGTTTGATGAATTGGATTAAAAGGAGAATTATTTTGCAAAATAAAAACACTTCCGTTGTTTTTCTTTTATATCATGTGTCTAAACGTTCTTATTTTAAAAATCCGAATCTAATCATGTATTTTGATCAGTACTAAAGCAGAGAGAGAAAAGCATGGATCATTTTCTAAAAATTTTGTTTAATACATTTCATTTCCTCCTTCCTCAGGAACTCGACAGCCCTGAGGGGCCTTAGCCTTCTCAAGAAGCCTTTTCCAGGCCAGCCTTCTTCCTGCTAGTGTTTTCCAATTCTTAGTTCTGAAAACTAGATCTTTTTCTAGGACATCAATTCATCTAAACTTTAACCTGCACTTTCTTCGTTTCCCAATTGGTTGGGCATTAGAAGACTTTTTTAGTTGTGTGTCTTCGTCCATTCTGACAATGTGGCCAGCCTATTTTGTTCGTTGTATTTTGATGAAGTTAACAATGTCAGATTCATTATACGATTGATAGAGCTCGAAATTCGATCTTCTTCGCCACGCTCCCCTTTCCTGGATTCCTCTAAAAATAAATCTTAAAATCTTCTTTTCGTAGATACTTATCACGTTCTCATCTGTTCGAGACTTGACTAAGTTTCACATGCATATGTTAATAATACATGGCTTTGAGGGAGACCCCGTATCGTTCTCAACTCGGCCTCAAAAGTATCATAATTCAATAAGTTTTTCTCGTTAAATATTATTCCAGGATATTTTCTGTGAGCAAGTGTGAAATTCGAACTATTTACCAACTGGCAACAGTGGTAAAACTTAATTATTATGTCGTGTCCATGTCTATGCCTTCCACAATACACCATCATTACTCATTTAGTCAAAAGATGGCAGTCGATCAAATTGGTCTATGTCTAGGTCTGTGAGATTGTAAGTCACGCACACATTTATTTGTTACAGGATACAGTCTGTAGAGAATTTAACAATGTAGGTTAAATATTGTCTACTTGCGGATGGGGCCTACTTCTGTACAGGAGCACAAGGCCTCAAGAAGTCTTAAAACGTCATTACTATCAAGTGGTAAAGACGACACACTTGAGTTAGTGTATCTATACTTTAAATCTCCACACCATCTTACACACACGTGAGAGCCTTAAGATTTAATTCGATGTATTCAATGTCTTTACTTTGTAATTTTAACGTATAATCTATGTCATTCGCTCACTAACCTATAATTTGGTGCACCTGGGCAAGTTTTACCGCATTTTTTACAGTAATTTAACTGGTTATCAATATGTAGTTAAATTACATTAAGCAAAAAATTGTACGTATTGAACTGTAGATAGTTAGATTGGATTACTCATATTATAAAAATTATTTGGAGCATGCATTAAGAATTTAAGTGATTAAATACAATGATTTTACCATTTTCTTTTTTTCTCACCAATCGTAATTTAATAGTTTATTTTTTAACGTAAATAAGGAACTTAACAAATAAGTTCATATTTCTACTGAATATATTTTTTAAAAAAGAAAGCTTAAATTCTGACCTTACGAAATGTTTTGCTGATATTTTTGTACAACCTTAAAAATCAAATTAGTTTGCTTCGCAAATTATAAAATTTGCATGTATATGCAATTAAACTAAGTAAGTAAATTTTTACTTCAATTGATTTGTTATGAAAACATGTCTTTATTAATCTCTAATTTTAATATAAGGACATAATACAATTTTGGGTAAAAATATTATTTTTATATATTTCTTTTTAAATTTGTGACCGAATATAAGATATTTTCCCTCTTTCTCTAACGCACCATATTCATGAATGTTCGGTAATCTATCAATATTAGTGAAAATAATTTAGTTTACAATAGTATGGTAAAATTAATTTAAAAGAAATTATTTAATTTATCTCTCTTCAGATATCTGTACTTGGGCATTGCATTTATCTTGAAGGATGTTGTATCAAACGTGATAAATGTCTGATTATTTTCATGGTCCCTTTGTAAATAACTATTATATATATATATATATATATATATATATATATATATATATATATATATATATATATATATATATATATATATATATATATATATATATATATATATATATATATAAAGGTTCATTCAAATGAAACGTGGTCGGTGTGTCTAACTTTGCATTACACGTAAGGTGGCACCACCAAACTGCGTGGCGTTGATTAAATCTAATAGCAGCAGTAGAGAAATCATTAACCGTATTTCAGCTTTTTATGAAAAACTAGATTTATATACGAAAAATATCAATTTTCCTTCTATTTTTCTAACACCAAAATTTCATAAGAGTCCAATTAAATTTAGAACTATTACTAATGGTTTTAATACCTATATTACACAACCAGGCAAGGTGTTGCAAAAAGTTATACAACACACTCTAGACAATATCTCAAACCCCATTATTGCAAAAAAACAGTAAAGATATCGTTGAGAATATGCAAGGCAAGTGTATTAAATCTTTGCATAGCTATGACTTCGAAGACTTATTCAACTCTATTGATATAGAGGATATGATTTTAGTACTTAGAAATGTCTATATTAAATATTCATTAAATAATTTGATAAATTATGATAAATTTAATACTATTATACAATTTGTTTTGAAAGAAAATTACATATTTCATAATAACTATTATTATTAACAAATAAATGGTCTGCCACAAGGTGGTCCAGAAAGTAATAGTCTGGCTAATATTTATTTACACTACTACGAGAATGAAAAAATTGATACAGACTCTTGTTACTTTTTCAGATACATCGATGATTTAATTATTTTCAGCAATAAAGTTGACTTTACTCCTAATTTAAAGTATTATCCACTCTACTTGAATTTAATAAAAACCAATTGCAATTTAGAGTCAGCAAATTTCCTAGATCTCCAATTAAAAGTTGAAAATAATATGCTAAAAAGTAATATTTTTGATAAAAGAGACTCTTTTGATTTTGATGTTATAAAAATGCCATATTGGAATAGTCCCCTTCACATTTCAATTTTTAGAAATATTATTCTAAATTATATAATAAGAAATAAAGATTTAGTATCTGAAGAAGTTTTAAAAATTAATAATTATAAAAAATACTTTCAAAGTTTCTTAGACTATAATTATCCAGCTAATTTTATATATAAATATATGTCTTCAAAGTTATAGATATTTAATTATTTTATTTAATATATTCAGTTCCATTTAGTTTATAGTATATTCTTAATTTTCTTATAATAAATTTAGTTATATATATATATGCACCATTATTTTCAGTTATGCGGTTTTTTTGTGTTTGGCGTTAGCATGCTATTAGAATCGGAATACATCGGGTAAGTTTTTAGTTTTTTCGCACATTTTCATCGTTATTACTTTTGGTCATAATCATTATTAACCTCTATTGCAATTATTTATGTTTATACATATTTATATTTGTCTGTTTCGTCCAGATTTCTATAATAAATTAATTTTTCAATTCTATCCTATTGATGTTATATTCAACTACGTGGGTTTTGGGGCCTTTGTCTTGGTTTTTCTCCTATGCTATTATGTCGAAAGTTTCCGCTGAAGGGGAAGGTTGAGATCTCGCAAAACACTGTTTAACCCTGTTTCACTGTCCTAAGCCAGTGACTGCTCGGGAGACCATAATAGTTCTTTCCAATATAGCTATATTTCTCTGTTTAGGTTTGTAATGGCTCCATGTTTTTGGTTCTTTCGGTTTGTTCTTAAGATGTTTTTAGGATTTATTAGTCTTCTTTTTAATTTATTCACTGCTATATATATATACTAGCCGTTACCCACCCGCTTCACTGGGTATTTCACGATGTTGCATATATGTATACTGTTTACATATATATTAATTATTAATATCTAGCATTAAGAATTCGATTGTATTGAAAAATATATTTATAGCTGTTATACACTCTCACCCCTTGATATAAAAAGAACATAAATTATAATATCTAATTTCTATTTATGTCTAAAATCGAAGTAGAAAGATTTTTTTCGCTCACTTAACCTAATAATCAAGTGGATTTCCACCAAAGCAACTTTCAGTGGATCTCTACTCCATAAAATAAACATGCGTGCTGAATTTCAAGTCTAAATCTAACAGAGCAAAAACGGAATTTTTATCATCAATACCTCGTTGACAGCATTCTTAGCGGATTCCAATTCAACAAAAGAAGCATGCAAACCAAATTTTATTATTATAGTCATAGCAGTTCAAAAACGGGAATTTTGTCTATCAATACGCCCCAATAACTCTCCCCTCTTCCCCCTGGAGTTGATTTCCGTAAAATTCATTCTTAGTGGAACTCTATTCAACTAAAGAAAAGTGCTGAACAAATTTCAAGTAAGTGAGTTAAATTCAAGAACAGGAATTTTTCTATAACATGCCTTAATCCCTTGAAAACCCACTCCTTTGAGGGTCCGTTTTCGCAAAAATCTTTGTAAAAGGAACTTTATTCCATGAACGGAACATACCTTCTAATTTTCAAGCAGGTGGTTCTATTAGTTGAAACGCGGCAATATTTATCTATTACGCCCCTTAATCCCCCTCAGTGACCCTTGGGGATCAATTTCCCCCAAAACTATTTTGTAGCGGATCTCTACACCATGAAAGGAATTAGCTTACCAAATTTTAAGACTGTACGTCTAATAGTTTAAAAATGGAAATAATTATCTATAACGCCCCTTAAGTCCCCGCAACGCCACTTAGGAAACGATTTACACAAAACCCATCTTATGACAGATCACTACTCAGTGAATGGAATCTGCAAACTCAATTTCAAGATTTTACGTCTAATAGTTTAAAAAAGGAGTTAATTGCCTATAACGCCCCTTAATTCTCCACAAAGCCACTTGGGGTCGATTTTCACAAAACCCATTCTGTAGGGTATCTGTACTCTATGAAAGGAATCCGCTTACCAAATTTCAAGACTGTACGTCTAATAGTTTAAAAATGGAAATAATTATGTATAACGTCCCTTAAGCGCCCTCAACGCCCCTTGGAGGTCGATTTTTGTAAAAATCATTATGTAGGGAATCTCTACTTTATGAAAGAAATCTGTGTACCAAGTTTCACGACTTTACATCCAATAGTTTAGTAAAGGAAATAATTATCTATAACGCCCCTTGGGGTTCGAACTTTGCAAAATCCGTTCTTAGCTGACGTCTACACCATGAAGGGAACCTACCTACCAAATTTCAAGTTTGTAGTTCCGGAGATATCGTTATTAGTGAGTCAGTGAGTCGTTTTTCTCCTTTATATATATAGATATATATTGATACGTGACGTTTATAAGCAATCACATCAAGTTCTGTATGACATACAAAACGCCATATGTTGTGTACATCTTACTTTCAAGGGAACGAAAGAATTCTGTTTGAATTCGATGTTAGAAATTTTGATTCATCATTATTTTCTCAAAAATATTGTTGGATTAGTCATACATTTTTTCCGTTTGCAATGCATTATATTTGTTTGAAAAAATCATTTTAATTCCCCCTTGTGTGTGTGTGTGGTTTGTTGTTAACGATAGATTATTAACGTCGCATTTTGAGGCTACATAAGGGCTAGTAACAGAATACCTAGGGGAACCGAACTCACCCGAAAGGGGTTTAGAGCTACAAACCGGTTCCCCGGGAAGCAACCACCCCCACGTTCAATCTTTATTGAGAAAAGAAAAAAAGATCTTATTTTACATTTTTATTGAAGTACCAACTCCACAAACCAAAGGTAGATTCACAATACAAATATCTAACCACATAATACAAATTAAAGGTAGATTCAGAACATACATACATAATTACAAATGAAAGGCAAAATCACGATATACATAAATTATATGTATATATGTTATACACTTCCTGGTAAACTAACCCAAGCTTTGGCAAAACAAGCAGTGAAATTTTTGTGTCGAGGAGGCATAAAGATGAAAGCAGTTTCTTAAAAATGACTTTTAATAATAATCAAGGATAAAGTCAATGTGCTCGTCACTGGAGCGATCAAAAACAATAAGTTGACTAATAAAATCTTAGTTCAAAAATCAACATTACCAGACATCCGATTCGAACCGTCTTCTTAGGGTCTAATATTTAAAACGAATTTATCATCTTAAAATGGTGATGCAACATACAGTTGCATAGTCAACCAACCGCTCTCTATTTAATAGCTAAAACGTACTTCTAATATTTCCTTTCTTTCTCCCTGAAAAACTAACACGAGCCGAGTTTAAATAGTCGCTCGATTTGCATTGCAGTTGCTGCCCTCCACAAATCACGAAACTTACAAAAAGATGGGGTTCGAATCAGTTTGTTTACTTTCATTGAGATCATGGAACGGGATTGGAAAAACAACACAAGGAGACCATAAAAATTCGGATCTGAAAAATATTTCGAATGGCTTTTCTTTTTAAATGTCTAACAATATATATAAAAAGGCAATTCCACAATACATTCATAGCCACACACTTCAAATGTACAAAGCCAAGAATAATAATTATATCTGGGATATCATTCCAGTAATCTTGAAAGGACACATCAAAAACAACAATGATCTTCAGCTGACGCCACCTTTTCCCGATGATGCTCTTTCACCTTAATTTATCATTCAGTTTAAATAAAATGAATCAGCAACTTAAGGAAGACAATTCATATTAGAACCTTCCATTTATTTTAAACATAAATGAAGAAAGAAACCGAAAAAAATTATTGAATTTTATTGGAGATATCTTTTGCTTTTTTTAAGCAATAATTTAATTTCATATGAATATTCGTATTTTTAACTGAAGAGCTAGACCATAATTTACGGGATATATCGGTGGGCTCAGAAAGGTGTGTGATAATTTATGGTAAAACTGCAATGGAACACATAGTGATCCGCTTCTCAAATACACCCACAGAGACAAATAGGGGTTAGTTTTTAATTTAAATCTGTGGCTGTGTGATATCCATATAACCTAGTACCAAACATCACGCGAAAACGATCGTTTTGGCGTGGTCGATAAAGTATTTGCGTACGGAATGGAAGGTACCCAGATTGAATTCTGCCTTCCTACAAATCCATGCAAATAATATAAGAACGGATCATAGTTAGTTAAAAATTGAACAACGTACCTAGGATAAGGGTTAATATTAATATTAGGACTCGGTAAGTATATTTTGACTCGTAGACCGGAATTAGAATTAGTCCAAAAATTCTCCCAGTTTCGGTAAGCATATTTTTTAGAATTTTTAAGACATAGGAGCAAGGGGGCAGGTATACATACTTCCTCGTTATCTGAAGTGGGATGTTTAGGGCTACTAGCGATGGACTTTGTGATACTGAACCGCAGTCAAGTGAATAGGGCCACAACTGAGTTGGTATCCCAATCTCCAAATTTTTTACATGAGGACTTTGAGCCTCGACAGATTTAATGGCCCTTAGCTTCTCTACACGGCAAGTTGTAGTTCATTATATTACTGAATAAGTCATCTTATATATATATATATTGTTGTATTGTAGTCACCGATGAAATTACCAAGAATACTTATGAGTACTTTCTACATTTGTGGATGTTCCTTTTTCTACCATTACATCTGTTTCGATTTACCTTTTTGTATATGTATTGATCAGTGGCGCACACAAGGGGGGTGTCCTAGGGGTCCAGACCCTCCCCCCAAAGCCCTTGATTTTTTTCCGATTGATTATAATTCTAAGTATATAGTGCGCGTAAAATTTAATTATGTTATTAATGATTATTTTTTTAATTAATTCTAATTATTTATTCAATAATTAGTTTTTTAATGTTTTTACTTCCGAAAATCGACAAAATCAAAAGGGGCATGATGCAAGAATGTTGGACTTGCGACCCTGGACACGCCCCCCTTGAAAAATTCCTGTGTGCGCTACTAGTATTGATATTTTACATTAGGAGTTACTTACGTAGTTTTAAGGATTATGTTAAATTTTTGGAACCTTTCTTGTATGAACAAATCATAAAAGAATTTTCAAAAAGCAATAGAAATAATTTTGAAAATAACTGAAGTAACAAGTTAAGCTTTAATTAATGAAGTATGAGTTAAGCTTTATAATTTTTTTTTCAAATTTGAGTTACAGAAAGTGAATTAGAAAATATTGATACTTTTCGATATTTTGTCTACAGTATTATAGTTCTTTTAAATCTGCAAATTTAGTTTGATAAAATACTTTGAACAAAAAAAAATCACATGATTTTTTATTAATGTTATAATTATTAATATTTAATTAATATTTTAGATTAATAATATTATTCAATTTTTAGATTTTAAATACTACACTAAATTTCATCATGACAAAAAAAAATAACTAAATCTATTTTAAGGAGGATGGCATATTTCCATTAAAAAAAAAGACTCGAGTAAAAATTTTTAGTATTAAGCCACACTCTGCACCACTTTTAATATATCGATTGAATTACGTATCATCTCTTTCCACGACATGAGTCAGAGTAAAATAAAAAGACGCGCTCGAAGTTCATGAAAGCGTCCCGACCATTGAGTGAGTCTTTCGAGTCCGCTCCATTTGAGTCGGCGATCGAGTAAATGTCGATGCCACGCACTCAAAACCAAGTCACCCGGATACCATTAGACCCTTATTCTACTCATTAAATGGGCATAAAGGTTCGACGATGATGTGAGCACTGCACAGTATCTTCAACCTTCTCACCATTTTCATAGTGTTGCAAAAAGTGGAAGCCATTTTGGGTCACTGAAACAAGTAAAGAGGAATATGAATCGGCAATATATATATATATACCGTAAAATCCGGCCTATAACGTGCACCCATACTTTTAAGATGGAATTTTTAATTTTTGTGTATATTCGTCGTATAACGAGCACACCCCCTTTTTATGAAGAAACCTGAAATATACGTGCGCAATGTTCTTATGTTTTAAAGTCATTTATTTGAAGTATTATTCTAGGCTTTTGAAAAAAATAGCGTATTTCTAGATCTGCAACCCTTTAAGTTCCTAAGGAATGTCATTTCTTTTAAATAAACAGTATTTTTCGATCTATGTAGAAGTTTAATTTTTTTTCTATGATCCTCTTTTTTTTATTTTTAAAGCTCTCACTTTTAAACCCGGCGTATAACGCGCATTCTTAAATTTCGATCTTATTTTTGTGTTCAAAGTGCGCGTTATACGCCGTATTTTACGGTAGTAAAAATTCTCTACAATAGAGAGATAAATAATGAATGATGATCAAAACTAAAAGAAACTGAAATCGTAAGATATATAAAACCAAACATAAAATTTTAGAAAGGATATGTTAGAAATTTAAAAAAAATAATAGAATTTAAAAATGTGTGTGTGTATAAAATATATAGATGCTACAGTATTATAAACATTGCTGACTTAGGACAGATCTTATATATATATATATATTCTATTATATATAGAGAGAGATAGAGAGAGAGTTTCAATTCTCTACTATAGAGAGATAGAGTTTAAAATATATATATGGATGTGCAGCGGCGTAACGGAGAACACTTGGGCCCCCTGCAAAGTCGAGTTTTGGGCCCCCAAGTTGGATTTTACAAAGGGTAGGTACTTGAAGATAGTCAGGCTGTGGGCCCTCTAGAGCCCTGGGTAACTATATTTATCTAAGAAAAATAATAAATTTATAATAATAAGCTATTAATATTCTAAGGAATTTTAATCCTTACTATTTAGAATTTCTTTATTCAAATAACTATTAATAAAATTAATTGGGTATTTTTGAATTAAGCAGCATTTAATGAAATTTTTATAGTTTTTTTCCTATTTTTTCTGATTTTTTAAACAATAAATTTATTGCGTTGTATGTAATTAATAATAATATTTCTGACTATAGAAACATGTACATTACTCTCCCAATGAGGTACTTTTATATTGAGTATTTAAATTCTTCTTATACATTTATATATATATACACTGGTGTGCGAAAATTAAGAACGAGACGGTTTTTTCAATATAACTTTGTACAAAAGCTTTCCAAATCAACACATGTAATACCGTAAGATCCCCAATACGTAAGGACATGTGTAATATATAAGCAACACTTACTAAAAGAGAAATCAGAGGGATAAAAAGAAGCTTGATTGAAAAAGTAGCATGGAGCGCAATGCGACTGAAACATCCCTGTGATGGGTGTCCAGCAACAAACATCCGGTCTTTAGTAGGGGATAGGATCTCCCCTGACTGCTAGGCAGGTTTCACAGCGTCTGCCCATGCTGAGAATGAGGGTGTCAATGAGTTGTTGAGGCATTGCTGCCCATTCGTCTTGCAGCGCCAATCGAAGCTCCCGAATCGTTACTGGTGGTAAGGTACGAGCTGCCAAGCGTCTGTCTAGAAAATCCCATTCATGCTCGATGGGATTGAGATCCGGAGATCGTGCCGGCCAATCCATACGTTCAATATCCTCACTCTCTAAGAGCTGTTCGGCAGCTACTGTGTGATGACATGGTGCATTGTCGTCCATGAAAAGGAACTGCAGACCCATAGTGCCTCTAAAAAGATGCACATATGGAAGAAGAATCTCGTTACAATAACGGGTCCCGTTGACTGAATCTGCGTCGAAGATGTGAAGGTCTGTACGACAACCAAGCATGATGCCTCCCTAAACGAGAACACCGCGACCTCCATACCTGTCCCTTTCAATGATGTTCGAGGGATGATTGCGGCTTCCCAGCTATCTCCAGATGAGTATGCGATGAGAATCGCTACTCAAACTGAATCTGCTCTCATCTGTAAAGAGTACTCGTCCCCATTCATTGTCTCTCCAATTCCGGTGCTCCCGGCACCACAGAGAACGCCTTCTCCGATGGGCAGGCGTTAAAGGTACACACCGTACAGGGTGTCGTGCAAACAGATCACCACCACCACCGTGCAGTCTTCTGGCCACGGTAAAACGTGATATCGGTCGTCCAGTCGCCTGTGTCGTGTGTCTAGCGATTTCTCCCGCTGTCTGCTGCCTGTTTCTTCTGGCCTGTAAGAAAATGTACCGGTCATCTGCGGGTGTGGTTCCTAGTGGACGACCACTACTGAACCCCCGGAAAGCTGTTCCTGTAATTTGAAATTGTCTCCAAAGTCGTGAAACGATGCTGTGAGCAATTCCGAACCCAGCAGCCACACTTGTCACACTGCGGCCTTCCTCCAACTTCCCAATGATTCGACCTCGGGTAAAAGCATCCAGATGTCGTCTAACAGATTGATTATTCGCCATTTCTCGCTGAGGCAGCAACTCGGTGTGATTTTAACTGCTATACGGCGTGCAATCTCTTTGCCAGAAATACTAATCTTACACCGACAACATGCTTTATACTACTCAGACACTCCCCCATTACGTCTACCTGCATATCTGCGCATGTGCTACCGTACATCACCTTACTTAATCTCCTGATTGGTCTTTCTGTCCGCTCTGCCTCTTCATTCAGCTGATATGCTAATTTTTCGACTTCGTCCTTAATTTTTGCACACCAGTGTATATTAACATTTACTAAAAATTTGAATACAATACATTTTAATCTATGTCATAATTACGAATACCCTACTTCTCGAAATGCAAGTCTTGTTTCGCTCCAACTTAATCAATTAAAAGCTATATTTTAGTAGATTTATTCAGGATTATTCGTAAAAGAATGAGACCTTAAGTTTTCTGACAGATTTATTCGCGATTCCTTGAACAAGAACCTCTTAATAGCTTACACGTGTCTTGAAAAGAGATTGAAAGTTTTTCCTGAAACACATGAAATTTCTACAAAAATAATCTATATTTCCCTTCACTTGAACATGTGATATAATATTTTTACCATTACATCTTTTCCTGTTTTTCCTTATTTTCGATTGTAGAAAGGGGAAATATCTCTTTCCGTCGCTTGGCTCTGGAGCGGAGAGGGGATGCGGAATTTCTCTGTCTTGATGTTGCAATTACCTAAATAAATGATGATTTGATCTATATCCAGAATTTTCAATTGCCAAGACTAAAACATTTCCCAACTAACAAAAGAAATACATCTTTACTTTTATATATACATAAACTTTTCGTGAGTACCTTCTTTGGCTTGGCAATTAAAACGATATTGTCTAAATTGGGATAAAACCAGAGGCGTAGCTACCACCGTATCAATGATACGGGGCCACCCCCAAGCTACTGAGCCCCAACAAGTGTAACTACAGCCCCACTGACAGAGCTCCCATTCATAAAAATGGGCCCTGAAGGAATTTTGATTCATGGTCCCCTCAGAGCTAGCTATGCCAGTGGATAAAACAGTGATAAGATCATGATAAGCAATAAGATCATGGCAGTGATAAGATCTTTTCAAACAATTTGCATATAGTAATTTGGTCTAGCGATTTATTTCATGCAGGTTCAATGAACCAATTGCAGGTTCAATGAAAATTGAAAATATTTCTTAAATTAAATTGAAAATATTTCTTAAATTAATTAATTCATTGAAAATATTTCTTAAATTAATTAATTCATTGAAAATATTTCTTAAATTAATTAATTCATTGAAAATATTTCTTAAATTAAAGTACTATTTTATAATTTTAGAAGCACACTTTAAACAAAAACATATATTCTGTAAAAACATATATAAATTTTTGCAATTACTATAATTGATAAAAAATATTCTCGATTTTTTCTAAGCAAATCTTGTAAATTGTAAACGTGAGTTATACTTTTAAAAAAGAAATTTCACACACACACAAAACTTATTTCTAAAATATTGTTTTATTTATTTCTTCAGAATTGGATATGTATTTATATCCTCTTCATTTGACCATAGTTCAAAATTACGAGGTCCGTCTCGAAAAGCCCTGTGTTGCTTTACAGTACGAAGTTAATATAACTCTCCTTCACTTTTTTGAAAATCCTTTAGAGTTAAATGTGTTAATAGAAGTTTGGTAAATAGTTTTACTACGCGAATAAATAAATATGCATAATGGAGGACGTTGATTCTTTGAGTAATTTATAAAAAGCAAAAAGTGTTACCTAAAAAAAATAAGAATCATTGCGTAAGTTATAAAAAGGATTTATGAGAAGGAATGCATAGTATAAATTGGTGCTTTGTAAGTTGTGTCCAAACATGGCTGACACCCCCTTCTCTCCCTAATCGTTCATCATTCGAAAATCCGTGATCCGTGGCAAAACCTTTTAAAATAGCGACAGCGTTTTTTGTGGCATTGACGCCTTTGCAGAGGCAACAAAACAGAAAAGAGGGTGAAGGCATCAAAAAAACGTTTCGTGTTTGGAGAAAAAGCAATTAGAGGCGAAAAATGATTTTTTAATTTTCGACGGGCGCCAAATTAAATCTTCATGAAGAAAAGGTCCCTCGGCTTAAATGGCCCTCTTATTATTTTGGGCTAATGTCCGTGAAACGAAAGCCATGTTCTTTAGTGACGGGTTATTACCACCGTCGCTTTTTCTCTGCGTGTGAGATGCTCGACTGACTTTTTGTCGCTTACTATGGCCACTTTTTAAGCATTTTCTTGCGAAAAGTGCCCTATTAACGGTGCATTTTGAAAATAAAAACAGAATCAATGGTAACCTTAATGATAGGTATTCGATAATGAAACAAAAAATTAAACAGACTGTAATTAGTTCAGTCATAGGCAAGACAATGATCAGTGGTAATTATTTAAAAAGTCAAGTAAAGAATATTTTAATCTGCATAATGCAAACGGAAAAAAAAAATATCTTTCGAAATGTTACTTAATTATTCAACTAAAAATTACGGATTTTGAATCTAGCAAGTTTTGAAACCGAATCTATTATCAACGTTTTGAAATTACATTTCTGTAAATGATTATTTGTTTTAAGTTTTTCAGATAAGCAGGAAGACGAAGGCGAAACAACAGAAAAGTGGGATATAATATTTTGCTCTAATTAAAAATTAAAATTTCAAAAGGAAAAAATTATACACCCTCACCATTTTGTATGAATGTAACATCTAAAAACAGTTCGAAATTTGCTTTTATTTTGATGCAATTTTTAATAAAATGTTTTCAGTGTGTTTGATTTGATATTTTTCAAATTTTGTTCGGGATTTTCATGCGCAGATCAGAGTCTATCTCGGTCTCAGGCAGTTCCCATGTCGTTCTAGACTCGGTCTGAAATCGTACGTAAAAACAGTATCAGGACCACTGACATCCCGTGGAGCACGTGGAGGAGGATAACTTCATCAAAATAACAATATTTAGTAAATCGAAAGTGGGAAGCTCTGTTCTTCCGTCTATCATAATGCCTTTCCTCTCAAGCATATCAGGGTCACCCCAAGGGTTTCTTACCCTGATGTTAATTGTTTGGAAGTATGTCTCTAACTCTCTCCATATTAATTGAGGCGGACAACCATTTGTCACATTGAAATGACTAATCGGTAAAGAGGACGTGATTTCATAGATAAAATGTCCAGTTTTTGTGTTCATAAGCCACTGTTATCATTGCCGAAGATGAGGCGCTGCCAATGATTTGCAGCATTCAGTACGACGAAAGAATAGGCCACCTTTATTAAATCCATCTGTCCAAAATAAGCCGGTTAACACGTAAGATTAATATCCCGTTTTTCTGTAACTCTTACGTGAGTTAAGTGATTTAACATTTTAACTCACTAGAAACTAAAATCAATGAGAATCCTGAACTTGTTTCTTTGCAACCAGACGGTTTCATCTAGGGTAATAAAAGGGAATGACACTCGAAGGGTGTTGCTTATGTCTAATTGATTCCCCCTTTTTTTATGATTACAGTCAGTGTAGAAAGCACTGCTCACACATATATGTTGTTGGCAGTAGGGCACACAGGAATTTTTCAAGGGGGGGGATCGAAAGTTCACCATTCTTGTATCCTGCTCCTTTCGATTTTGTTGATTTTCGGGAACAAAACACATTAAAATACTAATTATTGAATAAATATTTAGCATTAATTAATAAAATTAATCATTAATAACAAATACTTAATTAAATTTTACGTTCTATATACTTAGAATTATAATCAATCGGAAAAAAATCAAGGGCTTTGGGGGAGGGGTCCAAACCCCCATGACCCCCCCCCCCTTTGTGTGCGCCACTGGTTGTTGGAAATGACAATAGAGATTCAAGTGACGTGGTGGCAAAAAAAATCTTAGGGTATTTCTTTCTTCTTTCCTTCCTCAATAGCACGACAGCCCACGTTGCGCTTTGGCCTAATTAAGAATTTCATTCCAGGCTGACCTGTTCTTGGCCTAACTTTTCTATGCAATCGAGAGAGATTCACCTGAGTCTTAGTCTTCTTTTTTGAGTACCATATGATCCGACCACAAAGATCTTTTTTGTGATTCGATTGTCGTACAATCTTATCAGGTGTTCTGCCCATTTTAACCTTCGTATAACATGAATTTAACAAAAATATCTGGTTCTTTAAAAATTCTATGAATTTCTACATTGGTTTTTCTCCCTCAAATGTTATCACATTTTAACTTCCACAAAAATACTTCTAAGAACCCTTCTTTCAAATATAGCAAGAGTCTCTCTTGTCTCTTTTGGTCGTTGCCCTTGTTTCTGCAGAATATGGGAAAACTGGCATCATTGATTTGTAAATGAGTAGTTTTGTTTTTCTGTTGATGAAATTAGATTTTAAATATTTTTGAAGTCCATAAAATCATCTGTTACCAGCAATGAATCTATTATAAACCTATGGGGGGTTTATGTCATTGAGTGTGTTCAGTTCAGAGCCTAAATATCTGAAAATATTGACAGCTTCAAATCGTTATTCATCTATTTCAAACAAGGTTCATTAAAACTGGTACTTGATACGAATTTGGTTTTTTTCTGGTTTCTGGTTAGATGCATTTTACTTGCTTCCTCTTCTAAATAAAGGAAGACTTGTTTATGCATTGGGTGACCGAGTGACTATGACTATATCGTCGGCAAAAACAAAAATCTGTACTGATTTACTAAAAATGGTGCCCCCTCCACTAGTATTAATGCCACGGTCTTTCTGGGTATTCCGCCTTGACTTTAACCCAGAACACCAGCAGAGTTCTGTCTGTGCCGGGCCAGAACACCAGCACAGACATGCCAGATACGAATAATTCTTTGACAAATGGGTCGCGGGTCCATTTCTTTCCAGTTCGTAGGTCTTTTGTGGTTGGGAAGTAGCACTCGAACTCTTTTAAGAGCAAGCACAGTTGAACTGGAAGAATCAATGTCCAGGTTCAGTATCACCTAATCCCCCCTCTCTCAAGTTTCTAAGTTAAATATTTTTTAAAAAGGGGAAATTTATATCTGTTACACTTATTGGTAAACTAACCCAAATTTTGGCAAAGCAAGCAGTGAAATTTTTGTGTCGAGGAGGCATGAAGACGAAAGCAGTTTCTTAAAATTGGCTTTTAATAATCAATGATAAAGTCAATGTGCTCGTTACTGGAGCGATAAAAAAAACAATAAGTTCAAAAATCAACATTACCAGACATCCGATTCGAACCGTCTTCTTACAGTCTAATATTGTAAAATGAATTTATAATCTGAAAATGGTGATGCAACATACAGTTGCATTGCCAACCAGCCGCTCTCTCCCTCTAAGAGTTAAAACACTCACACACTTATATTTCTTTTTCTCCTTCCCTCCTGAAAAACTAACATGAGCCGAGTTTAAATAGTCGCTCGATTTGCATTGCAGTTGCTGCCAACCACAAATCACGAAACTTGCAAAAAGATCGGGTTCGAATCGGTGTGTTTACTTCCATTGAGATCATGGAACGGGATTGGAAAAACAACACAAGGAGATCATAAAAATTTGGATCCGAAAAATATTTCGAATGGTTTTACTTTTTAAATGTCTAACATTATCTATAAGGCCTCCTCTTCTTCCTGCAATTTCCCTTGGGAGTCGATTTCTGCAAAAAACTCCGTTTCAGAGGATCTCTACTCAACGACAGAAAAAAAAACATGCTTGCCAAGTATAGTTCAAAAATATGAATTTTTGTTTATAATGCCTCCACGATCCCCCTTTGGAATCGAATTTTGAAAAACCTTTCCTTGGCGGATCTCTACTCAACAAAAGGGGCTTATCTGCTAATTTTCAAGAATGTAGGTCTTATAGTTCAGGAGATCTCATGATGATTGAGTGAGCGAGTCGCTTGACACACACACACACACAAAACGAGACTAAGTGTGTATCTTGAAAAAAGAGTGGGCAACAACTCTTTTGGTGACGTCATTCCCCATTCCTCTATCCATGTGGTCAGTTTTGACTTAACGATCACGCCAGTTGGGAGTCCCACGTCATTGAATGAACACGTACAAATGCATTCCACCGGAAAAATGTCTAATGTAAAAACTGAACAGAGCGGATCAACACTAAGTTTCTTGTGAAACTTGAAAAGTCAGTTACGGAAACATTTCAAATGTTAGCTCAGGCTTATGGAGATAAAACTTTGTCTCGCGCATATTTATTCGAATAGCATAAGTGGTTTTCAGGGGGAAGGGACAGTGTGCAAGATTATGAACATGCTGGGTGCCCAAGGTGAGTGATTATGGACCAAAACATTGCCAAAGTTTGTGATGTGATTCGGGGTGACCAAAGATTAAGTGTTCGTGCAGTAATGTATTTGGTTAACTTGGATAGGGAAGCTGTTCGACGAATTTTAACTGACGAATTGCGCATGAGGAAGATTTGTGTGAAAATTGTTTCAAGAGTTCTGTCCGATGACCAAAAACAGTACCATAAAGACGTGTATGACATGTTAGAACACATTACAAACGAGTCAAATTTGTTGTGATCTGTTGTAACATGTGGTGAGACATGGATTTTTACCAGTGACCCAGAAAGTAAGTGCCACTCGATGCAGTGGAAGTCTCCATGATCCCCAAAACCCAATAAAGCACGCATGTCAGAATCAAAATTCCAGGAAATGTTAAATGCCTTTTTCGAATTTAATGGAATTGTAATGATTGAGAGGGATCCCAATGATCAGACATGAAGTACTAATAAGTCTTCGTGAAAAAATAAGGAAAAAAGGACAATGCACCTTCTCCCATGACCCTATTTGTCAATCAGTATCTGACCAGCATTACTGTAATGGAGCATCCTCCTTATTCACCTGATTTGGCTCTATGTGACTTTTTTTCATTTTCTACAGTTAAATCTTGCTTAAAGGGCTCAATTCAAGAGGTTCAGGCGAAAACGGAGAATCTCCTGAAGGGCCTTCCAACAACCTCGTTCCAGAACAGTTACCAGAAATGGCAGAACCGAATGCAGAAGTGCATGAATGTTGATGGGGACTGCTTTGAAGGTGATAATGTCTTAAAGAACTGATCCTGTAAAAACAATGATTTATTGGACCAGTCAGGTTCTTTTGTGTTACATCTCGTATAGATACGGAATCAATGATAAACATAAAATTGCTTCAGAAATCAACACCAATATATTTACTAACATTTCAAATTTAGTATAATACAATATTACATTCACAAATCACAAAACTATAAATATGAATGTTAAATTGCAAGAATATGAACTAAACAATCCTAAGTTAGATAATTTTTTTTTTACTTAATGAATACAAATAATTCAGCAAATAGTTACTATGTATTAAAAATTGTAATTGATTTTTTTTTGTGTGGTATTGTATTGTATATATATTATATTTTATTTTTGCTTTGTAAAACCCCAAAATTTCGGAGTTGAAAAAGTAAAAATAAAGGAACAGAAAAGATGCGGAAGGAGGGGGGGGATTCTCCTTTTTTTCACAAAGGGGAGTGTTGTGTGAGGGTGAACCGCAACTGTCTCTAAATACTTGCGGTTGATACAATACGAAGGGATATGAAGAGACAAAAAAAGAAAGAAAAAATTCCAATAATCTCGGGTCACTCTCCACAGCTGCCGTCATATTCTTTTAGTAGGTTACGGGATAAGGGAAAAATAAATATATATTTCAAAGAAAAAAAAATAACGAAACAAATAAAGAGACGAAGACTTTCGATAAAATATAACCTCGCTAGAACAACTACCCATCAAAAAAGAAAAACTGAAGTGAAAAGAGAGACTAAGATGAAATTCTTGTGATCGATTTAGAAGGTTGTTGAAAGGAAGCCAATCATCAAGCCAACTAGTTTGAAGAAGAGGCCGAACTGGGAGAAAAAAAAGAGAAAAAATCTCAACAAATCGAAAGTAAATGAATAAAAAATGTCTTCAGGAGAGAAGTGAGTGACAGGCCCAGACCAAATAATAAAGTTTTTTCCCCCCTTTATTCCTTTTTTTTTTCCTTTTGTTTCATCCCTCCCCCTCAGCTGCTCTATTTTGTGATTTGGAGGTTTTGAAAAAGAACAAACTTGCTTTGCGCAGCAAATTTCGATTTCAGAGAGAAGATATTACTGAATAGTTTCAACCTGATATACACTTTTTTTTGTTTTTTTGTTTTTATTTTTTGTTTATTTATTTTTTTTAACTCGATAAGTCAGTTCTCATATTTTCCGTTGTTTTGATTTTTATGTCTTTTTGACGGCTTGAAAAATTTTCTGGCCGTCCAATTTTTTTTCCTTAAAAGCGATGTAATTTATTTCATGTATCATTTTTAATGTTCAGTTTTGAATTAATATCTATATTGTACAAAGTACTTCATAATTTCATTAAAGAAGTTTAAAAATTAGTAGCAAATTTCATTTGTTTTAACAGAAAGTAATTTATTGAAGAATGAATTGAGAGCAAACAATATTTTGTTTTATAAAAACGTTTGCACAAATATTTATTTCTTCTTCGAAAACTACAATAAATGGAACCTTTATAATTGTATTTAAAACTGTAAATGTTTTTAAGTGTAATAAGTAGACAAAATGATTATTTATAGTAATATTTTAGCAATCATAAGTAAATGTATCGTAAGAAAGTACTCCAGAAACGATAACCGCAGTATTTGAAAATTACTATGTGATGGTTATTTTCGATTTGTTTATTGCTTATTGTGTATCAGTATATAACAATTTACGAAGTATTTTTATACACTGATGTGATTTATTCTAATATATTACACAAATAAAAATAGAATGAGAAAATGTGAACTGTAAATATTTCTGTTTCTATATGATTGAGATATGAGTACGGCGTTATTTTTTTATACCTTTTAGCACGGGATGGCCGACCTTTTTGGTAAGAGGGTCGCTATCTGATGATAAATCATTATGCGTGCCACTTCCGACTTTTTAAACAAACAAAAATATATCAAAAGGGTGAAAAAATATTACTTATAGGACTATGCGATTTTTACGCAAATAGCACATATATTTTTCTTATGTAAGTCTAAGTATTGAAAATTTAAAAAGAATATAATAAATATTCTCTTAGGTTTCATTGTTAATAAACTTTTTAGGCATAACATAAAAATGGGTAACTTTAAACTATTCTAATTTATGATTAAACAGTCAGTACTTGATTAATGTGGCTTCTGAACTTGTAGCTTTTTTACCAACTCATCTGTATAAGCATTAATAGCATTAATTCTTGAAGATGTTTACAAAATTAGGTTGTTTAAGCGATATTATGATTTTATTATGTTCATAATAGATTTATATTACGAGCATGATTTGTTCACAAACACATTTGATCCAAAGCTACAATATCTGACAGCCAAATCGTGTAAATTTGGAAAAATTGCCTGTCAGTTCAAACTTTCAAAATTCAATGATCCGAGTTAAAACAAGTTCCTTTTTTTTTTTTTTTTGCTTTTCAGTTTAGTATGGTGCTATTGGTTAATAAATCCTATTCGTATTTCAGGTGGGTAGCAATTAACATCTTGTAGATAAATCGAAACATCATTTATGAAAAGATCAGCAATTTTTTATGATATTGAAAATCATCCAACTTAGCACTGAATGAATCCTTTAAACTGAATATTAAATTTTTAAATCCATTATAGCTTGGGGTATCATTAATTTTGGTAGATAGTTTTTGCATTATTGTGAAACGTATTAGTTTTTTTTCCTTCAAAATAAAGTCAAAAGATGCAAAAGTTTGCTTACAAAAGATATGACTGACCAGGATTGGAAAAACACATTATTTCCAAAATAAGTTTAAATTATTTAAATGTTCCTTGAAATATCGGTAAGAAAAGCTTTATCCTATAGCCAGCCTTCATTCTCAGTAGCAAGCACTCAACAGGCAGTTAGTTTTTTGTTTACTTTCAGATATTTCAAAACACGCTCTATCTAATTCCAAAATTTCATGGGGGCCACTCCCTTTGGACAGCCGGTGCACACAACAATGAAGGGGAGTATTCTTTGTATGATAGTTTTCCATTGTAATTCAATTAATTAAATGTGTTTGAAATAAATTGTGAAGTTTTTTTGTCTAAAACAGCAGCATTTTAACAAAATTGTATATATATAAACAAAAAAATGTTATATTTTATTATATTTTCAAATTTTTTAATAGATTTTCATGTGCCTCAGTGTGGCACGCGTACCATGGGTTGGCCACTCCTGTGAAAGAATCAATTTCAAAACATGAAAAGATTTTAATTCAATTTCCCAGTGAACATCAAAATAAAACAAAATTAACAAACTCGCTGGTTTGTAAAAAATTTAGAAGTGTCTACCTCAAAAAATGCCCTGTTTATAAAGCTTCAGAGACTATAGAATTACGACATAACTGCTGGTACTAGTTCAGGCGATAGCGAATCAGATAATTTTACTTTGTATGTATTTCTTCCAGGATTAAAAGACTTACGTCATGAATCTCCAAAATAAAAAAATCTATCTGATTGTGTTTTTAATGGATTTATACATACAGAGAAAGTAAAGTATTTCTCGACAGGGAAAACCCCGGTTTCTGAAGTAAAAAAATACTGCCATCTTTTTCATTTCGCTCTCCGGTAAGAAACCGGTGCCACTTTGGTCTCGCACTAATCATAAACGGTCGAATGCAGCAAGCAAACGTCACGCCTGATTTAACGCAAATGTGGCTCAAGGGACGACAACAGAATTATTTGATGGCCCCCTGGACGCCGTTTTCGAAACGGGGCCTTATATCAAATTTCATCGGGCGCGTGGTTCTGCCCGCCACTTTTATGGCCAGGGCACGATGATACAGGAGTTGATAACAGCCCCTGGTCCAACAATTGTTTTGCTACCCCGCGGTGCTAAAGCGCTCTTTGATTTGTGTTGCCTGAGCTTTTGATTTCGGACAGCCCATTTGGGGTTTTGTTGAAACGCAATTGGGTATCTCGTGCATTTCGCAGTCAAAACTGGACCGTTAAAAATGGTATTGGCTCGTGTGTGATTCTCTTTTCTTTCTTCTTCTTTTTCTCAAGGTAATGATTACTTAGTAAACAAAATTAAGTATCCAGTGTTAAGTATCAGTGTTGTTTTAACAACTTAAATGATTAGGAGACAAAATTAAATATGTTAGGGATAAGTAATTTTTGTCGGTGCATTTTTTTTTATATTTCTCGAATATTTACAAAACCACATTTTATTATTTCAATTTTGGTGAGTTTCTTAATTTTATAGAATGTAAAATTTCTTTTGGAAGATGTATTCAATTGTCGTTTAGGTTTAATGTAAAAAATAAAGGGATAATTTTGCTGTTGTTAAGGGTTAATTACAAACTCGATTTTCCACATTACCACAAAAATAACTCATTTCAAAGGAGAGAATATTTATTGAAATCGGATGCACTGTTTACGATTCTGTTATAGATATTGATGTACCGGATTTGATCGAATCTAAGCCGCACCCCAAATTCTGAGCAAGGTTTTGTGAGAAATGAAAAATAGTGTAAAATGTGGTTTGCCAATATCCAATTTTACGAAATTAAAATAAATTTAAAATGAGAACTAAAAAGAAGTGAATAATTAATTATTTTACCAGTGATAAAATTTTAAATACATACATGAATCAGTAATTGCTCTAATTGCCCCATCCAACGAATATTTATGTCCTTCAATTCTAAGCCGCGCCAGAGATTTTCGGAAGGGTTAAGATCGAGGAAAATGTGCGGCTTAGACTTGAGTTAATACGATATATATAGTACCTACAAAAAAAAAATGTAGAACTATAACAAAAAATAAATCAATCTTTTTTTCTTCAAAAATTAAATAGATAAGAATTTAATTTGTTTGTAGCTTTTTCTAAGCAAGTATATTTTAACATATATAGGGTGTTTTTTTTAGAGGTATAGAACTTTAAATTGCAATAAAACAACGATGTATTATTCGATTGACATGAATTTTTTTTTATTCGAAAGATAATCTTGTGGCATTGCATTATAAATATGATTTCTGGCATATGACTGCCACGGCTGGCTCGGATGTAGTCCAATCTGGACGCCCAATTTTCGATGACTTTTTCCAACATTTGTGGCCGTATATCGGCAATAACACGGCGAATGTTGTCTTCCAAATGGTCAAGCGTTTGTGGCTTATCCGCATAAACCAATGACTTTACGTAGCACCACAGAAAATAGTCTAACGGTGTTAAATCACAAGATCTTGGAGGCCAATTCACAGGTCCAAAACGTGAAATTAGGCGGTCACCAAACGTGTCTTTCAATAAATCGTGGCACGAGCTGTGTGACATGTTGCGCCGTCTTGTTGGAACCACAGCTCCTGGACATCATGATTGTTCAATTCAGGAATGAAAAGTTAGTAATCATGGCTCTATACCGATCACCATTGACTGTAACGTTGTGGCCTTCATCGTTTTTGAAGAAGTACGGAGCAATGATTCCGCCAGCCCATAAAGCGCACCAAACAGTCAGTTTTTCTGGATATAACGGTGTTTCGACATACACTTGTGGATTAGCTTCACTCCAAATGCGGCAGTTTTGTTTGTTGACGTAGCCATTCAACCAGAAGTGCGCTTCATCGCTAAACAAAATTCGCTTATGAAAATCGGGAACAACGGCAATTTCGTTTTGGGCCCATTCGACGAATTTACGCCTTGCTTGATCATATTTAAAATGTAATGCCACAAGATTATCTTTCGAATAAAAAAAATTCACGTCAATCGAATAATACATCGTTGTTTTATTGCAATTTAAAGTTCTATACCTCTAAAAAAACATCCTATACATTAAATATAACATTAACAGCAATCGTATTTATTAGCTTTATCAGTTTTACCACTATTGTACACTTCAAAAAGTACGTAATACTTAAATTTAAATATTTGTAATATATACCATTATGAAATATTGAAGCAATCAGATATTTTTCATGTATATTAAACTTTAATTTCGTGTTTTAGTGCGTTTCATTTATAGTTTAAAATTGTCTGTTGAAAAGTTGGATTTCTCAGTGAAAAAACTAATATTAGTTGCTATAAAGGGTATGCTTTAAAATCGTATTAATTTTAGAAGTTGAAGCACAATCATTAGTTACAGGAGAAAGGAAAATAAGAGTACGAGTGACAGAAGGAGAAAACAGTAATACACAAGATACGAGCTATCATTGAATGTGAAAGTTAATTGAGCTTATATAAATGGAACCTGGAATTGATTATTATGATGAAGTCTATTGTAGAATTTACGGGAGAGATGTGTTTATGGAATTTTTAGGTACTTGTATAAGGTCGTGTTTTTAATGTAGTAATGTGAGTTTTGGTAAGGATTCTTAGTAGTTTATTTTGAAAAAATATGATTTTCTTGCCATATGTTGCGGCAGGATGCATATAAAATTACAAACCGGATGATTTATTTATGCAAAAATATTTTATTGGAAATTGGTAAGCGAGAGTAGCGGTCAATGAGTGGTATCCAGTAACGCAGACAGGAATTTTCAAGGGGGTCCGGGGTTGAAAGTTCACCATTCTTATAACATGCTCCTTTTGATTTGCGATTTTCGGGAACAAAACACAGTAAAAAACTAATTTTTAAATAAATAATTAGCATTAATTAATAAAATTAATAATTAATAACAAGTAATTAATTAAATTTTACGTACTATATACTTAGAATTATAATCAATCGGAAAAAAAATCAAGGGCTTTGGGGGTGTCCGTATCCCCAACTGGTGGTGTGCATATTATATATGTAAGTAAACAGTTTGTAGACGCGGTCGGAAAATTAGGAATATTGTCATACGACGCAGTTCAGAAGATATTGAAATTTTTCTACATATTTACTGTTCTTTTTATCTTATACTAGTTATCAAATACTTTTTTTTATCGTATTATCATATCAGTAGCGCACACAGGAATTTTCAAGGGGGGGAGGGGGTTCGGGGTCAAAAGTTCACTCTTCTCGTATCGTGCTCCAGTACGCCGCCCAACATATTCTTTTGATTTTTGTCGATTTCAGGGAACAAAAAATAGTAAAAAATTAATTATTGAATGAACAACTAGCATTAATTAATAAAATTAATTATTATTAACAAACAATTAATTAAATTTTATGTATTATATACATAGGATTATAATGAATCGAAAAAAAATCAAAGGCTTCAGGGAGAGGGGTCCTGACCCGGGACCCCCCCTTGTGTGTACGCCACTGCACTATATTAATTTTCGTCAGTTTTTTTTTGTGTGCAATATTAACAAGTACTTTTGTTTTACGTAATATTGTACTTAGTAGCTCAGACAACAGTCAAAAAAGTATTTTTCTTTTTTTTTCCCTTCTGTCTACTGTTTGCTTTTTATTACGAAAGTTTTCCATTTCGATACAGAAAAACCGAAGAAAGTGTTTTTATTTCGCTTACTTCAATATATATGGGGATAGCAGTGAACCAGTGTTTTGTATTTTTATCAGTGTAGTTAAATTGATTTTTGACTCTTTTTTTATCCACATATATAAATGAATATGATACAAACCACAATTGACTGTTTTTAATCTATACCTTTAAACGTTCTCGATATATGAAGATGTGGATTAAATTTATCAATTTCTTACTATTATATTCCTTTTTAATTTTAATTTTAGTTATTAAACTTGAAATCACAATGTTTTTCTTCAGTTTTTTTTTTAATAATGTTGAATTTGACATTTTGAATTTTACGTGCATATAGTTTATATTTCATTTTTTGAATTTAGTTAGTGTCGTCTATACTACGATTTTCCTACCGCGTGGGGAAGAAGTTTATCTTCATTTATATCGAAGTGCAGGGCATTGCAATAAAAATTTAGAACAAATTACGCAAAAGTTTAAAAGTTGTAACTCTTGTCCGGTATGGTACACTTATTATGCCAAAAGCAAATAAATTGATACAATTTTTTTAAAGCATTCTAAAACATATGATTAGTGTTTTCGTAAAATTTTGCGCATTTATTTACAATTAATAATAAAAAGTAAGTCACCCAGCCAGTATGGTCGCTATGACCCTCGGCTTGTAAACCGAGTGGGTTTGGGTTCGAATCCCGAGTAAGACTTGGTTGTATCTTCTTCGGGAAAGAAGTCGGTCTTTCGCCTGAAATGGAATCCCGTCTCGAAAGGAAAAGCAGCTCACCCCTCTTCTTGTTATATGCTGGGATCATCGTTTGTAATAAAATCTGTATTCTTTTGTGGTTGTGTTATATGTTTCTGTTCATCTTTCTCACGTCTTTCGTATGTATCCCAGTAATAAACACACGACAACAACAACAAAAAGTAAATTCAAATTTCTCCCGGTAGATGGCGGGATGTGAAAATATCTCCAGAGAATAAGATCTGTCAATGAAATGTTCTCGACATTAGGAAAATGTAATAATTTTTAAAGAAAGATCACATTTATAGTGCAAAATTAGCTAATGTAATTTTACATAAATTTAAGTCACACACACATTCATCAAGTTATTAAAGTTGATTTAAATTATTCGGGAATTCATTTGTTTTATTAAGATGTTCGCTTTCCTGAAGGGTATAGATAACCAAGCTAAATTTGAAATATTGTAAAATTCTGAATGCACTCAGCTACTCCATAAATTGTGAGACCAAATTGAGTTATTTTCAATGCAAGAGGGAAAACAAGAAAAAGAAGGAAATTGTAAGAATTCTTTCAAAATGCTTGCTTAATCAGAAAGAACGGTATTTTTTTTTTTTTTTTTTAATACATTTTAGAATTTACCATAATAATAATTTTTAAAACATAAATTTACTTGATCATACAAAATATAGAGATACTTTTATAATGTTTATAAGTTTTATATATATATATATATAAACTTCCATAATTGTTTCGAAATATATTCGTATAATTATCTAAATTTACCATTTATTTACAAAGTGTATCAATTGTGAAAAATTTGGAATCAAATCAACAAAAACAAAATGAACTTTATTTCATTAGTTATTATTTTAAAGATAAATAAATGCATTTAATTTACGAATCAAAATAAATTACTTAGATGAAAACCTTAAGATCCTCTTAGTTACGCTTAAATGAATTATGCACATATGGTTTACAAAAATGAGGAATATAATTATAAAAATCATTGTGATATTTTTCAGGAATAAATAAATATAAAATAATACAAATAAATGTAGGCATTATTTTCTCTCTTTTTTATCCTTATTAAATGTAGTTTTTTTTATTTAATTATTATTGTTATTTTTATCTACTACTATCAGGAGTTCAAGTCAGTGGCGTAACGGAGAACATTAGGGCCCCTCTGCAATGTCAGGGTTTGGGCCCCAAGCCGTATCTTACAAAGGATTGCAAAACCATATGTACTTGGTCAGGGGCGTAGATGCCGCCGTATCAATGATACGGGGCCCCCAAGCTACAGGGGCCCCAACACGTGCAACTAGAGTACTACTAACAAGGTTTCATTTCTGAAAAAGGGCCCCGAAGGAGTTTTGATTCGGGGCCCATTCAGAACCAACTACGCCAGTGTACTTAGTGTCAGTCAGGCTTTGGGTCCCTTGGAACCCTGCCCCCCTCGATGTGGGGGTGTACCTTACGCCACTGGTTCAACTGCTTGCTTGTAGAAGGAGGTCGATGCACGTTAAATGTGTGGAGGATCAAAGTCATCTGGTTGACTTGGTGGTGTAGTTAGGAGAGGGCTAGGTGTCATTCTCGTTACTTGAGCGAGGTTTCAAATTACGAGGTCCGTCGCCAAGATCTTTGGTGTTGCTCTATAGGGAGACGTTAAGAAACACTTACTCAACTATCTATTGCAATTACAGTATTTGCAACGTTACCAAATTGTATCAATTTTATAAAGAATTGTTCCTTTAGTAGAATGAAAGCAAAATGATAAGAAAACAATGTGTAATCAACTAAAACCTACGAGAGAGAGTCATTTCCGGCAAATTTATGGGGAAAAAATTTCACTACATTACAACATTTCATATAAACACTAAAGTCTACAATAAAAAAACTTTTAAAAGTATGTGTACTTATTATTAGTATTTAATTATGGTACTAGTATGTACAACTTTATTGAGTATAAATAAATTTGTAAATACGTAAAATTCAAACAAAAGCAATTACGAAAAACTTGTACTGAAATTTCTTGAGCTATAATACAATTATTTAATTTTTAATTATACAAAATTGCCCATGAACAAACATAACTAATTCATAAGTGTGTTATTTTCAATTTAAATTATCTGTATAAATTTTGAAGATTATTTGATTGGGGAAATTTTTTTTTACCAGATTAAATATCAAATTTTGCTTCATTATTGTAAGTCTTAAAATTTTCAGCTTTTAAAATCTTTGAGAGGGGGGGAATCAAAAGAAAGAATTGCAATCTACTGCGGATTAATATCTAAACGATCGTATAATTTTCAAAAAAGCGGTAATAAAGGTTCCTATTTTTATTCACGGAAATTGTATAAAAATAGTGTAATTAAAAATAAAACAAGGCTTCTCTCGAACTGGAACTGAACAGGAAACCGGAAATAACGTTATTTTGTTCGGAACGAAAACCGGAACTGAGCCGAAAAAATACAGTCGTACCTCTATATAAGGAACCACTATATTGCGAATTTTTCTATATGGCGAACTTATTCCTAGAGCCTTGAACATTTCACACGATTTTTTTCGTAAAATAACATATCTATAACGAAGTGCATTTTCTATATAACGAACTTTTTCTTTCGTGATTTAATTTTCATTCTCCTTTTTGTAAAGAATTTCTGAAAAAATTTCAAGTTATTCTCTCTTTAACACATTTTATAGTGGTCCTAAATCTTGAACTGGTTTTATTAGATCATAACTTGCCAAGATCAGTTGTGTTCTGGACGTTTCATCCAAGTACAACCTTTAACCCCCATTGTCCAATTTACTAGAAACATCTTCGATATCCTCTTTCACCCCCAGTGGAGTTGTCCCACGTCCCCGTGTTCTAACTATAAATAATGTATATTTTATATATTACTTGTATGCTTTAAATTATAAAATGGCCTTAAAGTTCATTTTTAGTATAAAATTATTTTCTTAATATTGAAAATACAGTGAATTCCTCGACATTCTTTTTTCTTGTTTCCTTGCAGTTTTTCTTTCTTTCTTTTGATGGGTAAGATATATAAAATAAACATATATATTAATTAAAAAAAGGTGTGAATGATTACTTTTTTAATATATAGTGTTTATGAACTTAAAGTGTTTGTTTTATGTGGTTTATAAAGTATATTAAAAGATGAATATCTATGTAACGAATTTTCCATAAAACGAAATTTTTTCCCCGGGATTTAGCGACTTCGTTATATAGAGGTCCGACTGTATTTAAGGTTTTTTTTTTCGGTTCGATATATCTTCAGTCCAGTGGCGCACACAAGAATTTTTCAAGGGGGTCCGGGGTCGAAAGTTCACCATTCTTGTATCATGCTCCTTTTGATTTTGTCTATTTTCGGGAACAAAACACAGTAAAAAACTAATTATTGAACAAATAATTAGCATTAATTAATAAAATTAATCATTAATAACAAATACTTAATTAAATTTATTTGTGTTATTGAACAAATAATTAGCATTAATTAATAAAATTAATCATTAATAACAAATACTTAATTAAATTTTAATAATCAATCGGAAAAAATCAAGGGCTTTGGGGGGGTCCGGACCTCCCCCTCTCCTTGTGTGCGCCACTGCTTAAGTCATTTTGCTATTGTAACCATTTACCAATATTCAATATTTTCGAATTTAACGTCAACCATATAATTATCATCAGTACACGTACATTGCTTCTCGATTTCCTGTTTTGATGTTTATTAGAACTTTTCTGGTTCAATTTTACGTGAAACTACTTGTAGAAGACAGATTTAATACAGTTGAATGAATTGGAATTATAGATGATGTCTTAACAAAAATATCACACAGTGTACCAATTAAAATATTAAAAACTTCTAAATTCTGATGGAACTACATTTCTCGTTTATTAAAGAATTATATTTTTAGTACAAATATGAAGATACATAAAATAAAACTATTCATTCGGAACTGAACCGAAAACCGCTATTTTTGGCGGAACGAAAAAATAAACTAAACCTTGAAATAATAAACTATCTGAAACAAACTTACTTCCTCCTATTATATGGTAAATGGGCTGAAATTTCGCATCCTATTTATAATTCTCAAGATATTTTAGGGTGAAAAGTTAAAAAAGAAAGCACCAAAAACTTAATTTTTTATACCCGGGAAAATTTTTATTTCACGTTTTACATATCCAATGACAGTACCAGTCGGTATCGAAAAGGAAGGTAATAAACAACATTTCACTTAGGAGCATTTGACAAAACTCATAGAATAAAATTACTGGAGAACGTTCTAAGGGATATTGTGGCCGTGATAGCCGAGTGGTCATGAACACGATCATGTGGCCGGTGATCTTTTTGTCGAATTACGAGTTCCAGCCCTGGGGTCCTTAAAAATTCGCTGTTAGATGCACCTTAAATCTACCCGTCGGCGTGTTTTTCCTTTTCAGATGTCGTCCTCGTCATTCGACTGAGGCTCACAATTGCGAGATCCATCTGCAATGACCTTTGTATTGCAATATTAATAAAGAATTATTCAATGTATTTGAAATTTTATAATATATCAGTCACATCCTATGAAGAAATTAACTCTGTACATTATAGTTATTATGATTTACTTTCTTTGCTTATATGTTAAAAATGTGTAGAAACAAGATATACTATTCTCAAAATTGCTCGTTGTCTTCTTAGCTATACTAACGGTTAACATTTATTTATACATAAAAATGAAATACCAAAATCCAATGAAATCTCAAATTATATTGTACGCGTATTCTTGGGGAGGAGGGAGCTTCGTAGAGGCTTTTCATGTGCAGTGGTGTAACGTACACCCCCGCAACCCTAGCATCGCGGGGGTGAGGTAGGGTTCTAAAGGGCCCAAAGCCTGACTTTCGCCAAGTACCTAGCCTTTGTAAAATCGAACTTGGGTGCCCAAAACATGACTTCGCAAGGGGGGAGGGGGATGTTCTCGTTACGCCACTGTTCATGTGGGTATGTCAGCACACCAGGAAAGATTGGTAACAGTACCTAGAAACAAATCTATACATGAAATTAAAGCAAATCCCACTTTGAGTTGATTTTTACTTTTTTATTCTATAAATATAATGATGAAAAAAATATCTGAAAATCCTTGAAATGTTTGATTTTTGCATGAGTCATTACAATACCATCAAGCAATGTTCAATGTAAGTAAAAGAAATTTTTTGCAGAACATATCAACACATTCCATTCTCCAAGACCTCCTCACCACGCCAACGTGTGCAGTGACGTCTTAAAACTTCTCGAGATCCTGGATCCATATGCAAAAGTTGTCCCCCCTTGTGGCTCTTTTCAGTAGACAATATATAGAATACGCAGTCAAATACTAGTACAAACGGTATCCTGTAGTAAATAAATGTGCGTAACTCATAATCTCACAAACTTAGACAAACCAACTCGAGCGACTGCCATCTTTCGACTAAATGAGTAATGGTGCATAGTGTGGTTGATCTAAGCCTAAACATAAAGAACGGACATAACATAGTCCACACTGTAGTCTTGCCACTGTTGCAATTTGTCATATAGTTTGAAATTCCCAGTTTTATGGAGAATATTTCAAGGAATAGCTTTGACAATCAAACTTATTCGTGTCAGTATCTTACGGAGACCGAGTCGAGAAGGAGACGAACCCTACCTTCGAGGCCGAAGCCCTGGGTCCGGGCCTAGGTGGTCCATGCCTTTAAAATGTTTCTGAATGTGAGGAATTTGAAGCTGTAGCATCAGAACTCCATTTCACAACTCAACAATGCAGGCCAAAATTTGCGACCATGAGCACTCAGCAACCGCGGCCTATAAATTTAAAAAAAATGAGCTAAAGTAGGCGGTGAGTATATAATAACAAGGACATGAGTCTGTTATAGAATTTTTCTTATATAACAAATTATATAAATAGTACGAACTAGTTGTTTTAAAGTAAATTGTAAGATTATAAAGATAAGAAATATATATGTATGTAATTGAAATTGCACATTTTTATGTAGTTCATATAAATAAAATTTGTTCTAAATTACACAGGAATTTGAATTATATTTATTTTAATTATTGTATTACGAACGCGAATATTTTGTACAGTATTTCAACAATTATTTTTATTTAATTTCAATCAAAAATAGTTTTAAAAAGCTGAGTTGCACGGTTAAAAAATTTGAGGTGCTTAACAGAAACAAATTTTTTTTTTTGTATAAATTTTCAAAGTGAGCCTTATTTCATTGACTAAATTTAATATGAAAAGTATTTCGCAGTAATATAAACAGTTAAATATAACAAATACACACAAGCACTAGTTTTTAACCTAAATATAATCAAATTAAATAACTCTTAAAAAGGTATGTTTCAAAGCGTTGTTTTCCTCAGTCACAATATTAATAAATAAGAAAATTGTGACAATTGCATGTTCATTAGTTTTTCCACTTTTAAATAGAAGTGGGAGAATAGTTCAGAGACACACAAGTTGACTTCACAAACTGCAGATTAAGGGACCGTCAAGAAAGTACTTTCCACAACTTATAAAAAAGCAGATACAAATTCAAATAAGAATTTTAATTGTTATTTTACTTTTGAAATTGACGAAAGAACAGCAATTTTAAATACATAAAGACTTTTAAATAGAAAATGTTAGTTACATAGCTGTTGCTTAAAATTAAACGAAAATATTTTCTTACTAGAGACGAAATTTCCTTCCAGTAAAGTATTCCTGGAAATTTAGGTACATTTTTAAACTATAAATATATTGCATAAATATATCTTAGATTTTAAAAATATTAAGGATAATATTTACCAGCGGAAACTACAATGCAAAATTTAATAAAACTAATCGGAACCCCCCATACTTTTTGAATTTAGTTTCATTTAGCCAAAAACATTCTCTCTCCTTAGTGGCCTGAAATAATTTAAATGCATAAAAATTTAAAAAGAAAAATTTGAAGATTTTAAAGAGAGTGGAAAAAAATGATAAAAAAAAGTTTCCTATACTACATATCATATATATATACACTGGTGTGCAAAAATTAAGGACGAGACGGTTTTCTCAATATAACTTTGTACAAAAGCTTTCCAAATCAACACATTTAATACCATAAGATCCCCAATACGTAAGGACATGTGTAATATGTAAGCAACACTTACTAAAAGAGAAATCAGAGGGATAAAAAGAAGCTTGATTGAAAAAGTAGCATGGAGCGCAATGCGACTGAAAAACATCCCTGTGATGGGTGCCCAGCAAGAAACATCTGGTCTTTAGTAGGGGATATGATCTCCCTGACTGCTAGGTACGTTTCACAGCGTCTGCCCATGCTGAGAATGAGGGTGTCAATGAGTTGTTGAGGCATTGCTGCCCATTCGTCTTGCAGCGCCAATCGAAGCTCCCGAATCGTTACTGGTGGTAAGGTACGAGCTGTCAAGCGTCTGCCTAGAAAATCCCATACATGCTCGATGGTATTGAGATAAGGAGATCGTGCCGGCCAATCCATACGTTCTATATCCTCACTCTCTAAGAGCTGTTCAGCAGCTACTGTGCGATGACATGGTGCATTGTCGTCCATGAAAAGGAACTGCAGACCCATAGCGCCTCTAAAAAGACGCACATATGAAAGAAGAATCTCGTTACATTAACGGGTCCCGTTGACTGAACCTGCGTCGAAGATGTGAAGGTCTGTACGACTACCAAGCATGATGCCTCCCCAAACGAGAACACCGCGACCTCCATACCTGTCCCTTTCAATGATGTTCGAGGGATGATTGCGGCTTCCCCGCTCTCTCCAGATGAGTATGCGATGAGAATCGCTACTCAAACTGAATCTGCTCTCATCTGTAAAGAGTACTCGTCCCCATTCATTGTATCTCCAATTCCGGTGTTCCCGGCACCACAGAGAACGCCTTCTCCGATGGGCAGGCGTTAAGGGTACACACCGTACAGGGCGTCGTGCAAACAGACCACCACCGTGCAGTCTTCTGGCCACGGTAAAACGCGATATCGGTCGTCCAGTCGCCTGTGTCGTGTGTCTAGCGATTTCTCCCGCTGTCTGCCGCCTGTTTCTTCTGGCCTGTAAGACAATGTACCGGTCATCTGCGGTTGTGGTTCCTCGTGGACGACCACTACTGAACCCCCGGATAGCTGTTCCTGTAGTTTGAAATTGTCTCCAAAGTCGTGAAACGATGCTGTGAGCAATTCCGAACTCTGCAGCCACACTTGTCACACTGCAGCCTTCCTCCAACTTCCCAATGATTCGACCTCGGGTAAAAGCATCCAGATGTCGTCTAACAGATTGATTATTCGCCATTTCTCGCTGAGGCAGCAACTCGGTGTGATTTTAACTGCTATACGGCGTGCAATCTCTTTGCCAGAAATACTAATCTTACACCGACAACATGCTTTATACTACTCAGACACTCCCCCATTACGTCTACGACTTCGTCCTTAATTTTTGCACACCAGTATATATATATATAATAAGCAGCACACACAGGAATTTTTCAGGGGGGTCTGGGGTCGAAAGTTCATCATTCTTGTATCATGCCCTTCTTGATTTTGACGATTTTCGGGAAAAAAACACATTAAAAAACAAATTATTGAATAAATAATTAGCATTAATTAATAAAATTAATCTCATTAATAACAAATACTTAATTAAATTTTACATACTATATACTTAGAATTATAATCAGTCGGAAAAAAATCAAGGGCTTTGGGGGGGGCCGGACCCCCTCCCTGTGTGCGCCACTGATATATATTTATATATATATATATATATATATATATATATATATATATATATATATATATATATATATATATTGATAAAATAACCACTAGATCTCAGTTTATCAGTTGGCAATAACAATGATGAAATAATAAAATAATTTTACATAATGCCAGTACTGGTTTCAATCATTAAAAACCTTTATTACATAGTTATACCCAGTGGCGCACACAGGAATTTTTCAAGGGGGGTCCGGGGTCGAAAGTTCACCCTTCTTGTATCCTGCTCCTTTTGATTTTGTCGATTTTCGGGAACAAAGCACATTAAAATACTAATTATTGAATAAATATTTAGCATTAATTAATAAAATTAATCATTAATAACAAATAATTAAATTTTACGTTCTATATACTTAGAATTATAATCAATTTGAAAAAAGATCAAGGGCTTTGGGGGGGTCCGGACCCCAGGACCCCCCTTGTGTACGCCATTGGTTATACCCTTTATCAAGGTTTTGAAAAATAGCTTAACCCTTTATCTACCGATGGTACTTATAAGTACCCCTCACTTTAAAATTACGTAGAATATCCAATTTACTAATACTCTGACTATACTTAGCAGGAATATTCTTTTACATCCACTCTTCCAAAATATGTGGCAGCATGGGTTCTATGATGAGTATTTTAGCAGAGAAGACGAATAGTTTTATAGCAGAAATTGCGTTTTCAGCGTATTGTGAAGATTGTTCTTTTTGTTCCGAAAAAATAGTTAATGTCAAAAGGTAAGTGTCTTATTTTTTTGTATGTTAGTGAAGACCTTAGAAAACGATTTGACTATTTATTTTACGTGAACAGTGTGTATAATTAATTTTACAGTTGAATATCTTTAATTAACTAATTAGCTACAACTAATTAAAATTCCAAAATTTGAGTATTTTGTTTATGTATATCCCTTAATTTTAAATGCCGTGATTCAAAAAAATATATATATATTGCATGAAAATAACTGTAGTAAGACATAATGCGGTAGATAAAGGGTTAAGATAGAAAAATGAATTTTATTTCTCAGCACCCTTTTGAGAATGAGGAATTCTTATGTTTCCTATTCTGAACAAAAATTATACTTCCTAAATTTCCCATAAAATTTTTTAAATAAAGCAATATTGTTTAATTTAATCCCTAAAGTTTTTAAAATTAAATGTGGCAGCGGTAGCTGAGTGAGGAGTGGTCGGTGCCATTTCTGTCGAGTCATGAGTTGCCTTAATTACGAAAAGCCTTCGTGTAGAGAAGCTTATATACGTTGAATCCGTCAAGGATCAAAGTGTTTGCGTGGTGTGGAAGCTTGAGGGGGTGCCATTTTGGGTTATTGTCTGATCGTGGTGACGTCGCCATTAGTTTTCTTATTGCTTTGAAGTGCCAAACGATAATAAAAAAATGTATCAGTTCTGAAACTGATTCTTTACATTTTGCTTTAGTTTTTTTTTTTTTTTAAAAAAAAACACCCATTAATATTCAAGAAAATTTTTAAAGAATGAGCAAAATCACTGAAAACAATGTTGAATCGTATAATTCGAATTATCATAAAAACCCTTATAAGTAACTGGCAAACAGAACTTTTTAAATAAATTACATATTTTAATACTTAAAGGCAGTTTAAAGGAAGAATCATTTTAAAAAGATAGAAAGAAAGAAAAGATAAAATATATCTCTTTAAAAAGTGACAACGAATTAGAGATGTAGTTACCACGGTATCAATGATACGGAGCCTCCAAGCTTTGAGGGCCCCAAAACGTGTAAGCAAAAAAGCTTGAAAGTTTAAGGGGCCCCCAAGGAACTTTGATAAAGGGCCCACTTGGTACTAGCTACTTTAGTGCAACGAATATAGTTTTTTTCTCACATAAAAACCTTACAATTTAAATGTCGATCAAAAATACGTTTAATAAAAGTATAAAATTTATGCCTGCGCAGAAGATTGAATATTTATGTATATATTCGAATGGAAATCATAAAAAAAAAAGATTAAGTATATATGAAGTACACACAGTGGCGAACACAAGGGGAGGGGTCCGGACCCTCCCCCTAAAGCCCTTGCTTTTTTTCCGATTGATTATAATTCTAAGTATATAGTACGTAAAATTTAATTAATTACTTGTTATTAATGATTAATTTTATTAATTAATGCTAATTATTTATTCAAAAATTAGCTTTTTACTGTGTTTTGTTCCCGAAAATCGCTAATCAAAAGGAGCATGTTATAAGACTGGTGAACTTTCGACCCCGAAAAAAATTCTTGTGTGTTCCACTGAGTACACACAACCCCAAATTATGCTTCATGCATACTTTTTTTCTGAAGTAAATTAAACTTTTTTACTAATTTAGAATAATTTTTATTAGAGACAGAATATATAGCCTTAATTATTTTAATTCGTTTATATAATTCTCTCTCTCTGTCTCTTTCAAAACAAAACTTTAAAGTTTTTTTTAAATTCAAGAAGTTCCCCATATCTGATGAAATTAAATAAAATTATTTACTTACCTACCAAAAATAAATTTTTCATTCTAAAAAAATATGCTATATATGTTTAGAAACGGACTCTAAATTCAAATGCCTATTTGTGAAAAGAGAAAAAATTCGAAAACATTTGCTTCACTAGTAAATCCGTACCCTCATGCAGGATCCCCATATTTCCCCGCAGGATCCCGTCATAAAATAAAAATAAAACCCGCCTTTTCTGCGTGCCGCCGCAGTATTTCACTCAAGTTATGTCATCACTTTGTTTTTCCTCAATTAAGACCCAGCACCGGAAAGACATTCTCGTGTGAAAAGCAGGATGTGAAGAGTAACATGAAGTAATGAAATAAAAAAACCCCGATCCCCCCTCCCCCGTCTCAGAGTAGGAAGGGTGGGGAGGCCTGGAGAGAGAGAAGCTAGTCTGTCCATTCAACACTCTCTAATCACTATAATGGATAGCCGCTATGACTCCTTTGACAGACCTTTCCCCGCAAGAGTTGTCCCACTTCCGACAAATCTGGTCCCACCCTCCGCAAGTGACTTAACTCACCTCCTTCTGAAACTTCACCTTTTCCTAACCGCCGAGACCACACTCAACTCCGCCCATCAAACACCCCCGGAGCCAATGACAGACCCGCTGGCACTTCCAAATACTGTTCCCAACGACCAATCGGAAGGGAGAGATCACTTGGTTCTGGGTGGGGAGTTGGAGCTCGCAGATGAAGAGAAGTTTGGAAGTGTCACGGGAGGTGGTAGGTACTGCGCGTGTTAGAGTTGTCCCCCACACTAATTGGATTTGCAACCCTCCACCAGTAAGTCTAGTCTTAGAGTAGTGTACTTTTCCAATGGTAGAGGTTGGACTGCTGGCAGGTAGTTGTTCCTCTTCAGTTGAGGTGGAAGGAGTGTTGTCAATAGAAGGGGGTTGTCCATTTAGGAACTTAGTTCTTGATGGTCTTCGATAGCAATAAAAAATAAATAAATAAACATGGACGTAATATCCCAACTACTTTTCAATAAACTTTCATCGAAAACCTACACTGAAACGTTAAACTGGATGGCCAGACAACGTGATCTTAGTTTTGATTTAAGATAGTTTCACCTGTTAGTCACGATCTGGGACAGTAGATTGCACTCGACTTTCAAGTTAGCTGAAGATCTTGAAACAGAATTAAAGCTGTGCAGAGAATCTTATTGAACATTTTAGAAACCATTTTTTTCGAACTTCGAAAAGTGACTTGTTTTGATCTTGAACATGAGCAGTCACAACGATCGACTTCGCGGCCGAACGGGATTCTTTCCGTCCGGCTTGAAGTTTCCACCGTTTCAGGTAAGTGTAAAAAGTTTGCTGTGTTATAATTTTTCAGTTAGTTATTGCTATATATATGTATTTATATATAATATTAATATCTATTTTACTTTTGTTATTTATCAAACCCACATTCAGTGGCTTTTTTAAAAATTTGGTTTTACTTTTATTTTTGTTTAGTTTTTCAAAAATATTCTTTTTCATAGGGGATCACTTTGTTATGATTTTTAAGTTTCATATTTCCGTTTTAATTTTTTTTAATTCATCGTTTGATTTTGCTGGACGTTACAGTATTTCTGCTAAATTAAGCTAATTATGTAGAATTTATCAATCGGTAATTTAAATTTAAGAATAAAGAACAAAATAATATATGTTTCTCTTAAATCAGTAATGTCATTTG
Organism: Trichonephila clavipes; assembly: GCA_019973935.1. NCBI lineage: Eukaryota > Metazoa > Arthropoda > Arachnida > Araneae > Nephilidae > Trichonephila > Trichonephila clavipes. Next base: position 788,305 of record BMAU01004130.1, on the reverse strand, counting down.
AGTTTTTATTATTGGATTCAAATAGTTCACACAATAATTGAAATGTACTGAATTTGCAATATATAGTTTTTGCATTTTATAATTCTTGCTGCCAATCTGTTTAACTACTATTTCTGAATGATAATTTGATTTTTTCTGATTGTGATAATAACACTGCAAAATCCTTTATTTGTTGCTACTTTTTGAATTCTTTGATTTAGTCATAAATGATAATTGTTGTATAAATAATATTTGGGTTAACTAGAACATGTTTTAATAGGTAATAAAGGAATAGGACACACATTTTCTTTTAAATATGTCCTATTGTGCAATTATTTACTAGTTATTAATGACTATATGTATTGAGATAAATGTGAATATAAATTTGACCTGTGATTTGATTTGTTGTTATATTGGTGAAATCTTGATTTTCAAGCATACATAAATTAAGAAAATATATCCAGTTAAAACTTCTAATCGTAAATATTAGAGTGCGAAAATTTATCAGAAAATTGCTTGATTCCAATTAGTTATATGAAGTTTGAATTGCCTGTAAAATAACTATTATTTTTTTTATTTGAAGTAAAATCGTTACAATTAATTTATTTTCAACATATATTTAACCAGTTTATCAAAATAAAGTATTTTACAAACTTATGATTCTGTCATTATAAATGATTAAATATTACCTCTTTTTTAAATTTTCTCTTTTCTCTTCATTGGCAATCAATGAAAATTTCGTGCATTATAAAATTTAATCTGCTTAGTTTTTTGAGAAATTTTTAAAAAAGTTTTGTATTAATAGTTTTTATCATTCGCGAATGTCATCTTATATCACACATATGCTATTGTCAATAATTTATTTTTATGAGGACAATAATCCAATTCTGATGTAAAGTATGCTTAATTGTTCAACTTTTTTTTCACGCCAAATTGAATTGGAAAATGCCATGAAATTAAGGATTATTTCTTTCTATTCATGAAGAAATTGCTTATAATTAATGTGAATAAATTACTGTAACTACTGCTACATTAAAGTGTTTTTGTGGGAATATTATTTTAAATGTTCTTTATCTCTCTATTTATAGACTATAAATTTTTTTCCCTTTCAAATAACTTCTCTTTAATCTATGGGGAGTTTATGCAAGTCGGGTTGTATTATCCAGCTTAGGTACATGATGTATGTTCCTGACGTTGATGATAGGACCACGTGATTTATATAGCTAGAGAAACACATTTGAATACAATTCAATACTCAATTCGAAAACACAACTTCTACTTAGGACTACTTGAGGCAGGATTTTCACGGCGAGTAGGATAAAATCCTCGCTATCCTAAACCGCTGCTTTTAGCTGAAAATAATCTTATATACTCCAACCTTCCGAACAATCGTAGTTTATTCCTTGACTACCACAACTGATTTATTTGTTTTCGTATTCTTTCTATTAACTCTACAGAGAAGCATGCGTTATTTTTCTATACAAACAAAAAAAATTTCAAGTTTTTTCTTTTCTTTCGTATTATAAGTTCAATGATAAATAAAATTTTTTAAAAAAAGTCCCTTCCACGGTCGAGTTATTTAAGCAATTTTTTCTTTAACAAAGAAGTAATTTCTATTATATATATTCTAAGTCCATATAATCTGTTATAAACCAAAATGCAACTTCATAAAATTGAAATATGAATTGCTGTTTGTGTTCAAAATATCATTTGAAGTACTTATTTCTTTTCATATATTTATATTCTTTTGAATCCTCATTGGGAAAAATCTTTCACGTTTCTTCTCTTTCGATTAAGACAGTTTCTAATAATAATGGAAATCTAATGAAAGTAATCTCAAAAAATAAATAAATAATAATAATAAAAAATAACAGCAACATCAAAATATTAATAATAACAGTAATGCACGGATGATGATAGATGAATTAATCTTCTGCTAGGAATAGCATTATGACCCAACGCAAATGCAGATAGAAAATACTATAACGTTAAAATGAAATTCCGATTTTATTAATAGATCAAAACCTGTATTTTCATATTTAATGCGTTTCCGTCTCATTTCCTTAATTCTTCTATTTGAGAAATAATAAAAAGTGAATATAGTTTTTTACTTCAATAATGTTTTCTTTCGTATATATAAAAATTTCAAAAAATTTTTTTGTTTATTAAATGTTCTTAAGTATTAATTATGCAAGATAATAAATGGGTATGTGAACATATAATTATATTCAGATTGTTTCTCTATTTATCCAAATGTTCTAATTTCTACGGTGTTACTTAATATTTTTTTATTGATAACATTTATAACCCAATGCACCACAATATATGACACAGGGGTTTACATAGAAGTAAGCGTGAAACACATCACAAGGATGAGAAGGATTGCAACACAAACATCCATGTCTTACCCGGGATTCGAACCCAGACCCTACGGCACCGCAATCAGCGCCACTAACCACTACACCAGAAGGACGACAGTTACTTAAAATTGGGCAATGGGTTTTGTAGGATATGGAATGAGTGAATATTAACGTCGCGCTATTTAGCTATTCGTTGTGGGATAAGGAGCCACAAAAGCTATTATCCCTATTAGGCAATGATAATCTTAATTTGCATACGAACAAATAAAATTATAAAAAACACAATTAATTGAAATTATTGTGATTGAAATATACTGATAGTATTTGAGTCATTCATCTATCTGGAAAAAGAGTATTCTGCTCTGAGCATTCAGGTCTGATCGCGATGTGTGACAGTGATAACTTAGTGTTTAAGGTCGCGAACTCGTGGCCGATGTTGTTTCTGTTGAGTCGAAGTTTCTACATGATCCAACGTCATAAAACCTGCCTTGTACAGGGGTTGATGTACGTTGAATCTTTTGAGACTCAAAGCTCTCATATTAAGAGTGGGGCTGAAGTTTGAAGAATGGGATGTTCGCTCAGGTGTCAACTTCGTCATTTGATCGTAGCTTAAAATTAGAATAGCCCTTGTATTGTTTTGGTAAACAATCAATCTAAAACATCGACAATAGATTAGTTTTATTTTCAGCTGAACCGAAATTACAATTGTATACAGAAAAGAAATCTTGTGTTGATTGATTCGAGCTCCATACAATTCAGTTTGTACATAAAAAGTATAAGACTTCGTTTTGATTTTAGAACAACAACAAGCATGGAGATTGTACAACCATTTTAAGAATATAACACATATATTCCAAGTACTCAAAATTATTTTTGGTACTTAAAGGTAAATTATAAATTTTTATGAAATGCTAATTCTCTGTTTTGGAGGAAAAGGGAATTATAAGCAGACCTTACATATGCAGTTTCATAATTAATCTGAAAAATAAGTAAAGATCGGAAATATGTATAAAGCAGTTGATCGTGCTATTTATATTCCTTCTACATTCAAGTTCTTGCAAGATTGTTTGCTGAATGTTTATATTTATCTATATTTTTACAAGTAGTTTTGTATTCCCTTAAGTGTATCTTATTTTAGCAGGTGTATTGTTGAAATGCACTGATATATCAATAATTAAAACGAATTTCAACACTATTCAATACGTTACAAATATGCGACGTAATTAGTTACTTCCAGGTTTTGGATCTCAAAATATAATTTAATACTTGTGAATAATTAGGATCAAAGAATTGGTAACCAATGACGCACACAAGGGGGGGTCCTGGGGGTCCGGACCCTTCCCCCCCAAAAGCCCTTGATTTTTTTCCCGATTGATTATAATTCTAAGTATATAGTACGTAAAATTTAATTAATTACTTGCTATTAATGATTAATTTTATTAATTAATGCTAATTATTTATTCAAAAACTAGTTTTTTACTGTGTTTTCTTCCCGAAAATCGACAAAATTAAAAGGAGCATGATACAAGAATGATGAACTTTCGACCCCGCCCTCCCCTTGAAAAATTCCCGTGTGCGCCACTGTTGGTAACTATGTCTGATTATTAACCTACGCAAAAAACGCGCCTGTATAACGCATATAACAAAACCTGTAAACGCACACCTGTACTTTTAAGCTGCAATTTTTAATTTTTAGGTATATTCGCCGGATAACCCTTACCCGCTTTTTAAGAAGAAACCTGAAATATACATGCGTAATTCTCTAATGTTTTGGAGTAATTTATTCGAGGTATTATTTCAAGCTTTAGAAAAAATAGAGTGCTTCTAGAGCTACAACCCTTTAGGTTCATAAGGAATGTTATTTCTTTTAAATAAACAGTATTTCCACACATATAAGTAGAAGTCTAATTTTTTTTTATGCACATCTTTTTTTATTTTTAAAGCTCTCATTTTCATACCCGGCGTATAACGCACACCTGTAATTTTCGATCTTATTTTTTGTGTTAAAAGTGAACGTTATACGTCGGATTTTAAGGTACTCTATATAAACTCAATAAATTCTAAAGCCGCAGCAATGTCTCCCTTTTGATCACAATTAATAATAATAATAAAAAATTTTTTGATAAAAGATTTCGAAAAACAATGAAATACTCTAAAATAAAAAAAAATCAGCATTCAATAAATTGAGAAATCTATCCGAAATCAATTAGGTTTAAAGCTGTGCAATGTCTTTCTAAAGCCAGAGCGAGAACCTAGCTAGTAGGAACCTTTCTCCTAGTCAAGAAATGCGATTGTTCTTTTGTTATGGTAAGTTCTGTTACTCTTCCCACTTTTTCTCCCCTCGAGCAAGACAAATGAAATTCGGAATCATTTATTTCTGGGCTTTTAAAATTAAAAGCACGCAGTGGGTGGGGAGGGTAAAAAAGGTGAAAGTTGGTATTCAATTCCGTTTCGAATTTCGTTAAGTGGAAAGGGGGGAGGGACATATTGTGTACGGAGAGGGCATTTCAAATAATCCTTTTCGACCTCAGCAGTTAACTGTTTCCCCACCACCACTTTTTCCTGTTTCCGATTTTATTTTTAAGTATTTTCTTAAAAATGAATCAGTTTTGCCTATATATTGATTTATAAATTTTAAATTGTTTAAAGGATATATTGTCAAAAATACCATAGAGAAAATGATTTTATAGAGCTTCATATAGAGCTTTTTTGGATATGTGACGGTGAATTTGAAAGCAAACTAAATTGTACTTTTTTCTGTTTGGGAAAGTTGATGTGAAAAAGTAATAATCACAGCTCGATGCTAAGTTTCAGTTTTTACAACTTTTTAAGAATCGTTTCGATTAAAATTTACGTGAAAAAATACAAGCTACAAGTTACGTCTTCTTTTCAAAATTAGTTTTTTGAATTGAACTACTTTCACAGTAAACGGATACATATTTACAGTTTAAAAAAAAAGGAGGATCCAATTTTCAGCAATATTTTTTTCCTTGATTTGTTGAAATGTTGATGTTCATAGTAAAAAGTGTTATATTTGTATATTATAAAAGAACAACATTTTACTATAAAAGTTCAATTTTAGAATGTCTTAGAACATTTCAACATTTTAATATAAATTAAAATATTTGAACTAAGTGTTAACTTGTAAAATGTTATATACACAATCAATCTTAGAATAAACTTCAAGCATCTGTTGAATAATTAGACTTTGATTCTATCCAATTTTAACACTATCCACTGTATCTAAGATAGAAGAAAATACGGGTAATTAAAACGGGATAAAATTCATGATTATATGTACTTGAGAGATTCTAGTAATTTTCTTGATACATTTTTATTCAAAAGCCTAAGTACGTGAAAGAGTTAAGACACAAAATCTTCTATTCTTAAAATTAATTTGAGTAGAATTGTTTGAATTCTGATCCGATACATTTTTATATTGCACATACATATAATTTTTTCATCTCAAATGTCCGACTTATTTATCGGTCTATTTTAATCTCTGGGGTTTTGATCACAAGAGAAATTGTTCCATACTATTATTAATATTTTCTATTATTGAATATCATTTTCTATTTAAAAGTAAGAAGTGTATTTGTATTGTTTTAGCTTTATCCATTAAAATGGTATGCTTTATCATGAATCCAAAGTGTGCTTTGGAGTTGAAATTTAGAAATCAAAATTATTAATGTTGTTAAAGACTTAACAAAGACAATGATTACATAATTTTAGTTAATACGTGTATACTAATTTTACAACGTATACTTATTTCATAAAATTTAGCGACTAACTTATAACATTGTCAGAAAAGGAACCTTTAATATTTAAAAAAAAACATAGCTCAAATAAAGAGACAAAAAAAAACACTATAACCTCTTTTCAAGTGTAACGATTCACGTTATATTAAAAAGTATGCATTGAATGTAAATTATACCAATATTCTAACCTATGTATGTTTAAAAAAAGGAATATCTTGACTGTACAATGTCAACGTAACAGATTTAAGAGATAAGAGTTAAATAATAGCATACGGAAAGAAAAAAACGATACGAACAGGACCAATTCGATGTTATCAATATTCTATATTATTTATTGCATTTTTTTTGTTAATTTCTTAAAAATAGAGTATGTTCTCTTACTGTGATGTAAAATAAGTAATCAACTTAAAAAAACATATTTTTCCTGTTTTTCCGCAGGGATTATGTCTCGACAGTTCCGCTTATCTCTCCAACGCTATGGGCGGACCAGTCATGGTTTTGAGCTCTACCTGCGGAGATGTCACTCCCCATGCCCAAAGCCACGTGACCTTTGCCGCTCGACAACAGCCAGGGCGGCTTGATGGCAACAAAGAGGGCTCGAACGTTTCCACCAACAATTTCACGAGCCCAACGTTTCCAGTTCGACCCCTCTTTGGTCAAGGGGACCCCTACTCATCACTGTCATCACCTTTGTTATCTCTGCAGCATCCATTATTCACCAGCCATGCTCTGGGACGCAGTTATTTAAACGCTGCAGGGGCTTTTCGACCCCTAGGGCTTATGGATGATCGGAATGGGGCTTTCCATGGGTCTGCTTTTATGCCAGCCAAATGTATGAAGTTGGACGGAATATCTTCTGGTAATGACTTGGGTGGACCTCAACCTTTACTGCTGGGGTCTTGCTTCCAAGGAAGCGGGAGTGAGTCCAACTTTCACCAGAGTCCAGCGAACTCAACGGGCTCTTCTCTTGGACAAGGAGTAGGATCCTTTATGGATGGAAAAGACGATCGCGGAGATAGTGATTCAATGGCGGATGGACAAGATCGCATGTCTGAGACGCCGAACTTATCCGAGGAATCCCGATCTATCGAACGATCTACCCCCGAAGATTCAGGAACTCCCAAACGTAAGTATTGCTTCTATATTTTATTTACTTATTGTGAAGCACATAAATAGTTTTAAAATATTGATACAACGATTCCATATAAAGTCTAGTGATCTTATTAGTGGTCTTGATTGAAAATTTAAGATTGTTCAGGAACTTCATTGAAATTAAAAAATTAGACTTAATGAAAAGCATTAAAATTAAATTATATTTTGTACTAAATTATTGTAAATATCTCTCTGTGAAGTACTTTGTCTTAAGGGGCTGTTTTCGGTTAATGTTAAAGAATAGGACCCGAATTTGGAACATTTTTTCAGATATAAAAGAAATGAACAATTAATATGATATTCTGGCTTCACTATCCCTTAGAGAACAGCATTTTTTTTTATCATACTTCCCATTTTTAACCGAGTTGATCCATTTTTTCTGGTATAAAATGTGTTTCGCAATTTTTATCCTATACCGTAATGTTAAATGGGCTTTGCCTTCACGTATTAAAACAAAAAAGAAAGTTTTCACGGAATATTTTGAAATTTTTAAAAACACTATTGTTAACAGAGGTACGAGTTGTAATATTGCAAATTTCCATGGAAATTGGGTCATTTTTCTGTCTGAAAATGTGTTTCGCGTTTAGTTAGAGCTCTCGTACTTTTACCGAAGACAGCCTTAAGCTGTATTTTTCTCTACGTTTGAGAGTAAGCCTCTTCGAACTCAAAATAGAATCACTCCAAAGGAGTGATTAAAAATTACTTCTAAGTTATTTTTGAAAGATCGACCATTTTTTTCCGGCGAGCAATAAGAATGATTTCTTTCATACTGTAGTGCAGCTTAGCCGAATTCGGCTCTTGCACCATTAAAATTGACATTAAATAAATTTTTATACCGTATTTCACTTCTTAAACACATTTCTAGTTTTATAAATGGACTGAAAATCAAACAGATGTATGAAAGGATCAAATGAAGTAAATTGTCAATGTATATAAATAAATAATTTAAAAAATATTTTCAAAAGAATAATTTTGCATTTGCTGAAAAATGATTTTCTCTCTTCAAAATTGTAGATTTTTATTGAATTAAAATAGTATATATATACTTTATGATGTTTTTTTCATTTGTACAATCAAAAAATCAGGTATAAAAATTATCAATTTTAATTAAAATGTTATTGTAAAGTTTTATAAAATTACTTTGTCAACCTTAACAAAAAAAGTCTTTTTATTCCTCTCAAAATTATTTTTCTTGAAAGATGCAGTATGTTTTTTTCCCCGTACGATTTAAATTTGTTTTCCGTATTTACATCTATAGAATTATTATTCTGAAATCATTATATCTTGATTTTCTATTTGTACTTTCAATAAGTTTTTCGTTACAATAAACATTTTAAATTAGGATAGTTCACTTAGAAGGAAATTTATAAAAATAAATATCCTTAATGTGCTATATAAGCTTTTAAAAACCCTATGTGTATATTATAAATGTTTCTCATATTTCATTTTCAGAATCATTAAATGATAAATCTTATCATTATTGTAAACAAATAATTATTACTTTTTTAACGATTTTTTGAGTATTTTTGATTCAAATACGTTAAAGGAAAACTAAATGTTCCAAGTAATTTTTTAAATAATAATTTTTTAATTCTCTGGAATAAACTTATCGTATAACTAAAAGTGTGTGAACGCATTTTAAAATGGGCTGCATTCTTATAATTATTTTTCGTTTCCATATTTTGACGTATACCTTTCCTTTGAAAATGGATTGTTTAAGTTTTATCTAAAATTTTTCTTGAAAAAAATAGTTGTCAATATATATATATATATATATATATATATATATATATATATATATATATATATATATATATATCAGTGGAATTTTTCACAGGAATTTTTCAAGGGGGGTCCGAGGTTGAAAGTTCACCATTCTGGTATTATGCTCCTTTTGATTTTGTCGATTTTCGGGAACAAAACACGGTAAAAAACTAATTATTGAATAAATAATTAGCATTAATTAATAAAATTAATCATTAATAACAAATACTGAATTAAATTTTACGTAATACATACTTAGAATTATAATCAATCAGAAAAAAACAAGGGCTTTGGGGAGTGGGGTTCGGACCCCCAGGACCACCCCCCTGTGTGTGCCACTGACTGTGGATAAATTACCTGTTTAAATCAACTGATTACATTTAAAAAAGTGAAGGAAGCAAGATCCCCCCCCTTGTTGTTGTTGCTCACTAAATGCAAAGTCATTATATTTCTTTATTAATTATTTTGAAAATTAATAACGCAGTGGTAAATGACTTGTGAAGCAGCTAAAATAATCAAAACTTAATTTTTAGTTGATATTACATTTTTTTTTGTTTAATTTCTAAAAAGAACTTACCAAACACTTGATGTCTTAGAGCTTGTCAACCTCCCGTTGATGATTTTAATGGAAAAGTGAAAAAAAACCACTTTCATCCGATTAAAATCTTGTCAACTTCGATTAGAATAACAAATTTTTTGCTGGATTTTAGGTTTTAAGAATATATTTGCATAGTAAAACTGATTAAGTCAGGCATCCATTCAACAGCTATTATGATATCGTCCATCCAAAAAGTTATATCGAAGTACTGAATCTTTTGTGAAGTATGTATAAAAACTAGCATAAAAACCCAAATATTTTTAAATCCAAACTTTACCATAGTTAAATAAGCACATCTATTTAATTGGAATTAACAAGTCTTAACTCATCTTCGGAGGATTTACTTGATCGTGCAGAGAGAGAGGGGGGGATATATTGAAAAGAACAAAACGGTACATCCCCAAATAAAAACCTCCCATTTTTAACCCAACTTAAACCCCCTTATTTGGAGCACGATGGCATCAGGGACGAACAACATTAGTGAAAAGATATAACAATTACCGGAAAGAGAAAAAAAAAAGGAATACAGGAGAAAAAAAATGGTGGAAAGAGGATGAGTGGCTGAAAAATTCTTCGCATTTAACTCATGTTAAGATATGGCATGTTTTAGAAAAAGAGGGATAGGGGAAGGATTGGAAGATTTTCTCCTGAAAGGGGGTGGGGGTGGACGGACTAATGATCCGCAACGAGATCTCTGGTGAACCCCAGCTGTCTCCTGTTTTCGCACGTAAATTACCCTCCATAAACAGCATCACCAGTTAAAAGGTTCCGGAGTGAAGTGGTACAACTTCAATGAAGAGGGCTGTAAGGATTTTTAATACCGTATGCGCTATTTGGAAAATATTTTTAAAAGTTACTCGACCTCCATCGCATGGTGGGAACATAAACTGAGTTTGAAAATCTTAACAGCTCTTGCAATATGTAGAAGAGCAGGATCGGTCTGGTGAGAGTTATTTAAGCTACACTCCGTTCACCATTGATTTAAAACTCAACTTCGTGAACTTTTTTTATTGGTTTAATTACCTCCCTCTATTCAATTTTCTACCGGTGAAATGGCTTTATTATAACTTCCGATACATGGGGTGAGAAAAGCAGCTTTTATTTTATTTTACTTCGAAAATAATTTTCGCGTGTACCGTAAAAGTTCTTTGATATTTCTTTTTAGAATTAAATAACTCATTGCGTCATTTTTCTTATTATCTTTAAGACATTTATGGATGTCTAAAATTTTTTCAGATTTTGATAATTTCATATTCTTTGCAGTGGCGCTCACAAGAGGTGGGGGGGATTCCCGGGTCCAGACCCCCATAGCCCTTAACTTTTTTCGATTGATTATAATCTTACGTATATGGTACCTGAAATTTAATTAAATATTTGTTGTTAATAATTAATTTCATTAATTAATGTCTAATTATTTATTAAGTAAGTTATTCTTTACTTTTTTTGTTGCTGAAAATCGACAAAATCAGAGGAATAGGTTGGATGCCGTATTGGGGTTTGATACGAGAATGGTGGACAAAGCTTTTTCTTTTTAACGATACCTAATTTCATAGTTTAAATTATGCATAATGATTAATGGAAAAAAATATTGGTAATTTTGAAAATTGACAATTAACATAAGTATAAGGGCTGGCATGAATGAAATGTTGGGTTTTTACTACATGGGAACGTTTGTCTCTATGTTTTCGCTACGCTTTTGTTTTTTGGCGTAACTTCGTTTATAGTCAGTCGTATTGTCCATTGCCAGAATCACATTTCAACACATATTTTCTTAAAAGTGTTTCATCTTGTTATTCGTTTTGAATTTCATGAGGATTCATAATTTTTCCCTACAAATTGAACAACGTAGAAGAAAAAGAACATCTGAGAAAAATGATGCTCTGGAAACATTGGTGTAAACCAGTGTTTCTTAAACTAGGGATCATGACCCCAAATGGGGTTGCGGGACTTACAGTAGGGATCGCCAAAAATATTTGGATTCTTAATATAATAAATCTTTTTACAAAATAACCTGTTCACCATTAACAAATAGTTTAACACATTGAACCTAAAGTATAATTAAGATACAAAAATTCATGCAACGAAGAACTTTTTGACTTAAATTATAATAAAACCATTTATTTTATTTGCTTCTCACATATTGTTCTTAGTTCGTCAAAGGCCCTGCAAATGCGATACTCGAGTGTTTTAGTAACGCACGCGTTTTGATTTAACCGTAAACACGGGTTTTGCCAACCGTGTAGGCTTCAGAATGCCAACCTGTATATGCGCGCGATTCCAGTTTTTACACCTCTCTTAATTCAAAAATATATACGGCCTTGCATATGCTGTTTATAAAAGGTGATCTCAAAAGTGAATTCAAAATGACTACATATAATAAACAGATGACTAGCGTAACTTATTCTGAATGGGCCTCGTATCAAACTCTTTCGGGGCCCTTTTTATAAATGAAAGCCTGGTTAGTGGTACTGTAGTTACAAATATTGGTGCCCCTGTAGCGTCAGAGCCCAGTATCATTGATACGGTGGTAGCTACGCCCCTGAAACAGATTACAGTTTATGTATAATTCAATGTTAATTTGTTACTTAATTAAAATTTTTAAATGGCTGTATTCAGTATAAAAACTTATTGCGTATGTTTATATTATTGCAAAACAACAATATACTACAAATATATAAAACACATACAAAATTACCGAAGCATATATTAACTTTGCGCACTGCTTTTGGGGTCACACAAAACTTTTGTACAAAAAACGGGGTCGCTTTCCCAAACGGTTCTTACTTACTTACCCCAGAGAATCGAGCTTACCCAATTCAAAAACCCCTGGTGTAAACGAATCCAACTGTATCTATTATGCTAACAGTGCAATAGTGAAATGTATGAAAAATTGAAAATTGTACGCGCATCACTTGCTAAAGGACATTGCCCAATACTTCACGACAACACTCGGGCGCATACAGCGTACAAAACAATTGCGAAATGAAATGAATTAAAATAAAAAAAAATTACCACACAACCATTTTATTTATCGGGTCTTTCGTCAACCGATTCTCATGTTTTTAAAACATTTAAACTAATTTTTACGTGATAAACAATATAAGACATTCTGAAAACTCCATATCACAATTTTAATTCTAAAAACCAAAATTTCTTTCAGACTGGCATCTATGCTTTAAAATCTCGTTGGAGAAGGTGTAAGGAAGCAAATGTGGCATATTTTAATTAAACAGTTTTCGAAAAATTATGCAGTTTTACGAATTCACTTAAAAATCCGATATTCCATGCGTTCTAACACAATAAAGAGATTATGGAAAAGTCTTGTATATATATATATATATATACTTGAACATCGTTACGTCTTCTGTATTCTTAATAATTGTTATCCCCAATTTATCGGGGGGGGAGGAAGTGATAGGTATTTTGTGCTATGTTCAGCATTATAACTTAACGGTTTTATTTTTCAGTTAAGAAATTTCAGTTTTTCAGTCTCCCCATATTTCAGGACGTGAGTCTCAAAATTCCATCTTTTTTTAAACATTTACATTTTCTTCGTATGTATTCTTTTTATTTTAAAAAAATTTGGTGTTTTAATTCGACTTGTATGGTTTTTGTAAGAATAAAAATATTTGTTTTTTGTATTTATCCTAAAAAGCATTCTGGGTTCCTTTTATAAATTTTACGTTAAATAACACATTTAACGTAAAATTTACGTTACCTTGCACTTTTTTTTAAAAAAAAGGGTTTTAATAATAGTTCCGATTTCAAATCTTAAGAGATACATCACTCTCTTTCATCGTGCATCTTTATCTAAACTTATAAAGGTTCTGGAAGTATTTTCTTTGCGAAATATCAGTCCTGTTTAGTGGAGCACATTTGAATAAAATTGTTTCTTCCGGTTCGTAGCAGATCATCGATTTTTGAAAGCTGCGTTTCAGTCAAACTCTTTTGTGGGCGATCTGATGTAGTGTACTGAATATTGGTTAGTTTTAACTTCCACCAGAATAAAGTAGTAAAAAGTGTTATTTGAATCCAATATATGATAGGGATGGGGAGTTGAGATATTTCAAAATGAGATTCAATTTTGTTTTAAAAAAATCGCTATCAATGTAACTGGATAAGTTTTTATGAAAGCATTGGTAATTTTCTAGATGTATTTGAGAATAGAATATTTTTAAGACTATATATATATATCTATAAGAAATAAACACACTGATGTGCTATGTGCATGCAGTGATGTACGTAAAGCCCCCCTCCCCTTTCAATAAACCAACAGATTTTTAATTTTTACTATAGAAATAAAGCCTCTGCGTGTTTTTTACAACATATACCCCCCCATAAGAGAGGTTTGTGTATGCTACTATGTGTATGATATTGTAAATGTACATATATATACTGAATATATTATTCGATATCACTGGATCACAAACAGGTCCATAGAAGTTTCTGTTGCGAAAAATAAAAAAAATAATAATTTTTAAGTTATTCATTTTAAAGATTAGTTTTTTCGAGTTCGTATGTGGTTCCTTGAAAAATACTTTCACACAGTTCATTAAAAGGTCAAGTGAAATTTAAATATTATAATCAGTCTTTAAAGTTTGCTGATTTTATTATTATTGTGTGTGTGTGTGTGTGTGAATCAATTTTTCAATAATTATTAGATTCGAAGGCATATTAACACGTAGCTATCTGTGTTTTAACGATATTTTTTAATTATGATAATTATGCTTTAGTTATTATTTCTGTAAAATTTTTCATTTAATATCACATTCATATTTTATATTTGAATATGAATTTGATGTATTTATATTCTACAATGTTTTTTAACTTTTGGAATTTTTGTCGTTGAAATCGAATTTTTAAGTATTTCAAAATCAATAAGTCTAGAACTGGAACCACCTATTTTTTGAATCTAATAAAGAAGATTACAATTCAAATTGTTTCTTGAAAAATTATTATGGCCTTCATCTAACAAGTTATACTAATGGTTTTGATTTTTTCGCCAAAAAGATTTTAAAATTTCTGATGTACAAGTAAAATTCTTATGCAATGCTCAAACTAGAAAAAAATCATTTTAATATAAGATTTATCTGATATTCCTTCTAAAATAATTTCTTCAGATAATAGCAGACTGTCTCCATTCATTAAGGCGTAATAATAGTAATAATCTATTTCATACTAAATTTTAATGCCAATAAGAATCAAACCCAGTGAAAATAATCTTTTTTTATTTCAATAATGAACATATTTTTAGAAATATATTTAAATATATACACACAATTTTTTGATAGGATTCGTATGTATCAGTGCTGTTTAATATGGAAAGATGTGGAGTATTTTTAGTGGTTAAGTTAGTAAACAAAAGCTCTATCCATCCCCTTAACTATTTTAAAAATCTCTTCGCTTTATTGCCATTAAAAATTTACAGCTGGATTTTCTGTTTTCAAGAATGCAGCTTTACCAATATTCATAAAAACAAACATTAAAGAGGTAAACATTGATTAACAATTAAAATTTTTAGCTATCTTAAAACGAAAACAACTGAGATTACAAGTGCTGTTTGCAAATAATTATTAAGGTCCGAGTTTCAAATGTAATGTGTAAATATAAGTGGACCAATCGGGGGTCCTCCTTTTATACAGGTTCTGTCCTTCCTCGAAAAGTGTCCTCCTTTTCTATATTTTAAAACTGATCTGTTAATCTCTGTATTCAGAGAAGAACCAAATGTTTCCAAACTGTCGAAGAATGGTCTGAAACAAATACCACAGGAAATAACAGTTATCAATGGTATTTTTTGACTTGGTCTCAAGTAAAGTTGGCAGATATAGAAAATTACTTTGAGTTTTTATCGAAAGAAATGCCTGATATTAAAATCTATAACAATTGTCTGTTTGAAGTAGAAAAAGGACTGAATGTGCATTTAAATTCTAATAAATTAGAACAATTGGAAAATCAACATGCTGAGAAATTGGTAAAATTAATTAAACCATGTTAAAAATGAACACATTCCATATTGATGCTGTTGGTTGAGTTCGAATAACAGCCAGAGATGGAGATAGTACTTATGTTTATATTACAAGAAAATAAATATTTACAGTTAAAGTTTACACTAAAAGGTAGTAATGCGGTTAAATGAAAATTACACCTTTGAAGGTGCTGCGGATTGATGCGGACAAGACCTTGCGTCTGTCCGTTGGTTTCCAGTTACAGTCCCGGTACGGGGTTCAAAAGTTTCCCTTGGGGTAGGAATGAATGGCGCCCTCAGTTGGCGCCCTCAGTTACAGTTAAGGGAGGAGTGTAGTAAACACATATGAAAATTGAATTATTCTTGTTAATTTACGTTGTGCTGCCCTGGAACTAATGCACCAGTTGAAAGAGTTTTTTTTTTCAGTTGGTAAGGATTTTTGTGAAGTGACTAGTCAGAAATCACAAAATTGAATGTTAATATTTTAGCTACAGTGCTTACCGTAAAATTCAGTAATTTTTTGCCCGGACTTTCCGATACATTAGAAAATGATATATTGACAAAAAAAAATTCATTCAATGGAAAAATGCTCTTTTAAGATAATAATTAAAAAGAATGTAAGCGTAATTCGCGTATTTTTGATTGAATTAATAGAACGTTTCATATAATTAAGTTGTAATTTTTTCTTGAATTTTTCGTCCTCCTATTCATTGAAAAAAAAAAAAATAGTCACCTTAGTAAATAGGAAAAATGAGTTGAGACGTGTCTTTAAACGAGAACTGGACCGCAATCACTTATAATGGCTCTCTATGCGGCCTAGGGCGGATCAATTTTTCTTCTGAATTTAGAAGCCTGTCCATGAGGTAATGATGTGCTGTGGTATATGGGTGAATAAAAAAAATTAATTTTTATATGTCAAGTATTGCCATAAAAGAGGAATGAAGTTCAGGTATTTAAACATTTTCACTGTAAAAAGCCAGAGTAATTTTAATTAATAAAAATAAAACAGATATTCTCTAGTACTTTTTAGCTTTTATTGTCTTGAGAGGACACCTACTAAATATTTACAAGAAAAAAAAAACATTAATTATATTTAAGAAATTTTTTAGTATTGAATTTTTAAAAAGCCTACTGTCAAAATTGCGGTGCATAATTAAAGTGTAAAACGGGGGGAAGCTTAGATCGGACTTATTAAATGGTGTAGAAGAACTTGAGTAACAAAGTTTCAATGTACAGTGCAATATTCATTACGTTAAACTATTAATAATCATTGTTTTTGATAATTTATATTGTAGAAAATGAATCTATTTTGAGTCTTAAATCATATAACCAAAATAAAGTTTTCTATTTTTTTGAAAATTCAACCTCTGTATGGCAATATAAAATTTCGAAATTATTATGTTTAATTACCATAAAATCTGGCGTATAATGCGCACCCATACTTTAGAGCTGCAATTTTTTTTTAGATACATTCACTGTCCAACGCCCAACCCCTTTTTTACGGAGAAACTTGGAATCCACGAATGGAATTCTCGTATGTTTTGAAGCCATTTATTCGAGGTATTATTGTAGGCTTTTGAAAAAATTGTATACTTCTAGAAATACAACCCTTTAAGTTCATAAAAAATGTCATTCCTTTCAAGTAAACAGTATTTCGATACATGTAGAAGTCTTTTTTTTTAATGCTCATCTTTTCACTTTTCAAGCTCTCATTTTTAGACCCGACGTATAACGCGTACCCTTAAATTTCGATCTTATTTTTTGTGTTATAAGTGCGCGTTATACGCCGGATTTTATGCCATTTTTCACTTAATCTCCATACCCATAGAGCAGTGATCCCCAATCTTTTTATCGCCACGAAACGGTCAACGTTGGATAATTTTACCGTGGCCCGCTGAGGGGGAGGACGTTTATTGTTTTGATTTAACAATTTTATTTTAATTGTATTTAAACGTGCCTTCAGAATAAAATATAGCTGCGCCCCAAAAATGAATATAAAGTGATTAAACAAGAAATACAAAATGATTTTCATAAAAAGTAGCCCAAACCCAAGAAAAATATGCCGCAGTAAATAAAATGGAAATGATTTAATGTTTCTCTTGTGCGGATCAGTAGACCGGGGATTCGACGCCACTGCCACAGAGCATCTGTTCTGCATAGGTAGGCTCCGTCAGTGGCGCATATAAAGAGTGTTTTTTTTTTAAGGTATAGAAGTTTAAGTTGGCCTTACTTTCCAAGATGGCGACCGATTTAACAGCTGTCAAGTGATTTATTCTCAGTTTGGTTTGGCAATTCATCAAAACGATCATCAAGCAAGGCGTAGATTCGTCGAATGGGCCCAAAACGAGATTGCCGTTGTTCCCAATTTTCATAAGCGAATTTTGTTTAGCGATGAAGCGCACTTCTGGTTGAATGGCTACGTCAACAAACAAAACTGCCGCATTTGGAGTGAAGCTAATCCACAAGTGTATGTCGAAACACCGTTACATCCAGAAAAACTGACTGTTTGGTGTGCTTTATGGGCTGGTGGAATTATTCTTCAAAAACGATGAAGGCCACAACGTTACAGTCAATGGTGATCGGTATAGAGCCATGATTACTAACTTTTTCATTCCTGAATTGAACAATCATGATATCCAGGAGCTGTGGTTCCAACAAGACGGTGCAACATGTCACACAGCTCGTGCCACAATCGATTTGTTGAAAGACACGTTTGGTGACCGCCTAATTTCACGTTTTGGACCTGTGAATTGGTTTCCAAGATCTTGTGATTTAACACCGCTAGACTATTTTCTGTGAAGCTATGTAAAGTCATTGGTCTATGCGGATAAGCCACAAACGCTTGACCCTTTGGAAGACAACATTCGCCGTGTTATTGCCGATATACGGCCACAAATGTTGGAAAAAGTCATCGAAAATTGGACGTCCAGATTGGACTACATCCGAGCCAGCCGTGGCAGTCATATGCCAGAAATCATATTTAAAATGTAATGCCACAAGATTATCTTTCGAATAAAAAAAATTCATGTCAATCGAATAATACATCGTTGTTTTATTGCAATTTAAAGTTCTATACCTCTAAAAAAACACCCTTTAGGAATTTTTCAAGGGGGCAAAAATTCTACCATTCTCGTATCATGCTTCAATACGCCGCCTAACACTTTCTTTTGATTTTGTTGATTTTCGGGGACAAAAAAACAGTAAAAAACTAATTATTGAATGAATAATTAGCATTAATTAATAAAATTAATTAATTATAACAAACAATTAAATTTTACGTTCTATGTATATAGGATTATAATCAATCCAAAAAAAATCCAGGACTTTTTGGGGGTCCCTTCCCCTACTGGTTCCAAACAATAATTTTTCTATCCATATAACCGCGATCCACTCTAATGCGGCCTTAAATGCAACGATTAAAGCTTTCAATTTAGCACTGCTCTTTAAAGGTTAAAACAGAACATGCGCTTTGTAAGGAAATTCTATATTGGCCTCCACTCACCCCGGGATCCCATTAATCATTCTACTCACTATCTTCCCTTCAGTTCTCAACACATTCCAGGGTGTTTCCCACAAGAGTTGGACGCACGTGGGCTTCCGACATGGCAATAAGTTAGCCAACCAAACCAAAACAGAAAGAAAAAGGGTAGAGATGCAGAAAATTATCGGTTCTCCTTTGTCGGTGGGAATTAACTAGATTTATGCTCGACAAGTGGAGCTCAGGGCTTGAAAACAACTCAATCCAGCTGGTGAGTCCTTGTTTAGATAAGTGCGGGAACACGGTTGTCGATCTATTGTAAGGTTGGCAGTGGCAAACTGCTGTATAAACAGCTCGGATGATTGCCTGAATTATGACCGACTCTCAGCAGTGAGGGTGAAAAAAATCTGTGAAACAGGATGAGATAAATGTATGGGGAAAAAACATATTTATATATTAAAGCGTGAATATTGAGTCATGCTTTATGATTGTATTCATCACGTTTTTTTTCCATCAGGGACTTTTCTTATAGATATGAAATTGTTTATATATTTAAGAGTTCTTAAGGCTAAAGTGTCTTGTTTGTGGTTATAATCTAATTGAAATGTATCTTTCTGAAAAGAGGTTCCTTTTGTTTTTTCTTCTGTGGTTATAATCTAATTGAAATGCATCTTTCTAAAAAGAGGTTCCTTTTGTTTTTTCTTCTTCGTAACAGGCTGAGTTAAACGGCATAGTTGAAAAATAGCCAGTACAAAAAATTCTTGTCCAATGTTAATCGATGTTGATGACTGGTGTACTTATTTAAATAAAAAAAAAAATTTAAATTGACAAATGGAACTCGGAATCGGGTATTTTAACTAAGGGGTTTTGAGCTTATTTCTTTTTATTTTGGAAGTAATACACACAACACTTAAATATGTGTATTGTAAGTGAAATTGTTTTGATTTTTCATTTTTGGGAAAAATTCAGATCTCCAAAAGTCGTTTATATAAAGAAAAATAAACCAAATGCAAATCTCGGGGGTCTAAATCGAAGATGCACAACTATTTGATTATAAATCTTTCTGAAACTCATATTTCATACCGTGTAGTTTGCTATAGGACGAGTTATTTTTGTTAATAGAAGGCTATTTAAAATATCATTTTCATTTTAATGAATTACTTCGTCTACCTCAATATTTTGCAGAATTTTTACTCAATGTTTTCATGTTTTAGGAAGAATTTTTACTTATTGAAAAATCCTCGTTTAAAGACATTTGTCATTTTTTCTCTCTTATTGTCAGGACTGTTTGTATATTACAGAAAATGTTAACTTAACGTATCATGTACCCCCAAGTATACGTCTTATTTGGGAAAACCACTAATCTATAGTAATATCAATTTAATAGAGAAAAAAAAAGGGTTTCCATCTTAAAAAATGGATGATCTAATTTTAAATATCTGATATATTTATTCTCTTGCTTTTTCAAGCGTTTATTTTAACTTATAGTAAATGCACTCAAGACAAAAATAAAACATTTCCTCTGGCTCTCTATCTACCAAAAACTTATGACCCCTGTCCACTTTTGAACAGCTGATATCGGATATCGTATGGCTGAAAGGAATGTCCATTATGACTCCACTCCAGGATGGGGGAATATAAAAGAAAACTAACATTAAATATATTGAGCACAAGATAAAGAAATCAGATGCGCGTTAAATGAAATACCAAGTTCATATCGAATAATATTTCAGAAAATATATCAAATTTTTTAAAGCAATTTTTTTTTCAAATTCGCTCTAAATGTCGCCATTAAAATTTGCCGTCCCAGGCAGGAGTCCACTTTGTCCGGCTCTAGAGCTGCCCCTGAGATAATTCCATCAGATTTCATAGGAACTGTAAAAACCTTAAGACTGCACAGTACACTAAAAATTTCATTTTTACCGAAAATTTTTTCCCCATGTTTTGGTGGCCCATATCATTGAGATGCTTGCCACGAAATTTCAGATCTGTTAGCAAATTAGTTTTTAAGATATTTGAAGTTTTATTAGCTATGGTTTTGGTTTCGGTTTCCTTTTAAAGCATTTTTTCACATTTAAGTTGAATTAATTAAAAATATTTTTGAGCTTTTAGTTTGAAATCGTTATTAATTCCAATTTTCATTACTAAAATAATTTCGGCAAGATTTTTTTTTAGTTCTCATAATTAATATATAAAGATTAATTTCATGGCCAATTTTTGCTTTAAAAATAATTTATATAACTTAAAAGCTTTATCATTAATTTTTTCCTGTAGAGAAAATACCATGGCAAATGATTTCTGGGTTTCTGTGAGAAACAATATTTCGAAGAGATGGAATACCACTGAAAATGATGTATCTAACAATTAGTCCCCAGCTGATTCTGCAATTAGACTTCCGAATACAAGTATTCTGAATTCAAATGCTGCAGATATAATTGAATATTTCCTTGATGTATATATATATATATACCAAACTACATTATACTAAACATATTGTAGTACTATATTTTAGTATTTTAAAGTCGTACGACAAGAGCTAAAACTTCCAAAACTGCCCCAATTTAAAACTGAAAAAAATTAAATTTTATGAGCAAATCTGACTATTTTTAGCTTAAGTTAGTATCATTATTATTTTGTACATAAATGCTTCGTGTTTCAAAACTTTTGTGAAATATTAGGTTAAGATAAAGCTGAATATAAACTGACGTCTTAACAAATGCTATCAATATTATGCAAACATATAATTTGAATTAAAAATGTAATTTTCAGTCATATTTAATAAAAATAGTGTTTTAATGTAGAACATACATTGGAAAATAACATATTAAAAAATTAGAGTTTTACGGGCATTATAAGTTTTTGTTTTATGACTTTACAAACTTTAAATGCGTTTTTCTCAGTCTTTTAATTTTGAAGGTATAAGTGTTTTCTAATCCCTAAGGCTTTTTTCTTGTTGAAGATAGAGCCTTGAATTTTTTTGTATATACTCCCAAATGTATGTTCTATAAAAGTTAGTATGGATTTAGGGCTGAGAACTCTAGTTGTTTTTCTAAAAAAATGCTAAAGTTGATATTTTAAAATTTTTCGTGTTTTTTCCAGGTTTTTCTAGAAAAATAATTATTAAAAATCAACAAGGAAATAGATTTTCAAATCCATACTAAATGTTATTTGTAATAATCTAAGAATCACAAATAACTTAAAATTACTAAAAAATTTTAAAAATTGAGTATTTTATAAAAATTTGAAAAACTTCAAAAATTCCTAATTTTAAAAAATTGTAAAATAATGGCAGGTCAAACTGACTTATTGCTTACAGAATCAGCTTAATAATATAATCTAAATATAAAACATCAATTATTTTTACTGTAACTGTCTCCAAAAAATTTTTTTGAAAAAGGGTACCGTGTTGCTTTAATCCTTCATTGTATATCTGGAGCTGTCGTGTAATGCTCCAAATATACAATGAAGAATGCTAGAATTGTTATGAAAATGAAACATTTTGTTAAAAACTTTTTCCTTTATTTCATATTAAATATTTAAACGAATGACTCTGACAGTAGAAGTACATGTATAATCGATTGGTACTCTAATAGTGTCTTCCTTTTCTAAGAGGAAAATGATCAATACAAATTTAAATCAACAAGAATAAGTTTAGTATAAATTTTAATTACTTTAATTAAAGCCGCGTTTCCGAAAATTTAGATGGATCGCGTTAGTCTGGACGTTAAAGGAATGGTTTGGTAGGAAGGGTGTAGTTTCTCCCAAATCTTTGTGTAGCGGGACTGATACATGTTAAATCTGTAGGGGTTCAAACACCCCACGTTAACAGGGAAAGTGGGAAGTCAGTTCGGAAGTCGACCTTGTCATACGACTATTATTCAAAATTATGATCTCCGTTGCCAATAGCTCTGATGCTTCTTCCATTGTGCGAATTTAAGCAATTCCGACAATTTCATGCTTTCCTTAATTTAAAGAAGTCTAATTTTTTTTTTTTTTTTTTTGTGATGAGAACGAATTCTCTAGGAATGTGTTCAGTTCCATTGTAATTGAAATTTTTTTTATATATTTGTTTTTGCAAATGTTTCGAAAATTCTATTTAATGTTTTTTGTTGCGAAAACATCTTACTCCGAAAACCGTTTATTTTGAACACATTTTTCCTTCATTTAGGATTTTGTGCGATTAGTTTATTACCTGAATTAGATGTTATTGATAGAAATCTAGGATGTTAAAGGGTTTTAAGTTTTTAACCTTCATTATAAAACAAATAAGCATATTTTAAGAACACACTTTATGCATACATACTAAGATTCTGTTCCAAGGTAAGGTTTACATCAAACATATAATTTTTTATAGATTTAATATATATATATATCATATGATCTCTTATAAATGAATTTCTTAATTGAGTTTGTGAGAATCAGAGACACTTTTACACACATTCCTACATTTTTTATGAAAGTTTACCAAATTATACATTCTAAACATAAGCTGACATCAGTGGCGCACACAAGGGGGAGTCCTGGGGGTCCGGACCCCCCCAAACCCTTGATTTTTCCGATTGATTATAATTCTAAGTATATAGTACGTAAAATTTAATTAAATATTTGTTATTAATGATTAATTTTATTAATTAATGCTAATTATTTATTCAATAATTAGTTTTTTACTGTGTTTTGTTCCCGAAAATCGACAAACTCAAAAGGAGCATGATACAATAATGGTGAACTTTCGATCCCCCCCCCTTGAAAAATTCCTGTGTACGCCACTGACTTCAAGTATTAAAAAAACGAAAATTAATAAATAATTTTAAAATCTAAATCCATCAGATTAAGCTTTCAGTTAGATTCTGATTCCTAAAATGCAGAAGTGGGAGTAATAATTTTTTTGTACACATTAAAAATAATTAAGATAATTTTACTTATGAATTAATATAGAGAAAAATGTAATCTATTTGGTGTGTAACCATAACTCTTTTGCCGTAAAAGGGAAAAAAACTATTTCATTTTTTGTAAGAAATTAAGTTTCTGGCTTCTATAATTTGTATGCTATAAGGAAATTTTCTGAAAAAAATCACTCATTTATTTTAATCCACATAACATTTTGCAATGCATGCTACTCAGTCTTGTTAACATTAAGGCTGTCTTCGCCAAATATAAAATAGTCTATATAAACTAAACTGCAAACACATTTTCAGATGGAAAACTTTTGATTTTCATTTAAATATTATAATGCTGCAACTCATACTATTGTTAATGGTACTGCATTTTTAAATTTTAAATTTATTCCTTAAAAAAAATTCAAAATTTTCTCTTAACGTGGTAAGTGAAACATCATTCAGCATTAGGGTACAAGTCGCAATATGAAATATTTTTTCCCAAGAAAAATGGATAAAATTGAATAGTATAGAAAATTTACTAAGGGTTAGCGAGAAAGCAGAATATTATACCGATGTCCGAGTAAATTTTGTGTGTGAAAAAAAAAAACATTCCAACTTTGAATCCTATTTTTCAACATAACTCGGAAAACACACGATAGGTAACCTGATTACACACAACTTTGACCAGTGCTGGTGTTAGGATGGGGATCAGTTATCTTGCAATGTGAACTCCTACATCACGAAACCATACACTCTTATCACACTTGAACTGTTCAGGAACTTCTTCAAGTTACCACAAGGCTCCGCTCTTTTGTTACATGAGACACACCGGACAAGGGTCCTCCAGTTTCTCAACACTGTTGACAAAAATGACGGTCCCTTTCAGTAAATCAGAGGGGGGAGTGAAAGAGAGTCTAGTCCATCACACAGGTGTGAAAAGCCACCCCCCACGCCATTCACTAAGCCCCCATTCTGCACTTTATTTTTTTTCTCCCAAAACATACCCTTTCTGATGACATTTCCAGAGTAGTCCGAGTTGGAGGAACCTCCTTGTCCAACGAAGGGGTTTCCGACGGGGGTGGAATGACATTCTATTGGAAGAGGGGACGGTGTGTTGATTCAACTGTTTCACGCACGTGTTGCAAAAAGTGGGGAGGAAAAGAAAAAAGAAGGAAAAAAATTGAAGCAAGTCCGAGGTATTGAGGAAAGGACTTAGCTTTGTACGCCTGAGGACTTGCACAATGATGTTGAATGTGGCTTTTTGACTTTTTCTAAGCTTGGTAGTTCTCCTTTTCTCATTGCAGGTGTTAGCGTGCGAAAGAGTGTGACTTGGACCAAGATATTTATTTCGCGGGGATATCCTAGGGAATGTGAAATATTTTCGGCTGCCTTTTATGTATTCTATGCATTTGAAATATGCATAGGCAGGTTACTGTTGCCAGATAAAATACTTTTATAGATATAAATACTTAGGTGCAGGGATTCCAAAAGTCAAGTTCAGTGCATAAATAGTTATTGATATATGTTTGGGGAAATTACTCCAGCATAATGTGAAAGGTATAGAACGCAATACATTATTCATGCACAAAATATAATATTAGATGGAGAAAATTTTGATTTTACTCATGTTTATAAGCAGACAAGTACAGATGCCATTCTTGAATTAAAATACTCTTATTAGAATGAGCTTATT
This sequence comes from Trichonephila clavipes, assembly GCA_019973935.1. Classification (NCBI taxonomy): domain Eukaryota; kingdom Metazoa; phylum Arthropoda; class Arachnida; order Araneae; family Nephilidae; genus Trichonephila; species Trichonephila clavipes. The sequence goes on along the minus strand of BMAU01004130.1, from coordinate 762,681 downwards.
TTTTTGGGGGGAGGGGAAATTGATTCTCATTTTATATGAATACAAAGTGTCCGTATTTGTATTTTACAACTTTTAAATAGGTAACTTAGATTTAATTGTATTTTTTTAATCAAGATAATTTTCCAAAACTTATAGTAGCTGAAAAATAATAAAAGAAAAAAGAAAAAAAAGTTTTTCCAAATAAGATATATATATATATATATATATATATAAAAAAAGTAAGTTTTTCATCTTTTAAGCTGTTATAAACATTGATGTTTCTCTGTCTTATTACATTACAATCCATCCCTGCCTAATTTACAGAATCTAAAGAAGTTGAATGCATAAGGTTAACAGCAGAAAAAAAATGCTTCTATGAAAACTTTTTATCATATTTGTATAATATGCATCTTTTATCCGTCATCAATTCACTAACTTAAAATGTACTTAAGATATTCATATGCGAGGGGGGGAATTCGATAACTTATGCACAAATAGTCATGATCACTAGTGTTAGAGAATAATTTATCCTTTTTTCAGAAAAATAAACAAAATAAAGATTAACAGAAAAGTTAGAAATATATAAATTTATTTACCATTTAAAGTTTATGAAATACATATTTATAACTAAAGTAAGATGCATAAAGCGAAATCTAGTGTCAAATTTTCAATAAAGCTATTAAACGTTGGTTTTTCTAACGTAGTTTTTTGATGACGGTTATATAATGTGGATTTTTTTAGCATGCGAGAACTAACAGTGTCTCTACATAAAATATACGTATAATAATGGTATGAATTAGATTTTATGTTTAATTTCTCTTTTCTAAAGGGGCCTAATACTTATTGATAGTTAATTAAATCCTCAAGCCCCTAATCATCTCAACAACTAATAATTTGGGGGAAGGGTGGTTGGCATTTTGAAGTTTTATTTACTGAACCTTTCTACTTTGATATTTGATAAAGATCCCTGAGTGTCTGTTTGACTTGGGTGCTCTCGGCAAAATTAAATCCTAGTACAGGTGCGCATCGTTGGAGCTCAGGTGCCTCCCTCTAGGGCGGAAATTGGATATCAAAATTACCTGCGGTGATTAGTATCCACCTATAGGGTTACGTACTAAAAAGAAATGTCAGCTTCCGGGAATGTACTAGGTCTGGAATGGTAAAACACCAATCCGCAGCCCATTAAATAAAAAAAAAAAAGAGTTTGATATTATATATACATTTCATTATTTAAAATGTTTTTAGAAAACTTTCTTCCTTTATTTGTATTCCATTGATATCAAGTCTATCGCATCTTTAAAACGATGGCCATTGGAAATTCTCAAATTTTACTTACCTCGAAATAGTGATAAACATCATATATATCCAATGGGGAAGAATGAATTCAACAAAGCCGTTATTAGTTTACTTAACGAATTAAAAATGTAAAAAAACACAAACAAAATTTGAGTTGTTTTTAATAAAACAGAACGAAATTTTTGCAATGATGTGTTTTACAGACTGACTTTTAATAGATATGTCTGAGAGCAATGTGTCGACCTTTGTAAGGTAATTTAAATCCGTGCAGGATTTTAGGAAATAACATCGAAAAAGTCGTACATTTTTGCTAAATACAAAATGGTTGGCAAGTTCTAAGCGTATATTGTACGTAAAATTTTCTATAGCGGTTCCGAAACTGTTTTCTATAGGATTTCTGTTATGGTCGATAGGCAATTTGTATGGAATCCGTTAAATGATTTATTATAAACCGAATAAGAATGTTTTTGATAACTTTCAAGTAAATTCTTCATAACTCTCTTTTAAAAAATAGCTAAATAGCTGAAATCTATTACTTTTGACTCGCATATATACCAAATATATAACGAAAAAATATTAGTAACTTAAATTACAATATTATGAGAAAAATGTGTAGGTACAGAATTTTAAAAAATACCCCTTCTCACTGCTGATAATTCTCTAATTTCTGATAAAATTTATTTTTATTGTTATATAATAAGAAGACACTATGTGAGTCTTGAGGAAAAGGTAGCAATTTAAAATTTATATATTATATGCAACAAAGTTGATATTTTAACTAACAGAAAGAAGTAAAAGCATTGAATTTTTTAAAATAAATAATATATTTATACTCTCAAACTCTTAGGGACTTCTCGATATTGAATAACTGCATTATTTTAAAAACCTTTATAATATCTTTTGATGTCTATATCATTAATCAAAATGACTTAGATTAAATTGGTTGTAGGAAAAAAGAGGGGGGGGATTATGTACCCTTTTAATGTTGAGTTTTATCTTAAATAAAAGTAAAGTTTTTAGAGTTTTTATGAAGTTCATTCAATATACAAACCTTTATTCTTTTTCTTTTAGATTCGTTTTGCAAAGCTTGTTGAAAACCAAACGTATTAATTTTTTCCCCTTAGATTTTTCATCGAAATCAATGTAGTAAAATTAATCCCGAAATTGAAAAAAGAAATGAACAAAGGGACAAAAATGCATAGAAGAAAACACGTGTAAAAAAATTTAATCCTTATAGCTGTTACGTTCGTAATATACTTTCCTTTTCTTTGACATTATTTAACATTTTTAAGTGTTCTACTTTTTGCAATGCAAGCTGAACATCATCTGCTTACGGAGCGCTAAGAATTTTGACTCATTTCTCGTAAACATGTCAGTAGAGGAATTTCGTCTTGGCTATCTTTGTCTTTTTACCCATTTGTCGACAGCGAACACCGAGACAGAATTATTAGCTGTCTTCTCTTATTTCAAGATTCACGATGCCGTTACTTACGCTGAATAAGGTTTTAAATATTTAAGCTTCAAGGCGTATATATTTATATGTGTTATTCTATTAAAGAATCCAGCAGTGATAAGATTAATGCTCATTGGTGCACACAAGAGCTGGATCCCCGGGTCCGGTGCTCCCCCATAGCACTCGATTTTTTTATTGATGGGAATTTTATGTATATAGTACGCAAAATTTAATTATTTGTTATTGGCAATTTATTTTATTAATCAATGCTAATTATTAACTAAATAATTTATTTTTTACTGTTTTTTGTTTTCCAAACCGACAAAATCAAGGGAATATGTTGGGTGGCGTATTGAGGTATGTTTCGACCCTGGACCCTCCTCTTCCAAAACTTTTTGCGAGCACCATTGTTAGGTATCCAACTACGTTCGGAACCGTGATTTTGCAAAAGCGTGTATAAATGGACTATATCGATGATATTTAGTATCACTTAGATTAGAAAATGTATATAAAATTGTTTTAAGAATAGTATTATAATAAAAAATTATTTAAGTACAATATTTTGACAAAAAATGAAGATAGAATGATCCATTTTTAAAATATTCTCCTTTTGTGAAAAATGCTTCAATTATAATAAAATTTTGCCTGTATGTAGCTCAGACTTCTGTACAGAGGCTCAACTAGAATTTTTGAAATGTATAGCTTAGAAATCGGTTTATCCATGTTTTACGATAACAGAGGGGAGAAATTTTAAGAAAAAAACGCCAATAATTATTTCAATTGGTGGTAACTCTGAAAATAAGGAGAATTTTTCAAAAATCACAGTTGAGCCTCTGTACAGAGGTCTGGGCTATATATAAGGCAAAATATTATTATAATAGAAGCATTTTTCACAAAAGAAGAACGCTTTGAAAAAAGTTTATTCTAAGTTAATTTTTTGCCGAAATATTGTATTTAAATACATTTTTTTTGTCAAAATGTCTTTAAAACAATTTTATACGTGTATTCTAATCTAAGTGGCACTAATTATCATGCAAATTATCTATTTATGCGCTTTTTTTAAAATCACGGTTCCGAAAGTAGTCCGGTACCTTAATGCTGTATGTTGAAATAAATTTACTTACTTGTATTTTCACTTTGCTGTGTGTGTGGTTTTAATATCGTAATGTCATTTCTTCGTCTATTGAAAAAAATTTAATTTCATTCTTTTTAAACAACTAAATGATATTAAGAGCTGAAATATGAAACGAAATATGCTCGAACATAAAAATTTAATGTAAAAATATTCGTTGAAATGTTTCAACTTACTTATATATAGTTAATCTATATGTATTCAATACAGCTGAAAACCTTTCTTTTACATTGGTTAATTTTAATCCTCAAGCAAGAAATAGTAAAGTTTCTCATAAATTATCCACATTCATGAATGAAACTTCTAGTCTGATAATTATGAATAGATAAATAAATAATACACCTTTTCTCTCTTTATATGTATTGAAAGCATAGAAACTTTTAATATGTGCATATAAAATTTCAACAATGCACCTTGACCAGGACTCAAAATTACGAGATCGATCACCAGTAATGTTTGAGTATAGCTTTTCGCTTGATATTAATTCAAAGCCAACCAACCCAGCCCCCCCCCCATCGAATATTAGACTCGACTTTAAGTTATTTTAAATTTATTTAATAATAAAGGCATTTCGAAATATTCAAATTCGTCTGAAGCTTTCCTATTTTTTTATTGTTGTGAATGTAAGAGATACTCATCAACCAGCAGCCACAGTGGCCAAGAGGTTATGATTGTGAACTCATGGTCAGCCTTTTGACCGAGTCTTGGGTTTGAATCTTAATGTCATTAAGGGAGTGTAGTGTAGAGGAGGCTCACACACTTGAAATCTGTTGTGACTAAAACTCACATTGACATGGTGAGAAGCTAGGAGCATGAAGTACTTGTGAAGACTTGGAAGGATCATTTGGAATTCATTGTATTCTTAACATTGAACTTATTAGATTTGAATTTTGTTTAAGTATTGCATATTGAACTTGTATTGAAATATTGTGGATGAAATATGTGGCGCTTTGCTTCTCAGTAATCCCTAAAGGAAAATATGTGTGAACCTTCCCTAACCGATGGGGGATTCAATCAGTCTATAAACAACTTTGGCCGATAACTGAACCCCCAAAATCGGTGGGTGGGCCTACCCACAAAATAGTAGTTTTCAATTTATATTTAATTGTTTATGAGGCGTGTGTGTCGTCATAATAAATATTTAAAAACTGAGAATAAGGGCTTATATCTTGAACACTCAGAGAAATACTCGACAGTACTAGATTAGGTATGATCACTGGCGTAGCTAGTCTTGAGGGGGGGCGGTATCAAAATTTCAAGGGTCATTTTTGAAGCCCCTTGATAGTTAAGGATATTTTGCTTGAATATGCTGAAGTCCCTGAAGCTTGGAGGGCCCATTTCGTTAATACCGCTGATACGGTAGTAGCCCCTGGGTATGATTCTCATCTCTTGACCGTGCGTTCGAAATTATGAGGTCTGTCGTTGATATTTCGCAGTGTGACGCTAATAAATCCACAAAAGCTCATCAAATAATATACACTCATGTCCATAAATTAAGTATAATGAAGTTCAGGCAAAGAAAGAGACAGAAGCGAAACAAATTTGTCTTATTTGTAAAGTCTATTTATTAAACAAAAGGAAAAGAGCAAAAAAGATGCTATATGTTTGACATAATTAATAAAAATTGCGATTTTTACTCCCTGGAGCAAATTTCAAAAAAGAATCTATTTACAAAAAACAGTATAGCAGGGTTAGTATGATGGTTAATACGGAGTATGTCTCCCGGACGATGCAATACAGGCCTTACAACGCTTAGGCATGCTGAGTATTAAATTATCAATCTGATCTTGGGGAATATTACACCACTCATCAAGCAATGCCCTCCGAAGTTCCGGTAGACAGGTGGGAGGGGGTTGACGGGCTGCAATTCGTCGGCCAAGCATATCCCACACATGCTCTATTGGATTTAAGTCCGGTGAATATGCTGGCCAATCCATACAGGTGATATCATCCGATGAAGGCATTCGTCTACGATGTTTGCACGGTGAGAACAGGCGTTATCATCCATAAACAGAAATTCAGCACCCATGGCGCCTCGAAACAAACGTACATGTTGTTCCAGAATGACATCCCGATAGATGTGGCCTGTCATCGTAACACTCTGAACATGCAGGTCAGTTCTGGAACAAAGAATAATTCCTCCCCAAACGAGCCATCCTGCACCACCGTAACGGTGTCGTTCAATGGTGTTCTCTTGGTGATAATGGGTACCTGGCACCCATATTAAAGTCCGGCGAGAATCAGACTGCAAACTAAACCTGGACACGTCGGAAAACATCAAACAAGACCACTGTTGTGGTGTCCACAGTGCATGCTCTCTACTCCAGGTTAATCGCAGGCGACAGTGAGTTGCGGTAAGTGGAACACATCTGACAAGCCTACGAGCATATAGACCAATGTGCCCTAAGCGTCTGTACACGGTCTGCCTTGGAACTGTCATACCGGTAGCTGAAGAGAGCTGACGAGACAGGTTTGATGCTGTGCTCCGTCTGTTTCTTTTGGCAGTAACTGCCAAATATATATATACCTGTCCCCATTCGGCGTTGTAACTCGGGGGCGACCTGTGCTGTAACATCTACTCACATTACCATCATCTTGGAATCGTTGCCAAAGCCTGGAGATGACACTCTAGGCGATTTCAAGTTCCTCGGATACTTCCAGCTGGGTACGTCCACATTCCAGTCGTCCAATTATTCTACCACGTAAAAAATCATCCAAATGCTTCCTTTGTGCCATAACTATGTGGTTATTGCACTGAAAGGCTTTTAAAGCGCTTGTGAACAATTTTACTTCTTTGCCACCATTCCTTATATATCCCTCTCTTACACTCTCGTCATTGTGACGTACTATCCGTGCCATCTGGTGCATATTCTTCTTCGAGATGTGTGTGATAATTCTACAGGTGAAATTTTTATTTTAGAGTTCAATTTCTGTGTGATTCTGAATTATCCTTAATTTATGGACATGAGTGTACTTGTCAGATTCGAAATCTTTTAATCACGGATGTAAATTTCCGGCATAGAACAAAAAAAGGAGGAAAAAAAACGTGAAACTATAATTGATTTCGAATGTACGATTGAACACTTAACATATTTTTTGGAGTCCAACCCAAGATATATTTTTGAAAATTAAAAGTCTGAATAGTTTACTAAAACATTAAACTTTATTTATCCAGTTGTATTTATCACTATACAGGCCTGTTTTTAAGAATAGTTTGTTTTAATTACATCACATAATTCCCAAGAAAGTAAGAATCAAACCCTATACAAAATAGCTAGACATTATAGAAAAATGCTTGCGAAACATAAGCGTAAATAGGGGGAAATCAATGGCAATAAACAGATTAAGAGGGTTTAAACTATAACTGCGATATTTTTGGATGAAAATCTACTGCAGGAAGAAAAAGAATTCCCAAGAAAGTACTGAATTAGTTTTACTATTTAGGGGATGTTTAATCGTAGATACTGCAAGTCTACCCTTTTGCGCAAACTAAATGTTCCCCATGATTGTGGAAAAAAAATCTGAATTGGTGCAGAGATTTTCCATGTAAGCACATCGCAAACTCAAGCCTTTTAGAAATGTTTGAACATTTGGTATATCTTTTAATACGCTTTAAAAAATGCATTTCACTTCTCTTCAATAATATCTGGTACTTTTTCCGAACTTGAACCACAAACCTACCTTTTAGTTTCCAATTACCTGATTCGACAATGTATGTACATCAAATAGATCTTCAACACTTATGGAACACTTTATAACTCAATTAACAACTTCTGCATTCTTTTGTTGTATTTTGCCAAATAACTAAAAAGTTATGGCGAGCCACGTATTTCGTCGAAATCGACGCCTGCACTTGATTCAAGATAAGCTGAGAGATGCAGAGAGAATTAAGCATTAAGCATTTTAAACATTAAGAGAATGTTTAAACATTAAGAGAATGTTTAAAAGCGCAATGTTAAAACATATAGGTCTAAAATTTAAAACATCTTCAGTCCTGAAGTCCTTAAAACCCTGGATATATTTGCAACCCTGGACATTTTCCCGGACAATTCTGGTTTTTAGTGTTGCCCGGTCTAAATCCGGACGTTTGCTAAATCTAGACAGAATAGTAGTCAAAATCAAGAATTGCGTGTTTATGACTTAAAGGTACATGGAAGAAAAAGGTGAGAATCATTGGTACGTGTGAATTTCGCTGATGCATCTTACGTAGCATGTGTAATATTTAATATAGATATTTCAGAGTACTCAGACGCGTCTGGATATCAGATGCCATTTATCAATACCACGCTGCATATCTACGGTATAATACTCCCAATTTTTAAGTTAATAAAATGTATAATCTGTGAAAAAGGATTCTAAAATCTGATTAGTTTATCTTGAAAGTTAAGTTGCTTACAGATAAGTCACGAACTTCCATTTGTTTCGATCAGTATTTCAACCAAGTAATCTAATTATTAATCTTTGGTGATCTTTACAAATAAGTACAAGAGAGTTGGACATAAAAATGCATCTAAAATTATACTCTGGTAATTTAAAGTAATCATCGGCTTGGTTCAAAACCCGAACCAAGTCTGAACGCAAATACTATGAAGTTAAGACATCAAATCCTTTCGTTGTTCAGAATCCCTAACCCTTTGAACTGAGCTCATTCTATTCTTTCCAGACAACAGTAGCAGAACAGATCGTGAGCGGAGTCCATCCATCTTCCTCAAACAGGGTTAGACCTCTCATTACTCACCACGGGGCAACGATACCGCCTTATCCGTGTTCCATTCGTTAGGACAAGAGTGCGAAGGTTAAGTGACCTACATGGGAGCAGACGTGTAAAAGGGGTGGGGAAGAGCTATTGTGTGAAGAAACTCCCTGTTTTCTTGAATATTGCTCCACGAAAACGAATTTTCGAGGAAAAACTGAAAACAATTTTTAGTTTGAGTGATGAGTTGTATTTTAGACCTATGCAGTATTATTTTTTTTATCCAGATTTTTAAAAAAATATCCATTTTAAACTTTATATAAATGTTATTTATTGCATGTAACGGGATAATAAAGGGTAATTTTTTTAGATATGCTACGTACACAAAATTGGTCGATATGCATTATTACGAAATACAAAGAATGAAGTTTGACTCCCTGTATTAGTGTTATTTTTAAGTTTTTAAACTTCATTATAAAAACAAATAAGCATATTTTAAGAACTTTAAGCATACATACTAAGGTTCTGTTCCAAGGTAAGGTTTACATCAAACATAATTTATATATATATATATCATATGATCTCTTATAAATGAATTTCTTAATTGAGTTTGTGAGAATCAGGAACACTTTTACACACGTTCCTACATTTTTTATGAAAGTTTACCAAATTATACATTCTAAACATAATCTGACATCAGTGGTGCACACAAGGGGGGGGGTCCTGGGGGGTCCGGACCCCACCCCCACACCGAAGCCCTTGATTTTTTCCGATTGATTATAATTCTAAGTATATAGTACGTAAAATTTAATTAAATATTTGTTATTAATGATTAATTTTATTAATTAATGCTAATTATTTATTCAATAATTAGTTTTTTACTGTGTTTTGTTCCCCAAAATAGACAAAATCAAAAGGAGCAGGATACAAGAATGGTGAACTTTCGACCCCAGAACCCCCCCATCCCCCCTTGAAAAATTCCTGTGTGCGCTACTGTCTGACATTATCATATTATCTTTGATTTAGAATCTATTTTCTATGATTTTAGTATAATTAAAACTATTGTTTGCAGCAATTTAGCATAATTTGGCTCTTGTGCCATAAAATCGAACAAAATAAAATCAAATTTTAAGGTTCTGTTTTTTTTTTGTACATGAAAAATTTTTTAAATTAGTTTCTATGTAAATTCTGGCAACCAAATTTACCATTTGCAAACAACTTTCAAACTTTTGCGGTAATTTTCATACATGCAAAAATAGCATATGACATTGAATGAATTTTATGAAAGCATTTAAAATGTCTTTACAAATGTGGGGTGGAGGGAGGCAGAATCTCTAGATGAGACATGTTTTTTTCATCACTAAGATGAAGTATGCTGTTTAAACTACAGAAAAGTACTCGTAAGAGACCAAAAATCAAATATTGAAACCATGTACTAAGTTTATTTATTCATAACTTTGACAAACAGAACATTTTTTTAAAACTATGACTGTAATTTGTAAAATTTGGTTTTAATGGAAAATCTACTTGAAAAAAATTTTAATGAATAGGGGTTGATTGATTGATTTAATATTAACGTCGCACTGTTCAGCTACACGAGGGCTTTTGGCGACGGACCACGTAATTTTGAACCATGGTCAATGGACGACACCTGAGCTGGCACCCCCTCTCCTAACTCCCACACCACACCAACGGGAGGACGTTTCAGCTACAGATTTAACGTGCATCGCTGCCCTACACGGCGGGTCTTTAACTGGGATCGAACTCGTGACCAGGCAAGCCACGATCCGATACCTATACCACTCGGCTACCGCGGCCACTAATGAATAGGGGAATAATTCTATTAATAGGAATGCTGAAATAAAATGTTCTCCTATGAGCATTTTTAGCATTCGAAATCTGAATTTACATCAATTTAAAAAAAACATTTAATAAATTCTAGTTAACTTTCGTAATGCACTAATTAGGAAATATTCATACTCTAGCCGTTTCCCAGGGAAGAAACAAAATGAACTTGATCTCGCAAAAATTTTTAACTTCTAGAATTTCTTCTATATTTGAAAATTTTCTTTTTTCTTTTCATAATATTTAATGCATTAAATTCCTTAATATTTTGAGAGTTCAATATTCTGTATTTAAAGTATTGGGGGAATTAGAAAAATTAAGTCATACAGAATCCATTGTCAACGAGTATAGTTTGTGACACAAAGCGAGCATATATTAAGTTGGAGCATATGAAATGATGGATAATTTTTACATGTGAACTCTGTCTCCCTGTTTTCGTTATTTTTTTTTACATAACCTCGCTTATGGCCGTATTGTATATTACTGGAGTTACATTGCAATAGAGATTTTCCTCATAAATGTTACTTTTTGTTATTTGTTTTGAATGTCGTAAGGATACACGAATTAAACAGATATTCGTGTATTTTTTATGCGAATATAAACTTGATAATAATGCCGTAAGTGAGGGAATATTAACGTCACACTGTTCAGCTACACAAGGGCTTTTGTTGACGGACCACGTAATTTTGAACTATGGTCAAGTGACGTGGATGACACTTGAGCTGGCATCCCCTCTCCTAACTACCATACCACACCAACGCGAGGACGTTAATAATGCCGTAAGAGCTGCACGCAATACACTTGTAAACTAGGCATTTGGGGAGAATGCCGTTAAGTGTTAGTTTGAAAAATGTCGGTCTGATGATTTTTCCCTACAAAATGAACCGCGTGTAAGACCAGAAACATCTGTGAAAACGATGTCCTGAAAACATTGATAGAAACTAATCCAAATGTATTTATTATACTGCTAGATATTGACGAAAAGCATACAAAATTGAAAATTATACTCCTGTCCTTATTAACCGGCATGTCCCAATACTTCTCTACGACAACGCTTAGCCACATGCGTCGTACAAAACAATTGCGAAATTAAGTCAACTAAAATAAATTTTACCACATCCATTTTATTCATCAGTTCGGGGTCATTCGTCAACCAATTTTCATGCTTTTAAAATATTAGAAACAATTTTTACGTGCTAAACAGTACGAAAAGAAGACAGTCTGAAAAACTCCATATCATAGTTTTGATTCTAAAAACCAAAATTTCTTTGAGCCAGGCATCTATGCCTTAAAATCTCGTTGAGAAAGACTTATTGAAGCAGATGGAGCATATTTTGATTAAATAAACATCTTTTGAAAAAAGATAGACAGTTTTATATAAATATTTACGTAAAATTCCCACAGTTCATACGTACCAACCTAATAGCTACTATCTTCCCATACATATTTTCCCTATATGTACGAGTATAGTACAGGAAAGTATCGTGTAAAAACATTTCATTTAAGAAATGAACTGTTGAATTCAAGGTTGAGAAATATATGTAAGTTTTCTTAAAACTATAAATTTAAAAACATTTTTTTAAAGCAAAACTTTAAAAAATATCAAAAACTGAAATAAAGGCAGACAATAAAGTCTTCCAAACCCATCCATTATACTTTAAAGCAGCGATACTCACTTGTAACCCCCAGGATCTTTCTGAGTCTCCCGGTTATGGTTCGTTGAAATAAAAAAAAATTTCAATTACTTAAAACAGCTCATAAAAATTCAGCGAGAAATTCTATCTATTAAGCACTCAAATATATCAATTTTGCTATTGATGTCGTGAAGGTACGAATTGTGTTTCTTCTTTTTGTAATTGTAACGGTTAGTGATAACAAATAACAGTAAAGTAGCGACCATTTTATGGGTGAAACTTATTTTTAATTAACTCTCGTGTCTTTCAAATTAAAGATATCAAAATGAATATGCATTGTTTCAAGACGAACGGGAAAACATGGATCAACAACTTGTTTGATCTGTCGTGAAAATGTTATATTTAAAATAATTTTACTCGTTAAATGCTCGTATAAAATGTTACATTTAAAATAATTTTTTTTAATAAAATCACACACACACACATAAAAAAAAGAACACATACAAAAACAAACTTGTGCTTGTGGGGATTTGTGGTTGCGACTCACAAACATTGAGACGGGCATAAATACACTCATAACATCTCATCAAGTTCATACAAACCATTAATTTCTTTAAATTTTATTTTAAACAAAAGTTATAATTTCAATAAATAATTCTTCTGCAAAATGTTTTTTTAAACTATGCATTTATGTAGCTTTTTCACTTGGGAAAGTTTTGACTTTAAAAAGAGGTTCATGAGCAAGTTTTGACTATTAAAAGGGGTCCATGAGTTAAAAAATTAGGGAACCACTGCTTTAAAGGAACACATAACAAACTAACCATAATTATCACAGGGACATAACCGAAAATATTCAGCTTCCTTTTACTAGCTTATATTTTCAACATTACCACGATGAAATAGAGTGGTTACTCATATACACAAACATACATTCCTTTCGATTTCCAGCAGATATCTCGTCATCCGTCTTATCTAAGGGCCGACTCCCCAACCACTGCCAGCCGAGACTCGTTTCTTTTACCACAAGCCGGCTAAATTATCCAAGGGATTGGAAAGCACCAAACTCACTTCAATTTCCATATAAAGAACGGCACACCTGCTTTCTCATTCCTCGTACTGCATTTTTCAAGCTTTAAAGGCAGAGAAAAGAAACGTCATTGGCGATTTTTTTTCCCTCTTGGAGGAAAAAGAAATATAAAACCTCAAGTCGGGGCGCAGAGAAAAATAACGGAGATCTCATAGCCAGGGCTCAGATGAGTTCCCTGCTTGAGAGTTGTGGATTGAGGGGCGCACTCCGTTATAGTGATGTGCCCCGTACCAGATGTGGAGTTGAGATGGGGCTTATCAAACGTCCATTTAGGCACCTTCGCCGCTTAATAGGGCTGCCGAAGGGACCCCTTGTTGGCACCCTCGCCAAGTCTGGAACGTGTTTATATCCAAATGTGGTATATACTTTGGAGGAGATATTTACATTCGGCTCGGTGTAAACACAAAAATAAGAACCGTCGTTTCGTGATTTCCTTCTAAAACATTTAGTTTACATTCGATTACGAGGGTGAGATTTTCTGTCTCAGTAGTTTACTTACCTCATAGCCTCTCTTATGTATTCAAAGGCTTTTTTTTATTATTCTGTTTGCTACATTTGTGTTAGAAGAAAACTTTTGCAAGGAACGATGTTTTAACTTTCGCTACCGAGAATATTCATTTAACTTTTTTGTTTTTGGCTTGAATTGTTTAAATGTAATAGACAGATTTTGATATTGATAAAAAATAAAAGTTGGGACGTTTTATTTAATTATAAATAATTATTGGGTTTAAGGAATGAAATATGCTTGGCTACCAATTCTTATTATCATAACTTTATTTGTGAATAACAATTTGTACGATATTGATACTAATGAAATATGTTTTTGATGGAAAAAAAATTTCAGTTTTATGCATGTTAATATTTTCAAGAATGAAATGGTTTAAAGTTTTAAATTTTTAATTGATTTGTTGATCGAGTACAGTGTGAATAAATGCAATTAGTTTACATAAAGTTAATTTTTTTTTCAATTGATAAGAAATGTGGCATTAATACCAAGTTACCAAAGACAAATTTTTATTCCAAGCCTTTTTACAAAATATGTAAAAAAAAGGGCAATATGTTTATATAATATTTAGTATAATGTTAAAGAAGACTGAACGATTCAAATCTCTATAAAATGAAAATAAGTAGTATGTGTGTGTCTCAACACAGTTAAATTTTTTAATTTATTGAAATATCTTATGCTTAAAAAGCAAATGATAAGTAGCTTATTAAACGTTGTATAAGTAATGTACATAATTGTTTTCAGTTATTATTCAAAAATATAGCAATAAACGTTATAGCAGTAAATTCGCAGAAATAACATTCAACAGCGGACAGTGAACTTAAATAAAATATTGAATAAAAAAAAATAAATTGTAAACTTTAATATATGCAATAAGTGCCCTTAAATTCGTAGCATAAAATGTATTGATATATCGTATATAAATTTGATGGTTTGTGTAATAACTATTCAGAAATTTTTGTAACATGGTAAAGGGAAACAGAGAAATTCTTGTAATATGATAATGGGTGACAGAAATTCTTTGTAGTATGATAATGGGTAACAGAAATTCTTCTAATATGATAGTGGATGGCAGAAATTGTAATTTAATATAAAACGAAATTCTTCAAAATTTACTTTATTGTAATTTTATATTTAACTCTTAAATACGGTTAAGTATTTAATTTTGTAACTCAAAATTTACTTTTTGCATAAACTAAAAGGCTATCGTCACTCATAATTTTAGGGATAAGGTCACTTTTAAAATATATTTAATGGCAGTTATAAAGTGTATTCAATAATTACAATTTTATTTATCTCGGCAAAAGTTCTTACAACTTGTGCAAAACCTGTTAGAAATTAACGGCAGCGATAGCTGACTTGCATAGCGTCAAATTCGTGGTTGGAGTTGTTTCATTCGAATCTTGTTCCATGGAAAATATTTATTCGGAGGTTGAGAGAGACGTACCTTCCTCCATGGTTCAAAATTGCGAGGTCCGTCACCAATAGTTAACTTTTTACTTCTAAATATGACGTCAAAATTGCATTCGAATAGTTTTATAGCCTATATGTAAAATATTAGCGTAATCATGGGTTTTTTTTGGGGGATACCGACTAATAACTGCAAATTCGAGACTAAATCTTCTTATCCTGTGGAATGGCGAGAGTTATACGTATTAAATATGGGTAAGGTCATCACAGTTCTCCAGAAAAAAATTTGGAAAATGAATTTTGGATATTTTTCTTGTTATTTAACTGTTATATATACCATCGAAGGAAAAATGTGCGTATTTCTGTTTTCTTTCGTTATGATATTTTTTAAGTAATAATAATGAGGAAAAAATGATTATTTTCAATACAGTTCTAAGTCTATTAAATAAGATTTTATTATAGTTCATTTTTTTGCGGTTGGAAAATGTAACGTATTAAAATGGAATAAATGATTGATAAAGCTTAAAAATTAGAATGTAGTAGAGGTTAAGTATCAGTTTTTCTACTAATCAACTAGTAAGCAATTTGTTAGTAATATAATAAAACATCATAGAAAAAAATATATTTAGAAATTTTGAAATGTAATATATGTATAAAAATATAAAGAAATAAAAATTTCTTTATTTTTGATACCACATTCATTGTTATTTTGCAAGTGATATTTCGATTTCTCCGCTTTTATTAGATTATCACACTTGTTACAGATATTATTCGTATTCAGCAAAACTGTTTAGTTTTGATGACATTCATCAATATATTTCAAAAACTGAATACTTCTGTAGCTAATTTGGTTATCAAAATTTGTTTATTATTTCAAAACTCAAGTAAAACCAACTGTTTGTCTGCGACATGTACCCACAAAAAGTATTTTATCCTTTATAACTCTGAATTGATTTTAATAAAAGTTTTCTTTTAAATAAACCAGAATCAAAAGCGATTTCCTCTAAATTCGCCCTTTTTGTCTATAGAAGTGAGATATACTCGCCAAACCTGGTAACCCTTAACTTTCTGAAAAAAAAAACTTGGAACTTTTTCGAGGAGAGGCAGCAGGGAGGGAGAGAGAGAGAGCAAAGGATCTGTTAAAGCCAGAAATAGATGAGTAGCAGAATGTTTTACATGGCATGCACGGGGCGACCGGATGACCAACCCGTCCTCCCATCCGGAATAGGCCCCTGACAAATTTCCCGGATTCCGAGCTCATTCATCACGATTCTCTTTTATTATGTTGCGCCCCTGATCCCTGCCCCCTCCCTCTCTTGGATGGCCGGGAAAAAAATAAAAAGGGCTTGACTCTGGAACTGCGTAATAATGAGTGTTTGCAGGATTGAATTTGATTTGGGGGTGTTCAATTAAATTGTTGAATACGTGTTTTTGTTGTATTTAGATTGTAAAGATTGTTTGTATTGAGATCTAAACAGTTATTTAGATATTTCTTATTCTTCAGTCGTTCTTTTTGGCGGAAAAAAAATGGTTCAGTAATTGGATAGTTTATTTGCTAAGCAAATCAAAAGATATGAAAAATTCTCTCAAGACATTCAGTGAAAATTTTAAACAAATATTTGTTAGTAATACTGTTGTAAGGCATTCACCCGTGGGTGATGCCCTAAAAGTTGTGGGAGTGAATGAAGAACCAGGCGTTGCCATAATCTTAATATCTCTTTATTAAGATCTTAACTTAAACAATATACAATAAGGATATATTAATATTTTAACTTAACGGATCTGAGGTGAAGAAACTCACAATACGTATTACCACATAAGCGCGACCCTGACCCCATTATATTTAACTTTACCAGCAACTCTCAACTTAAGTATGTACACAGTTCCTAGCATTTAATAGAATGATCCTACCTCTATATCCTAGATAGCAGCAATTCTCTAGAATCTTAAATGGCTTGTCTTTATCTTGCGTGGAATGTTATCCACCTTGACTTGAACGCACTGGCACGAATATCTGAACTTTTAAATATCAAATAACTTCTCACTTTTAACTTTAACACTCCAAACCACAGACTAGCATAATCACTTCCCAAAAGGCCACACCGCTTACGCTAAACTTCTGCTATTTAAAAGGTTCTTAATTTGCATAATCACGCTTCGCTTCTGGATTTGGTTGGAAAGAATTTGCCCTTTTCGGCTCCAAAGAACTCAAGAGGACAATTAATGAAAAGCGCGATGAGCCCGTCACACTATGCGCGTGTTTTAATGATAATTTATTTTCTCTGAAGAAATTATAAAAAGTAAAATTTCTGTGTCAAGCGTCTCATTTAATCCACTGACAAAGTGAAACAGTTTTTTTTATTATTATTTAAAATTTCACTTCCCAGATTAGTTTAAACTTTTATTAAGAATTTTGATTACCTATGAGAAAAAATTTTGCTGATAGAGCAATAATTTAAATTTGTTCAGGAAGAGTAATTTCATTTCAGCTGTCTTGTATAAAAACAGGGGCGTAGCTACCACCGTATAAGCCGTATCAAAGATACGGGGGCCCCAAGCTACAGGGGCCCCAACGTGTAACTACAGTCCCACTAACAGAGTTCTCGTATCTAAAAAAGGGCCCTGAAGAAATTTGATACAGGGCCCACATAGAATTAACACGCCACTGTATAAAAACAAAATTTTTAAGACAGGGGCAAATTTTCAAAATTATTGCATCATTCCCCAAAATGGCAATTTGATCATTCTGTGTTCTAACTTTTTTCTACAGTTTATTACATTTGACAAAGTGAGTGCAGTTTAACTATTGAATATTGAATTTTCCAACAATTAATTTTAACGCAAACCGAAAATTTTAAATACGTTGAACTCCTATTAATTTTTATGCCTTTATTAAAAAAAAAAACTAACAACTTAATTTAAAATAAGCACAATTCATGTGTGTAAGGGGGGTTGGCAACAAGCAAATGTTAAAAATTCAATTTTTCTGCAATTACTTTTTAAAACTTGTAAATTATTGTAAATTTGCAAAAATTGTAAATTATTGTATTATTATTAAAATTCTCTTAATTTTCCAAAAAAGAAGAACAAAAGAGAACTTTTTCAACTTTTTCCAATATTACGTTGGAAAATCTTATTCATAGCTTTTATATTTACTTTTTTACTACGCATTCTTGTCTATATATATTCCAAACCTCGAACAGATATGCTAATACTATCCAAACGGTCAGAACTTAAATGTTTTTGCTCGCTTTATTTTATTTTGCGTTTTTACCGTTAATTTGATGGATATATTGACCCTAAGAGAAATTTGCATTAAATCTGTGATTAATTTTGCCCATCTGTCGTTACGTGATACTAAAATGCAAAATGCTGTATTTCAGCAGAGTAAACTAAAAATATTCAAATTGAGAAAAATTGGCTACTACCTGCATATATTATAGAGAGTCGGGAACTTGGGAACAGATGTCGGAAACTTTTAGTAGCGGAGCTAAGTAAAGCATTTTGTGTAAACATGAAGTACGTAGTTGAATAAGTTCTTCATGTTACAAAAGACGGCTGGCATTGAATGAGTGTGGTTTTATGATAGTTCCTTCATTTAAATATTTTAACTACTAAGCTTTATTTAAATACCCCGTTTAATGTTTCTACTAATTTTTTTTCTAATGTTACGTGCAGAAACTGTAATATTGTATGCGGATAAGATTATTTGCTAAAATATGTCTTGAATGTAACTAAAGAGTAAATCCTTTCGGAAAAATTGTATATTTTTATTACATACACTTGTTATGAGGAACGAAAGCTGTTTTCAAATCAACCAACACATTATTTCGGTGCCTTAAAGCTAGTCATATACTGTTTAGTAGGGGTGGATCGCAGTTGTATGGAGGGGGGAATTATTGATAGGGACCTTCTATGCGGAAAAGATGTTATATGGTAGGAGAAGGTAAGGAGAAAAATCATTTCAAAATTTAATATTTACCACAAAGTGGTTGAAATTTTGAAAAAATGAAAAAAGAAAAACGGGGACTTATATATATATATATGGTGTTTTTTTAGAGGTATAGAACTTTAAATTGTAATAAAACAACGATGTATTATTCGATTGACATGAATTTTTTTTATTCGAAAGATAATCTTGTGGCATTACATTTTAAATATGATCAAGCAAGGCGTAGATTCGTCGAATGGGCCCAAAACGAGATTGCCGTTGTTCCCGATTTTCATAAGCGAATTTTGTTTAGCGATGAAGCGCACTTCTGGTTGAATGGCTACGTCAACAAACAAAACTGCCGCATTTGGAGTGAAGCTAATCCACAAGTGTATGTCGAAGCACCATTACATCCAGAAAAACTGACTGTTTGGTGCGCTTTATGGGCTGGTGGAATCATTGGTCCGTACTTCTTCAAAAACGATGGCCACAACGTTATAGTCAATGGTGATCGGTATAGAGCCATGATTACTAACTTTTCATTCCTGAATTGAACAATCACGATGTCCAGGAGCTGTGGTTTCAACAAGACGGCGCAACATGTCACACAGCTCGTGCCACAATCGATTTGTTGAAAGACACGTTTGGTTATCGCCTAATTTCACGTTTTGGACCTGTGAATTGGCCTCCAAGATCTTGTGATTTAACACCACTAGACTATTTTCTGTGGGGCTGTGTAAAGTCATTGGTCTATGCGGATAAGCCACAAACGCTTGACCATTTGGAAGACAACATTCGCCGTGTTATTGCCGATATACGGCCACAAATGTTGGAAAAAGTCATCGAAAATTGGACGTCCAGATTGGACTACATTCGAGCCAGCCGTGTCAGTCCTATGCCAGAAATCATATTTAAAATGTACCGGCACAAGATTATCTTTCAAATAAAAAAAATTCATGTCAATCGAATAATACATCGTTGTTTTATTGCAATTTAAAGTTCTATACCTCTAAAAAAACACCCTTTATATATATAATTTTGGTTAAATGATTTTAGACACAAAATAATTATGTTTCTATAACATAACCAAATCACTTATTGATAAGTGATCACCGCACGCACAAATAGTGAATGGTACAATGTGTGTACATTGTAATATTTTATAACCCAAGCTCTCCCTCCTATTACAGTCGAATCAGTCCGTTCCACGCTTTTTCTCTTCTTTTGCTTTATATGGTGCAAGGTATAATTTAGACATTAGGTTTATAAAAATTTAAAACTAAAGAAATTATTATACGCGTGTCTGTTTTTTTCCCCTTATAACTATTTAGTAAGTGTTCTCTCATCGCAATAAACGTTAAAAAAATACTAAAATACCTGTTTTTCTTTAACAAAAACGATTTTGACTTTTTGCCAAAAAAAGCTGAAATACCTAACCTTCATTTCCCTTGTGTGGCAGTACTCAACATAAAAATTTATTTTTTATTTTGTTTTTTCCTTCATCTTTGTACAAAAAACGTCATTTTCGCATTGGTAGGTTTTGAAATTTGAAAAAGAATTTCGATCCGCCCTATTTTATAGTGTAGTGGGTCTTGAATTTGTTTTACTCATTTTAGAACTCAATATTTTTCCCACGTCTCCCAACCTGAGTCAAAATATGTAATTTTGTAGTTCTCTTAAAAAATTACGCTGCGATCCTGCGAAGAAGCTGCGGTGGACAGTTAAGGAACCCCTGGTATAGGGGGAGTGGAAAATTCTTCTCAACCTAGAAAACTGCAGATTAACTGTATTCAAAAACAGCGTTAATCTATGTATAATCTAGCAAGATATTGAAGGCTCTTCAGCACTAAATATATACAATAATACACGTACATACTTGATTGAATATGTTATTCAGTACTATATTACGTATTGATATGATATTCATATTAGAATTCTCTGATTGCAGTTTATGATTAATGTTTCATTTGAAAAGATTTAATTACTGAATCAGTTTTTTTTTTCAAATAGGCTATTTATTATTCACTAAGCATTTTCTTATTTACTCTTCATGTTTTAAAGATTTATTTTAATTGCAATTTGAAACTGCTTATACCATCATTTTATGAGATCATATGAAGGCTATTTATTTCGCTTTAAAAATATAACTTGATTGGAACAAATTTATTTATTTTTAGGCAACTATTAAAAAATATTTTTTAATGATCTAATATAATAGTTTTTTAGCCTTGATTAATACTATTTTGATTATTTTTTTTTGTAAAAACATCATTCTGCCAATTCTTTTAAATGAAGTTTACCTAATGAATTGACTAAATTAGATTATTTAAATAAAGATTCTTCATTATTTATTTTAACAACTTGCTTAGCGTAGCGATTGAATTTTTTTTTTTGAAAAAGCCAAAGTAACTTTCAATGAGACTTAAACTACCCTTGTCTTTTTAATTCTACAGAGTATATTAAAATAATTAATAACTGTCATTTTTTTCACATCTCTCGGGATAGTACTAAAAAGAATTATTTTAATTTAATTCACATTTAAGTTTTGTTTTAGTGCGCAATGATTGCACAAATTATATTTGGACAGGAAAAAGGACTGGGGCGTTCTGATTTCCCTTAAAGTTCATTTTCTTACAATGATCATATGATTAAGAAGCAATATTTTCATTAGTTAATCGTAATATAACTTTAATTTATGTTTTAATTGTACTTAAATATTTAATTACATTAATTTATTAATAATAGTTTATTTAACAAGTTTTCGATTTGTGAAATTGTTCTTTTTTTTAGCTCCTACTGTATTCTTTCATTAAATAAAACTAAAGTCAAGGTTAAAGATTATTATACTTTATGTTAACTGGAAGACTTATTTAACTTCTGATTATAAATTATATTTTTTTGGAGTGATATTCATATGCATTATAACGAAAAATATCTATAAAAAGAAATATTCATAGTTGAAGAAACACAAATTGATGCATCCTCTTTTACCTTTGTCAGCTTTTCTTTGAAGAAGCGTTTTTGAAAAGGCCCATCTATGCATGTTTTGTTCAGTATCTCCCTCATACCCATTTCTAATATCCTTCCTCTTGTCCTGAACGGAATGTCAAAGCCTCGAAAATGCATTATTTCTGATCCTACATCTATAAAACGTTTCGAATATTCCGTCATTCAAAATCATATCAAAAGTGAAAAGCATTGCAATTGCATTTTATTTTTATAGCGTCATGCTAAAAATGTTTCTTATGAATATGCGACGTTTTTCAATAGATATTTGGATGATTTTCGTAATGTTCTCTCGATACAAAAAAGAATTTTACTTGACATGCATAGGGAGAAAAATTGAATCTTTGACGCCGTTTAGACGTAACAAAATATTTTATCCCTAGGAAGAATAAGAGTAGCATTCGCTACACATAACTCTTACTTATGCGACGAATAATGTTTAATTGCAATATTTTGTCACTTCATTTCTAGGTTGGCGTTGGACAATTTCGCGTAAGTTTTCCTCTTATCAATATATTTAATATTTTTTGCTTAAGATATTTATTGCAACTTTTATTTAAAAGAAGTAAATCTATAATATATATTCATTTTTCAATGGATTTTCTTTGCGATAATAGCAGATTCTGCAAATGCTCCCAATTTCTTTTTCTTTGCAATAAAAGGAAAGAGATTTACATTGCTTTTCTATTATACTTTTGTGAATGTTCTTTTGTAAGTAAATAGTTAATAAAATTATTTTTTAGTTACAAAGATTAACTTTGAATGCAATCCAATGCACGCAAAGGAGTTTTTTGAAGAATTTTTGTAAGCCTCTCCATCCTAGAAACATTTTAATCGTGTATGGCTATTTAGATGCTCAAAAGGTTTTTTAAAACATTTCACTTTTTATTAGAAATGGAATTCCTTTTAGAAGTTAATGTAGAGCTGTAATAAACTATTTAGTTTCTTAAATGATAAAACGATATTTCCAGTTTCACAATTATAGAAATGCAGTACAATAAGAAATTCTCAAAATATTATAACCTATTTTTATAAATAATATCAATAAAACAAGTAGTATTTAGTGACATTTTCACTGTTTGCTATTTTTCATACGTATTTATGTAAAAAATAATTTTAAAAAGAATTATTTTTGACTTTTAATTTTCTCCTAGAGAAATCATAAGTTTTCTTTTCACTCAACAGTGAATCAAAATGTTATGAGTTAATTAAGATAATTTCAGTCACTTATATTTGAACAAACCTCTCGGAAGAAAATGGCATTAGGACCACTGTAATTAATTTTGAGAGTTCGACACTTAATTAAACGTTCTATTCCTAATTTTATCAGAATATCGGTAGAATGAAGAAGTCTGCTCTTGGTGTAGTGTGAAAGTGTGCTTGTGGAAAAACATATGTGAAGCTTAAATTTTATCTTCGTGATATAGCAGAAGCTCAAGATTACAAGACCTATCACCCGTAGTTTGTTGTGTTGATCTGTTTAAAAAATACTATTTTGTAAAGTATTTTGTTGCTTTTTCTGTTTCTCCTGTATCTTTCAAGTCTTAACGTTTGCACATTTTATTTCTATATATTTGCTATAATTGCTTGTAATAAGATGATAATATATGTATAACGAAATTATTTCAATTTATGTACTTAATTTTCATTACAAAACCATATTTTAGACATTTAATTCATTTTATGGTTTTTGTGAATATCTCCTGTTGATTCCCGGTCAATGAATGGAATCCATGGAGTTGATAATTCAACTATTCTTTGATTTTTTTTTTTTAGAATAACGAATAACCTGCGAAATTCGCTGCAACATAAATATATGAGAGTAAAAAGAGTCGTATGTGCTCATAAATATGAATCATATTACTGTGATACATGTAATGTAATTTCCCTGAATGAGCAATAAAATAGGGTTGTGATTCACTGAATAATGTGCATATTTTAATTTCACGTTCGTTGAAATGTCAAAACAAAAATAGCTTGAGTGAAAAACTACTTATTTTATGAATTCTTCAGCTCTTAGCCTACTCTTTCTATAAAATAATATGCGTGTTTTATAGCTTTAGAAAAATATGAAATGAAGATGCAGGTATGCCTCGAACTTGTCAAGATGTTAAATTGAAAAATCCTGTTGAAGTGATAACTCTCTTAGACCTGTTTTGCTGAAGAGTGAATTTAAATTAAGCGTCAGGTTCGGTACATTACGCCAGTCTCGGCTCTCGGAGTATACTCGGCTCCAGTCGGCAACCGTGATCGGGTCGGCGACAGAAGCTTATTTTTGAATGGAAATTTTTTTTAGGCGAGTACTTTTTTATTAAAAATTTCACACATGCACACTTTTTTAAGTGAAGTTTTATTTTCTTTATTTCATTACTGTCATGCAACCCACTTACACTCAACTCCACTCTTACACTTACTCTAGTAATGACAACTAGGATATTACGAGAAAATAAAAGTATTAATTGTGAAAAAGTACGAGCCTTCTCCTTTTGTTTGCTTCGAGAATTTTAAGAAAAGTAAACAGCTCTCAAGGCATAAGTTTTCCTAGCCTTACATAGTTTTTGGCGTTATATAAGTTATATAAACGGTACTTACGTATTATCTCAACGGTATTGGCGACATTAAATGAAAGGAAGCAGATGATTGTCAATCAGCGCGTACGACACATGGGAAATCAGGGTTGCCAACTTAGAGAGTAACGTTGGCATTGTTGCGATAGTACGTAAGTACCATATAAACATATTTATTGCATAAATATAATCAAAATGATTAATTTACATTTAAATATTTTTAAATAATTAGACTAATTGACGTTTAAATCAAATATATTCATATATAAGTATTTAAGAACGCATAATTGTTTAAAAATTGCCCTTTACAGAAAGTGAATGAAATAAATCCAACGATGAATGAACATGAAAAAGAGAGCTACTTAATGCCCGCATGCAAAAATGTCTTAAAAACGTAGTACATCCAAACAACTGGATTCTCTTGCCCAGAATAAATCAAAAGTTGTCAATTCTATCGTGTGGTATCTCTAAATTTGTCTCATCGTAATCATTTTGCAGCATCGTTTTTGAGTAAATGCACGCATGTGTGTGTTTAAAATGAAACTTTTATCGAAAGTTGTAGTCAATTCTAAATTTGTGTATGGTTAGATAAAAATTAGTTCTTATAAAAATTTCTTTTGATCATATTTTTATGTTTAGCAGCGATAAATTCATATTTTCAAAAAGAATATATAAAAAAAAGTATTAGAACATGATGAATGATACACAAATAAGTTACGGGAGAGAGCGAATTTCAAAAACTAATAAATTTCTCGCGCGTAGTACAATTAGGTTTCCATTCTCTACTTGTTAATATAAGTGCAATTTTCATTTCAACAAATCTTAATATTCAAATGCTCAATTAGACACCATGAGAGTAACTAAGTTATACTTTCACGGCTTATTCATGGCATCTGCAATTAACTATGCTGCTCTGTTATTCCAAAGCAAACAAGTTTCGTATAATTACTGCCATTAAGTAGAAGCAACTCGCTGTTCCATAATCGTGCCAAATTTTTGGATACTGCATTTGCTATAATGATGCAAGCGAGCCAAGTTTTAGACCATTAATACCAATTAGTGAAAATGAAACTCATTCTTTTCAGCGTCTCTGATGGTGAGTTCCATCGCCATTGGCTTTCAGCAGAAGTAATTTCTCTGGCCTTGTGCAGAAACGACTTCTTCTCTGCTTTAGATTAGGAAGAACTTTAGATATGCTTAGTTATGCGATTTGCAGAGGGAGGCAATTGAATTAGGACCTGGCTTTTAGGATGAAAATTAGGCGGAAAGAGATCAGTTGTCTGGATGTTTTCCATAAGTAGATAAAACGTAAACTAATTATGCGTCGAACGGATTTGATTTGAGACATATCAGCTATTGTTGATTTGTTTCGAATCAAATGCTGGAACTTTGAATGATGTTGATTAAAAAAATTGCATACTTTTAAACTATATGTATTGTATTAAAAACTTCAATGTTTTTAAAATTAATTTTAGATTGTCAATTTTTTTACTAATGGTTAGAAGTTTAAATATCTGAAACATTTGTATGATTTACATCAATGAAAATCTGTAGCTTGTGATTTCTATTCTTTTTAGGAGTGGGATCTAATTTGTAAAACCGTCGTTATAATTTGTTATACATTAAAATAAGATAATAACATGCTGATACAGTGGCCACGAACTTGAGGCTTGCTTTGTAGAGTCGCGACTTCGAGTCCTGATGCCACTGAAGACCCACCGTATAGAGTGGCTGATGCACGTTAAATGTGTTGAGGCTCAAAGTCTTCATGTTGGCTTGGTGTGTAAGTTATGAGAGTGGGTTGCCGGCTCAGGTCCTCGTCGCTTGACCACAGTTCAGAATTTCGAGGTCCGTCACCAATAGCTCTCGTGTTGCTGTATAATGAGGATGTTAATAATCTTTCACACACTCTGCAAACGGATGTAACCAACACACATATATGATTTTTAAAGATATATTTATATTATTTATTAATTAGATATTCTGGATTACTTTAAGGAATTAACAGAACTACTTTTAAAGAATAACAGATGTATGGAAATAGTTATAAATCTTGCCTAAAATGTTTACGGCAACAATACTTGTTTTTTCACGTGTTTAAAATTTAAAAATAAGTTCAATTGTATTTTACTTTGCCTCCACCAAAACAAAATTAAAATTCAGCACGTGTGGGTGGTGGGTGCCAAAATAACCTTTAGTCCAAAATGAAACTAAATGTGAAAAAGTGTGGTTTTTCTATTAGTTATATTTAATTTTGAACTGTAATATGTGTTAGAAGTATTATATTTAGTATTTGTAAAATTTTTAATAGAAAATAGCTATTCATAGTTAAAAAATGTAACGAAATTCAGGAATACCTATTCCGTTACTTAAAGGAAAATTTGTCTCATAAATAAATATTTTCGCATAATTATAAGCGACAACGAAGTAAATTGCACTTTCCATTTTAAAGACTTCATATCTTTGAAATTTCTATATATTACATCAATTTCAATAGTAAAGTATCAATTAAAATGCTTATTTGTATTTTATATTTATGTTTTTAAAGGACATAAAAAATACTTTCTCGATGGTCAAACCCCTTACTGTCCAGTTTGTGGAGTCTCCTTGCAATTGTCTGAGCTTTCTTCTCACTTCGATTTGGAAGTGGAGAGACTAATGGAAATGAACAAGTAAGTTGTGAAAAAGGAACTTTTTCTTGTGTTTTTTTAAGTAACTAAGCAGCAATTGTCTTAGGTGCCGATAAATTGTGTGTGTGTGTGTGTGTATCAGACTTCCTTTAAAATGCCTGCTTTCATCAGAAATGTATTTCATTTTCAAAAATATATTATTGCAGGAATAAATTTCTCTTAGATTGCATTACATTAAAGTAAACCCGATACTTATATACATATTGTGCCGTCAACCAATTTCTTGAAATTAAAAAACGATGCCAAATACCGTTTTAAAATTTTATTGTAAAAAATTTATTTTTAAAAACCGTGATATGTAATAATAATTTTTTATAAATCTAATTTAAAATAAAATAATAAGTAGGAAAATAGTAAAACAGTACAGGGGGCAATAATGTAATTATAAAGACTTGAGAAAATGACGAAATTCGCCAGCTATTAAATTGAAGTGAAACAATATAAACCAAACGGGAACTATAGTAAAATTCTTAGTAAAAACTAATAATATAATTATATATTTATATTCTATAAAAATAATTTTAAACATCTTGCATTATAAATATAGCCTGCTATTTCATATATTTAACTTTTTAAATTTCTCGAAACAAACAATCTCGTTACCAAAGACCCGAATGTAAGAGTTAATGTGTAGAGTTTAATGTGTAGTTGCAGATTTTAATGAGTATCCATTGTACCATATGGGGGCAAAAGAACCCCTTGATATTTCTCTCAAGAATTGTATCGTAGTTCGTAGGTTTTGCGTGCTTTAATTGTTATATCTGGAAAGTTACTTTGATTACCAAAAAAGTTTAAAAGTAAAATATTTTGTAAATAAATTTGAAATAGTTTGCGAAAAGAATTAGTGTAAATCGAAGATTATTAGATAAAGGTTGAATATTTCAAATGATCTAAATAAGCTGTTACAAAATAGTACTTTTATCTTAATATTTGAGAGTTCGATAATTTAAGATAAAAAGGTATATTTTTTATTACTTAGAATATTAAAGACTTTCCCGTTGACTATAGCTAGATATGTTTATTAATACCATTTTTATACGCTTTTTAGATTTATTTATTATCATTTATTTCAAACAACTGTTTCGGAACTCATTATAAATCCAATTTATTTATAGTAATTTTAAGTTATATAGCACAGTTGAAGATTCTTATAATTGAATTGGTATTTTAACAGTTCTCAGTTAAAATGTTTTCATTCTATTTATTTAAAATAGTGTTTTTATATAATGGGGGTATAATTAGATTTAAAATAAAGCTTTCCATTTTGACATTTTGAATATATATCCTGTTAATAAATGAGAATGTATAATTTTATGGTTATAAAATGAGAATTTTATTAAAAGTTTTTAATTTTTTGTTGCGTTAGAGTATGAGCAAGTTAAGTGTAACTTATTCATTACCATGCTTTAACTCATTTTTTTGGAACCCGCACTTGGTTTTCCGTAACTTATTAATTTTTTCATCATAAGCGATTATTAATTATAAGAAATATCGAATCCTAAGCAGGAAGTTTTTATTGAGAACGTATGTCGAAACTGCTTGAATTCCTACAAACTAGTACAAAGTATCTTTATAATAAATGGCTTTTATTCTAACTATTCCTTTTACAATATTCGAACATACTAAACATTCATCAATTTATTTCATGTCAGTGAAGAAAAACATTTAGTGCTTCTATTAATATAAGTGTGTTTATTTAGTCCTAAAACTGTTTCCTAAATTAATTTACTTAACAGCTATCGTGGAATGAAACGGAAGAATGTTACAAATTTGGATTTGTTCCAAATCTGCAAAGCTGGTAACAGCTTAAGTCTTTGAGCTTTGACGTCTCAAGACATAGGAGTAAGTTACCCACTTGAATAGTTGTCAAGAAGGAACAGTAATGATTTAAGATCTAAATGTCGTTTGTGTACAAGTTAATAATAGAACTTGCTTAAAATACCCAAGTCACGGCTAAAAAAATTTTCAGTGTAACAAGGGATATGGTTACCATATCCATTCTTTTTCAGTGCTCGTTTATTTTATTAATGTAATGGAAATGTATGTGGTTTATATTTGTTTGTTTTTAAATGTTTTTTGCTGCTCAAGCTGTTATCCTTATGCTCCTAACAGTGGTGTACACAGACTACTTTAATGGAAAGAGTTATAATTTAAAAAAACAACAACGCAAACCTAAGTGCCGAGACGTAATCTTTATGCTAAAAATTAAAATTCTGTTGGTCTTTGGCAGAGGTTTCAACACCCAAACCCTTCCCTTGTGTACGCCACTGGCACTTAAAATGATGTGTCTAAATGATGAAATCTTTAGGTAAGGTGCGTTAAGTAATAACACTATATCTGATAATCGCTTTTCTGTAATATTTTACAGGAGTGGCGTTTAGAGGGTAAAGGTTAAGAATTCTATTCCCTTAGGCTAAAAGATTTGGAATTTTTCCGTAAAGATTATCCATCGACGCTTTCATCCATGTGATTTTTAGAATGTAACTCTCCCCTAATGAGCGATGTCTGTGTACGCCAGTGTTTTAAGTTTTATAGAAACAATAAAAAAAGCTTCACAAGATAGAATAAATGATTTCATAATTCAAATCAAAACTATTAAATGTGCTCATTTAATTCAACAATGAAAACATGTCCTATGGGAAGTTTAGTTAGTGTAAGATTTTACAAGTAGTTATCTAAGAATATGCAATATCAATGTTCATATTCTCGTACATGAAAAAAAAAAGTTTTATAAGGCGCGAATTCTATGTAATTTTTTAAGTCTACTATAAAAAAAAGCCCATATGACAATTTTTTGTACAGATATTTATGAATGTATTTCAAAATTTCAGGTGTCCCTCTTCCCACATAGAAATCTCATCTATGCATTCGGTAAGTTCTAGATCATATTTTCTTTTTACCGGAGTAAGATATGTGTAATAAATAATTTTTTAAAAAAAATATTTTTTTGTTCATTTACTGAAAAAAATCAAGTGGGACTTTATAAATCGCGAAAACTAAAAGAAAGTAACTAGTCACTGAAGACAGTGAGTAAAATTCTGAGTTAATGAATAGCGAAACTTAGTAGTGTGTGCGCTTGAATCTACAATGATGAGAAAGCACTGTATGTAGCATTTTAGTGAGTCAGTCCCTACTGACTTGTATTTCAGAAAATGAGAAAGCATGAATGGAAGAATTTTTTGGTTTGACTTATAACACAAAGTTTTAACAAAATTTTAAGTAAGGAAAATTAATGTAAAACGAACAGAAATTTTTTTCGAAAACATACATTTAATGAATAAACGTTTTATTAATCTATGACACTCCCATGAATGTTGTAAATATCTATGCACATCTTTATTTAAAAAAAAAATTGATCAAAATGATTAAATTTCGGAAAGTTTGTTAAATACTGTGGTATGTTCAATCTGATTATTAAGGAGAATATACTGATACAATTAAAAGGGTGACAGCAATTTTTAAGGGAATAAATTTTATTAAAAATTTTATCGTTGAATAGTATTTTCACGACATTTTACAGATGAAACAAGGTATAATTGATTTGTTTTCAAATTGAGTTTTACTTACTCAGTACATTTGATACGACATAATTTAAAATAGGAAATTTTCTTGTTTTATAATTTTTCTTCGACTAATCGAAACATTAAAGGTTTCGCAATATTGAAGAAAACAAACATTTTGGAGGAAAAAATCTTAGAGAATTTCAATTTTTTTAAATTTTGGTTTTAAATAAAATTCAAGCAAATTTTGTAATTTTAAAATTTTCTAAGATCGCGAATGTGGTCTATTTATATACCGATATTAAATGAAAAATATCAAAAATTCAAGAGAAATACTACAATTCAATAGCTATAAACAGCGGGCTGAGAAATGCTTCGTGAAGTCAAAACCACTAGTTTGCACACACAGAAACACATATACATACATACATACATATATAATGTGTGTGTTTGTATATAGATATATAATATGTGAACCCTATAGTGTAAAACATTGAAATAATACCACTAAAACTATACCGGATGCAAAATTTAATAATTAAGTAAAGATGATTCTACAAAAAAATCTTATGTTCCTTTGTCAATCGATAAAATCTGGTCCAACATCTTTTTGAAACGGATGTAATGAGAAATCTTCAGGATATGACTGAAAAATGACGGACAGATTCAAAAAGAACAAAGTTAATCCCCGATGTCTGGAAACACTAGTATTTGAGAAGACGTTGAAGAGTAAGCGGGGGAAAACTTCAGAAGGCGCCGGGAAAGGTAACGATCGTACGGCGGAGGATTTAAGGCAGGTACGGGCACACGTTGTTTCTGTGTGCTTGAAGTGTATCGATTTTGATATAAAAAGAAACGAGACATGGATCATTTGTGTAATATTTTTAAGAAATTTATATTAATGTTAGCATTGAAATTAAAAATTCTCTTGAATTAAACGTGGATTCTTCTTTCGTTAGATAACTTCGAGTATTTGATTGCGTTTACATTTATCATTGAATTTTTGATATTTAATTTTGGAATAGCTGTTATCAATTATTGAATTTAATTAAAATTATAATTGATTTACTTAATGCTTGATCCCTTCCTATTGATTTGTTCATGGTAGATAAAACACTTTTAGAGCATTAGAAAGTGCATTGTTTTGATGGTATAGGAAATAAAAGTCAACATTGCAATTAAAGCATTGGAAGAGATTTAAATATCTTATCTCGAGAATTAGTGAAGAGAATAAAAGAGTTTGAGTGATTTGTTACACAAGTATTCTTAACTACCTCTGATTTGACTATTCAGTAAAAATAAAGAAAATGAAAACCTAAAATCAGAATAATAATTTTGAGACTTATTCATCCATCGGACTTTTACATCACGCATTTAAATAGCATTTTTATACCTTTTATTAAAATCATGTTACTTGAAGTAAAAAGGACGTTAATGACTAATTCAAAATCGTTTTTCTATTGATTTTATGAGATCATTTTCTGTATAACATATTGGGAGAATTTCCCTTGCAATCTTATTGTTGAATCTGTTATATAATACGTATTTACTGTATGAATTTTATAAAATCTTGTATAAAATATATCTATTAAACAAGATTTTAATTAACTGAATGTTGAATATTATTCTTCTTAATTCTTTTGGGGGAGTTTCAATTTTATACGATTACAAAAACTAATAATTTTAAACAATTCAACTTTCCACCATGACTCAAAAATTTTCATTCAGATAAAAATTTAAATTTCCAAAATAAATCTCGTTCAGATTAGTTTGGATTAATTTTTCATGAGTGAAATTATCTCAAACGAAAATTGCATACTTATTTTTTTACATAAATTTTTGTTCAAGGACAAAATTATTAATGCATCCTCCATTGTTTGAATACGTATCAATTTGAATCTCGCGAGAAATCATATTACCGAAAATGCTGTTGATTTCAATATACCTATGATCTTCTTGAAACTTCTGAATTCTTTATGCCTATCTTAAAATACTCCCACCCTCAATCTTTGCTATGAATTCAGTGAACATGAAGAAAATATCCTCTAAATAGCTTATTAACTGTAATGTTAATATTTTTTATAGCCGTTCTCTTCGCCTTTATGTATGGTTAGAAAAGACGACAAAGGCAAACCTGAATCTCGATGGGAGGTAAGCATTTCAATCCAAAAGCAACATTTTTACTAAACTTTTATATTTGCAATGAATATTATGATTTTATATAATAATTCAAAATATATATAAAATTTTTAAAAAATTAAATGAGCTTTTTTTTTTATCTTTGTATTGAAATTTAACAATTTATTGTTTATTTCAGACATATCAAAGGGTTAAAGGCAATCGCACGACTCGGCTTACATGTAAGTTATTATATTAAATAATATCTCTCACAATAAAATATTTTACAGTCTCTTACTTCGTAACGTCTATTATCTCTTGATTTTTGCTTTTAACGTTTTATATCAAGCATCAGAAATACATCGATTCAACTGATTTTCTTAGAAAAAATAATATATTTTTTAAAAAAGTTATGTTGGGTTGTATTTTAAGATAATTGCAATAGTTTCAAAATGTTTGCATATAAGTGTGTCTAGTTGTAATATGGTTTTCAAGCGTGTTTAACGTTTTCGTTTTTCGATATCTCTTTCAAGCAGCGCGATGTGTTATAAAAAGAAAGAAATGGGATGATCCCAATGAAAGAGTGCAAGAGGAATCAGTGCATTTGTTGCCACCCGCGCTTAGAAAAGTAAGAAATATTTTTTCTTTTAAAATTAAGAATTTTTATTTAGGCTGTTTTAAAAAATTTTTGTTGATAGCTTAACTGCACTTAAGTATTACTTTATATAAATTGTTTTGTGCTCTGGTTGTAATATAATCTTATATAATTAATTCATCATTTTATTTTTTTAAAGTAATTTTATCTAATTTTCATTGTTACTCTTATTTTAAATAGTTTAATTTTGAAGTAAATTTGTGTGTAGTAATCAAATAATTGTGATAAACATCAATGTGTTCGACTCACATTGGCGAATTAAGTACTTTTCATTATTCTTTCTTTATTTTGATGTTAATTTTCAGAAATACTTTAATTATTTATTATATTTAAGAACGATTTGTGTTAATTATAGTATTTATCTTAATTTTATTTAGTGTTGTTCTGAATTTATTACCTTAGAAAATTCTACGATGAAAATAATCGCTTACAGAAAAATTAAATTTTCTTATTTCTGAAAAGGCTTAGAACTTTTTTTTAAAATTGTATTGTTTGAAAAAGGTTTATTTATACCTTTTAAGGCATTTTTGTTAAAAATGTTTGTTTATTTAGGTGTGAGTGTTTTGTTGTGCTCGAAAATATATTTTCCATTTAAAGTCATATTCCTTTTTTTTCTCTCTAAAATGTTTTTTGAAATTTAAGGCTCATTATGTATATTTTATTGTGTAATTAAAATTCTTGCTTTAATTAGAAGATAATCTACTTCAAAATGAAGCATAAATAAGTTCTAATGAGTTTGTAGAGATGTAAATTCAATATATATTTCAATTTGTAACTAAGAATAAGCAAAGATTATTTATATTATTTCTTTATTAATGCGTTTAACATCAACAGCAAGGAATAAAATTACAATAATAATTTTTAGAAGCAAAAAAGTCGCCGCTAAACAATCAGTCTACGTTGCCTACACAACAAACAATCATCAATATGACTTCAGTTCTTTTTAAGTTAACTTGCAATTACAGAGTTTATGGGGGAAATGATAGATGGATTAAGAAGGAAAAGGCTTGTTACATAGCATAACATACTATATTGTTCCATTTGCGATCTGTATCTTGAGCAATTAATGAATCTAGAGATTATTGCTGAGATTTGTTTCGGTAACTTTCAGAATGTACATAAAAAAAAAAATCATTACCAATTTTCATATAAAATGTCTGTCAGAATTGAAACAAGAATGTAATAAGTTCAGAAAAGTAATATTTTTAAAGGAGTTCACTGCTTCTAAGTGTTACCATAGTTACGTGTTTGGCTTTTAGTGGATTAATTTAAGAAAATCTGTCAGAGAAAGGTACAGACATTTTTCTTAAAAGCAAAATTACGTTTAAATTAATCTAATTAAAAATAAATACAGGTTTATATTTTCTCTGAGGTATGTTGAAGGTTGAAAAGGTACTCCACTCGCCTGTTCATTTTTTGAAGTAAAATTTTAAATCTCTCTCTCAATAGAAATTTTCTATTTTGACAACGTGATAAGGATCAAGAACTGCCATTAATTTTTAGTAGTTGATATTGTAATCTTTTCCTATTATATAAGGGAAGTGGTAATATATCGCGCTTGTCACAGTTCGATACAAACCTGAGCATGAAAATATATAGCGAAGTTATCTCTGACGTCTAGACGAGTTCATTTATTCTGAGAAACCAGTAGAAAAAAAAGCATTCTTTTGACCTGCGGATATTGTACGTACTTTCGTATTCTGTGGGCGTATTCTAAACTACGATATACAAGCGCGAGCTATATGTCCAGTGGATTACCTGTACAGACAATTTGAATAGGAAATCCACAGGAGTTCCTCCATATTGAAAGATTTGGCCGAACACTTTCAGCACAGCTGTCCCTTTGCTGGTCACTAACAGATTATTAATTATACGTAGCTGTATAGTTTGTATCAGAATGCTTTGAAATTACCTTTGAGAATGGTACTAGACGTCTTTCTTT
Organism: Trichonephila clavipes; assembly: GCA_019973935.1. Lineage (NCBI taxonomy): Eukaryota > Metazoa > Arthropoda > Arachnida > Araneae > Nephilidae > Trichonephila > Trichonephila clavipes. Next base: position 727,238 of record BMAU01004130.1, on the reverse strand, counting down.
GTTGCATGTTTCAAAGATATTAATCGGTTTTAAGCACGGTGAATGGATGACTTGTGTGTAACATTGGAAGAGAACCGAACAATGGAAGAGTGCTATTGTGTGAGTATTTTTCGATGTTTCACAACAGAAGTAGAATACAAATAACTAGTTCACAACTTACAGACGTATACACGCGTTCTTTGCTCTAAAAGACATTATTTAGAAAATACTTTTGAGACAGTAATCTCATTTCTTGACGAAGATGGTTAACTTTTTCCTGCCGAAAGAGGTAAAAATGTGATATTCCGCACACAGAAAAATATATCCACAATCTTCTACACATTATTTCCTTGCTGTATTCCACTGACCAAATGATTACGTGCACATGCTTCTTTGGCAGGCTTTTCTAATTGATTGTGAAATCCACAATATAAAGTTAATGATATATAAAATGAATAGTTTATATAAGTTCCATGATAAAAATGATATCAAATCAATCCTAGGTATAAAGTTACTTTTCATAATTATGTGGTGGTTATTTGAATTGAAATATTTCTAAAACAAAGTAAACGGCAGCATTAACATACTTCATGATGAAAAATCGCAGCATTTGATACATTTTAAATAATTTTCATTTAAAGATTTGTTACACAACATATGTAGTTAATTTTTCAAATTTTAAGTATTGTGTGAAATGAAACATAAATAATGTGAAATACATGGTAAATTTTTCATGAAAATTATTTAAGTGTATTTTTCTACCAAAAAAAGTTTTTTTTTTCAGTAAGACCGAAAACTTAAGTTTTTAATCAGTTACAGGACACTATTTGTTACATCTTTTCTTGTGTTTTAATCATATCTTATTTACTATACATTTTTTTATCTTCAGCGGGAACAAGATATGGACCCAGAAACGTCAATAGATAGTAGAACAGCAGCTAATTTTAATTGGGCCGTTACAGCTCGACTTCATGCTTATGCAAGTCTGCAGAGATCCCTTCCTGGTAAGACTTATTATTTGGAACCTAATATTATTTTTCATTCTGAATCTTGAAAATTTTTTTTCACATTTTAATGATTTGCTTTAAGGGAAAATGAATTTTGAAGAATAAATATGAACTGGAGCAATTTTCTTTTAAGTTTGCCGTAATTTTTCTGTTTGTAGTTTTTGAATTGATAATTTCCAGTGACCTAAGCCTCTAGTTCTTGACTAAATTACACTGCTACACCCTTTGATTGTTCAATTTTTTCAATCAAAAATGTTTCAAACGCGTGTAAATATTTCTTCTTCAGTATAAGAATTGATTAAATCTTTTCTGTAAAGATTAGTGCTGTGTTTATTTTGAGTTCTGATAATGTAAATAAGATACTTTAAATAATATTAGGAAATAATATTTTAAACGAGTGGTACTTTATATTATACCGTCGACCAATTCGTCAGTTCTAAAGTCGTCGCCAAATTCCATGATATGCAGCCAATAGTTATAAAGTGGCACGCTTCTCGGAGGACAGAACCCAGGACCTTCGATACCGTACGCACGTAACTTACCATTATACCAAAATGATCCCTTTCGTCCGGAGGTTGTTACTGGCTTATGTAGAGAATACCCTTACAAACTCCCCACCAGTGAGTTAGGAGTTAGGCGAACGAATGATACAGTTGTTATTGCGAGCAGCCAGTTGTTGGCCTTAATTGTTGGAGTTGCGTCAAGTGAGTTAGACGATTTTGTTAGCTGCGTCAAGTGAATCTGACGAGTTGCCTGCGTCAAATGAATTTTGACGAGTTATTAGCTGCTCTTTTTGTGGATAGATGGCGCCCTGACAGTTCAAAAGGTTTCTTAGCTCAGCCAGGTCACCAATTAAGTGGCACGCTTATACGAAGGACAGAATCCGGGACCTTCAGTACCGTAAGCACGTAACTTACCGCTAGACCAAAATGATCACTTTAGTCCGGAGGTTGTTATTGCTCTTATACAGATGATACCACTACAGTTATAAACTGTTCCGCGCATGATTTAACACAATGTTCACGGATACGTGAAAACATTTGGCGATGGTTTTTGATTTAGCGAAATGTTGACATTATAATACGTAAGTACCTTAAAAACAATATGTATCTTTTCCAGATTTCTCCGCAAGAAAATTTGAAGTCCCTGAAGATGAAAATCAAGAATTAAACGTAGACGGCGATGACAGTGCAACCTATGGTCAACCACAGTATCCTTTCTAAAAAGTTATATAAAATATGCTTCATATTTATAATGTTCTATAAAGAGTTTACTTACGTTCTATAAACTACTTAATACATTCTACAGTTAGGTTTTCTTTAACACGTTTTACTAGTTATACAGAAGCTGATGTCATAACTTGTTCTACGGAGGATAATGCTGACAATAAAGAACAGATACGACGACTGCAGTCAAAGTAAGTAGACAAAATGATTCTTAAAACCCTTTTAACACTTTTAATATAATTTCAAAGTTTCAAGAATGTATTTTTATCTGATTAGTAGGTAACTAGCTCTGTTTCTACTCCACCTTTTAATTTTTTTATTCTCCTGTCTTAGAAACACATAGCGTTAGATTTTTTTCTACTGAAATTTAAAATAGTGAATTAAATAACGTTATGAGAAATCAGTTTTGCATAAAAAATTTGAAACCGACGAAAATTATTCACTTCGAATTTAAATAAAGGACCGAAGTGCCTTATTAAAAAAAATTGGATAAGATTTTAATTTTTTCATCGGTTTCTGTTCAGTATGATGGTCATGGTCATGAATTCCTGACCGGTGTGTCATCAGTTCGATTCCTGACGCGACTGAAGACCCATGGTGTTGAGAGACTGATGCATGTTAAGATATCCGACTATGTTCGGAACCGTGATTTTAAAGGCATATAAATGGATAATTTTCAAGATATTTAGTGTCACTTAGATTAGAATGCATGTATAAAATTGTTTTAAGGACATTTTGACAAAAAAAAATTCTTTGAATACAATATTTCGGCTTAAAATTAACTTAGAATAACCTGTTTTCAAGATATCCTCTTTTTATGAAAAATATTTCTATAATAATAATATTTTGCCTCAGACCTCTGTACAGAGGCGCAGCTGTGATTTTTGAAAAATTCACATTATTTTCAGAGATACAACCATTTGAAACAATTATCGGCGTTTTTTTCTTAACATTTCTCCCCTCTGTTGTCGTAAAACATGGATAAACCCCCTTCTAAGTTATGTATTTCAAAAATCATAGTTGAGCCTTTGTACAGCCTTGTCTGAACAAAATATTAGTATAGGCAAAATATTAGTATAATAGAAGCATTTTTGACAAAAGGAGAATATTTTGAAAATGGTTCATTCTGTGTTCATTTTTTGTCAAAATATTATACTTAAATAATTTTGTATTGCAATACTATTCTTAAAACAATTTTATTTACATTTTCTAATCTAAGTGACACTAAATATCATTAGTATTATCCATTTATGCGCTTTTGCAAAATCACGGCTCCGAACGTAGTCGGATACCTTAAATCTGTCGAGGCATAAAGTCCTCCCTTTGGTGTGGTGAGGAAGTTAGGAGAGTGAAGTGCCAGCTCAGGTGTCTTCCTCGTCACACACACACACACACAATTGACCTTGGTCTAGAATAATGATGTCGGTCACCAATAGCCGTAGCTTTATAGTACGACGTTAATAAACATTCAATCTCACTGTTAAATATGATTCAGTAATAATTTTACATCATGTTTATTATTTTAAGAAAATAAAACATTTTAATTCTTTTTTAAAATAATCAACAAATATTTAAGGAATGTGGCGTATACATTGGAAGTTTGTGTTGAATTTCTCAGAAATTGTAATAGTATGTATATAACTCACATTGTCGTATTATTTTAGTGGTATTTATTTATAACAAACTAATTTTTATTACTTGATTATTTTTAGTGAGTCGAGTTACCAAAGAATTTCTGAATCTAATCAATGGACAGTGAATGGAGGTAAGCAAACCGCATGATAGACTTTCTAATTACATTTTATTAAATTGATGCCTAGCTAAGTAAATATGTATCAGAAAATATCATTATTTAGAGAACAGTGGAGATTTTTATGATATATATTATTAAAAGGAGATGCAGATACTATTATAATATTAAATGTAAGATTAATACTAATAACTCTCTTTGTGCTTTTTATAGGCAATAATGGAGAAGGGCAGGAAGTAACCAGTACATGTGTCACCAACAATGATACAAGGTAAAGTCACCATTATTTTTAATTACTAATGAAATTAAACTATTTTACATCTTGCAGTTTAAATTATTTGATATGCATAACTATTAGAAATTCTTTCTTTATTTTACACTCATGAAATAAACTTAATTTTTTCCATTTTATAATTGGTATAATACCGAAGTCATTGATTCGCAAACAAGTGTAAATAGGGGTAAACCAGCGATTTGAACGTTTACAAGAACAGGTATAGTAAGCAAACTATCTTTAAAAGTCTACCCTAAGAATTCGCTTAGTTCTACCACTAACAAAATATTTAAGATTACATTCATTATTAGAAAGCGGCTTTGACGTCTTAAGGCTTCTCAAGGCCTTGGACCCCCATACAAAAGTAGCCACACCAGTGAACCTTTTAAGTAGACAGTATACAGCGCACATTGCCAAAACTGTACTTGCACCAAATAAATGTGCTGGACTTACAATCTCATAAAACTAGACCAAAACCGACTCGACCGACTAGCACCTTTCGATTAAACGAGGGTGTATGATGGTAAGTCTAGACAAGGATAACGGACATGACATAATAATGCAGCCTTGCCACTATTAGATGTTGGCATATAGTTCCAAATTCCCAATTCTTTGGATAATATACCCGGGAATAATATTCGATGATTAAAACTATTTAGATCTTATTGAGACTGAGTCGAGAACGAAACGAGCCTTCCCCCTCTACCGAAGCCACTGACCGAGTTAGCCCTTGTCTTAAAACACCTTGGAAAGTGGTATTAGTTACTAGCTACTACACAACTGCAAAATACTATACAACTTTTCTTAGTAATATCTACACTTATTGTTAAAAGTTGTTTGTAAGGTGTTAATGAAAAGTCTCGGAGTTAATAGATGATAAGTGTTTAGATTACGAACAGATTTTTCATCTGATGTATTAATCTGATATATTAATTTTATCAGGTATATTGACATATTTATTTAATGACATTTAAACTTTGATATTAAGTGTGAACGTGATCAACCCAACTTTTTTTCGTCAGCACCTTTATGTATCTTATATTATGAACTCGCATCTCCTTTAGAATGAGATACTTGATGAAATATTATCGTATACATCTAAAAAGAATTTTTCATTGGAATTTAAATTTTTCTTCTAACACTCCAGAAAAATTTTCTTGAGCTCCAGGTTAAGAAACTTCGCATTAACGGAAAACCACCAATTTTTTTCGAAGCAAATAAATATGTTTTGATTGATTTGAATTTTTAACAATGCTAAGTACGAGTACTGAAGAGAGAGAGAGAGAAAAATTTAGTACTAAATTATTGAAAAATTGACAGATTTGAATATTTAAACTCTGGTACTTATGTATTATATATATCGTCGATTAATTTCTCCTAACGAAAAGATATCGCCAATTCAAAAAAGTCGCCCTAATTATTATTGTGTTCGAATATTAGCGGAAATGATTTCCACTCTTGGCTGTATTTCGTGGCATTTGCAGATATCTTTTAGTCTGACGAAATTTTTCGACGGTATATAATACATAATTACCAAACAATTTGTCATGCATTTCTATTTAAAAAAAACGTGGTTACATTAAATAAAACTTGACTGGCTCGTTTTTAAATTTTTAGCAGTGAATGTATTTCCCCATCTGACAAGAATTCAAAACCCAATAAAGAAGTAAACGGCGATAATCCCAAAGATCAAATTGAAGATGGAATAAAATGTCTCATCTGCATGGTAAGTAAAAGAAAAGAATTCTAATTTTTCATATCTCTGAATATCGGCTGTTAAATTTAGCTCTCAGGTGGCCGTATTTAATATATGATTTTATGTAACGTTAATGAAATTAAAAACTTTGTCATTATCTATGACAAAGTTTGTAGCTTTATACCCATTTAATTCCCCAATACCTTATTCGTTACATATGTATTATTGCAACAATGCCAACGTTCAAGATAAATTGCCAAGTTGGCAACCCCGATTTCACATGTGTCGTACAGGCGAATTGGGAACCTTTCATTTCATATAATGTCACCAGTACGGGTGCAATAATACGCAAGTACCCTATTTTCTTTGCTTGCAATTTATGGTACTTACGTAATATACCGTCAACCAATTTCACCTATTTAAATGCTATCATCGAGTATTTTCGAGTAAGAACGGGAAAGTTTTCCATTATTAACTACATATTGCGGCATTTGTTTTGATTTGACGAAATTAGGAAACGGTATAATATATAAGCATCCAGATTATTACTTTTATGATAAAAATGGCGTAGCGATCATGTTTTAATACTTATATGAATATAATTTTGCAACTTAAGCATTGTCTATTCTTATCAATATGTGTCATGCACATTTTCCTGTTGAATAAGCACGATAAAAAGTAAATTATAAACGATAGATAAAAGAATTCATTTATACACCTGCGTAAAATCCTAGTTCAGCCCTCTAACTTTTTCGCGCGAAGAAAATTTGGTACTTTCCTGTTTTGCCCGGCGCAGGCAATAAAGTCGCCAAAAATTATTCAGCCGACTTCAAAATGAATATTCCCACTGGTAACCTTTTACAACCACATATTCAAAACAAGTCACGATCTTCTCTTATCAGTAATGTTTTGGTACTTACGTATTATCGCGGGGCGACATGAAATGTCCGCGGTATCCGAGTGGTCAAGGTATCGGATCGTGGCTGGCTTGTCGCGAGTTCGATTCCAGTACCACTTAAGACCCGCCATGTAGGGGAGTGATGCACGTTAAATCTGTCGAGAGCTCAAACGTCCTCCCGTTGGTGTGGTGTGGTAGTTAGGAGAGGGGGTACCAGCTGAGGTTCGTCCTCGTCACTTGACCATGGTTCAAAATTACGAGGTCCGTCGCCAAAAGCCCTCGTGTAGCTGAGCAGTGCGACGTTAATATTCACTCTCTCATGGCGACATGAAACGAAGCACGTGATTGCCAGATACATGGGGTACGCAAGTACCCCAATGTTTTTTTTATCATAATACACCATGCTACATTTTTATTATGTGTATTGTGTGTTGTCGCCAATAAAGCCCGCTTGGCGAGATTTGCGTCGGCGAAACGGAGAAGTACTAAAAATTTCTCCAAATCACACCTGAGAAAATAGGACATTCATACCTAGCTGACTAATTCTTCGTTGATACACCTTTAATCACTACTTTCTCACCTCTTTCAAACAAAAGTTAGGAAAATATCGCAAAACTAGGTGCTAAACCAGAATCCAATAATACATTATTTCAACTGCAAATTTTTGATTGGAATGACAAAATTTATTCACATTTGAATATCTAGTTCTCTAAAATGGCCATTTTATCGATCCATAACCCAAAGAAAAATAACTTTCTTTATGCTATTCATTTGTATTTTACGCACAATCTCTTTTGATGGTAATCACATATTCTCTAATGCAATTGCTTTAAAATTAAATTACCAATCATCTCTTTGATGTGATCAGCGTAGGGTAGGGCTAATTGTTCATCGATCCAATCTAAGAAAAACACACTTGATGGTTGATTGTGAAGTTGGCAATATTCTTTAAAATACTCTTCGGGCAGCAACAGTTTCTTACATATCGGCCATCTACTTTCTAGCCTTTCAAGCCCTGATGCTATGAGAGGATGATAAAAACGATGGACATTAGAAATGTCCTTGTTGTCAAGATCGGCATTGATCCGATCTCTCCATAGAGTTGCTGATGTTTTGCTTACGGGCACACACTCTCTGTGGCATCTTTTAAATCCTCTTCTTAGATAACCGCCTATTCTTTCTGGAATGTATCTAGGATAAAACGGTCCCATATTGAAGCTTGAGGATATTCTTGCACCTTGAAATTCAGAAGCAGCGGTTGGCCCTCTATTAATGTAACGGGGCACTGGATCAGTGACGCCACAAATAGATCCTTTATATAAGCAGCGAGTTGGTTTTTCAAAATGCGCTAATGCTTTCGGCACTGGCTCGCCTGGTCCAATACATTTTCGTTTCTTCTCCGGTTTCGTGGGAATCCAGTTTTGCCTAAGCTTCTTCAATTTCAATTCCCTATAGTTTATAGGCAGGTAAGGCAACCAGAAGTTTTTTCGGTATTCATCGTCATTTCGAGCAAGGCCGTGTAGGTGTTTATATCTAGCTATCTCTTTTAAGAAGTCTTCGTAACTTAGAGGCATCGTTTCATAAGATGTCAGTGAAAAGAAATGTGCTTAATTTGAAATAATCTCTCTAATTATTAAGTTTATACTACTCTAGTGAATTTTTATTGCTGTAAATGTTTGCCAAATAAAAAACTGTTTGGCATGTCTTGTTTTTGGAAATTACTGTTGCCAAATATCGACAAGGGAAATTTTCCTTCATGTCATGACTGTGATATAAGCAATGTAATAGTTTAAAAATAATTACACTTCGCATTTTTAATTAAATAAAAAAGTTTCTAATGGTTAAATAAATTTGTTGAAGGGAGTGCTGTGTAAATTTCAATTTTCTCATTTATTTATACATGTAAAAAAAAAACAAATAACGTGAAATAATCGTTCAAGAGACTAGTTGTTAAAGTAATGAACTTGAAACTGGTGTGTAGTGTGTTAGAGTTCCTTCAAACAAACATGTCGCTTGAAAGAAAAATCTGACGCAAGTTCATTATGTCAGTCGATCAAAGTTGTCCCATTTAGGAGGGGGGTTTAAAAGTAGGGTGCCAACTTAAGTGTCATACTTGTCATTTGATCCTGATTCTGGAATATGAGACGTATTAGTTGTGCAAGGTAGACTTGTCCAGTAGGGGAAAAAAGATATGTAAACCCGATCTATAAAGTGAATTCCATCAATGAGCTCCTAAGACTATTAGAGGCCCTAGGACCTTTATGTAAAAGTAGGCCTCGTATGCAGCCCTTTTATCGAATTAGGTACACATATATGTAAAATTCAACAAAAGCAATTCAGGATTCGTTTTCCACATTTTAAATTCGCAGCCTTGCCACTGTTGCCAGTTGACAGATGTGAAATTCCCAGTTTTCCGGAAAGTATTTACGGGGATAGCCTCTGACAAAATTATTTGGATCATGATCTTATTGAGGTGCGTTTAAAAAGAGACGAGGCCCCTTCAGCCCTTTCCTTAAATTCCAAACTTCATTTTTAATTTAAATTTCTTCGTTTGTCCAAATATTTTATTCATAAATATTTTCTGCTAAAAATATTTTTGGAGGCCCTTTTTTTGGAAGAACTGTGGTAAACCCTTGGATTTATTTATTTGAATTACCCTTGGATTTATTTAACCTTGAATCTATTTATTTATTAATTTTTTTGTGTGTGTGTTTGGCGACGTACAAATTGAGTTGCAAACTTTGAATCCTGGTTCCTCATAAGACTTGTGTGATATAATAAATATTGTTTCCCTTTTTAAATGAAATTGAATAACGATGCCCTCACTCAACGCGTGAAGATGATGAAAATATCAGCTTCACATTAGCTTTAACTCGTTTCTTATTTTACCATGTTTTTATCTACTCGCTTTCTTGTCTGTCCGGGTGGAATTTTGTAATTGATTTCAAACTAACTTCCCGATGAGCTAAAGATTTGAAATTTGGACCACAGCTCAGAAGTGGATGACAATGCATGAAAATGTGAAAAAAAGTACCAGTCTTGAACCCCGGCCTCGATTTCGACAGGGACCCCGTAACTCCGGCACTTACATGAACAAAGACCACCTGTCAATAGCATGGGTCGAGTTGCGTCTATGTATTCAATTTTGGGGTTCTGGGGTCAGAGAGGGGCCCCACAAAAAGCTCGGAAAACAAGCAGTTGGATTTTGCTCAAGCCCTTGATTTTTTTCAATTGATTGTAATTCTAAGTATATAGTACGTAAAATTCAATTAAGTATTTTTTTAATGATTAATTTTATTAATTAATGCTAATTATTTAATCAATAATTAGTTTTTTACTGTGTTTTGTTCTCGAAAATCGACAAAATCAAAAGGAGCATGATACAAGAATGGTGAACTTTTGACCCCGGACCCCCCCTTTGAAAAAATCCTGTATGCGCTACTGGTCTACTTGAATTTGCAATGAATTTTGAACCATTTTATGCAAAGAAAGTGGGAGACAATGAAGAAAGTATTGATGAAGAAAAGGAAGAACAACCAACAAGACAAAGACCCATAAATCGAGCAAACAACACTAAAATTGTCCTTAGATCAATTCAAAAAATCGCGTGACGTTATAGTCACACTATAAAAACTATCTTATGTTTCCAGCTAATCAGTACACGCGCTCATCAGTACACGGTGTTGCTAAGTTTTGCTCTTTGCAGAAACTTTCTCTTAAAAAGTACATACGTATACAAAATGCATTTATTTAAAAGTATAAGCATAAAATACGATTTTTTTTAATTTTAAAAAATCTTTTTGAAGGAATTTTTTTCCCTAACATTTAAACATCTTTACCCAAATACAAAATTTGAAATTTTATCTAAGTTTTACAAATAGAACAACAAGTACATTTAGTTTAATGTTTGTTTTGAATTCAAGTGAGTGAGTGAGTGAAGATTAACGTCGCACTGTTCAGCTACACGAGGGCTTTTGGTGACGGACCGCGTAATTTTGAACCATGGTCAAGTGACGTGGACGACACCTGAGCTTGCACCCCTCCCTCCTAACTACCACACCAACGGGAGGACGTTTCAGCTCTCGACAGATTTAGCGTGCATCGCTGCCCTACACGGCGGGTCTTTAGTGGTACTGGGCTCGAACTCGTGACAAAGCCAGCCACGATCCGATGCCTATACCACTCGGCTACCGCGGCCATTGTTTTGAATTCAAAGGAGAACACGTGATTGTCTTTATCATGTGACGTCATGAATTGAGCCCATTAGTTCATGTGCTTCACTGTTGCCAACGTTTGCTTTTTGTAGAAACTTTCTTTTAAAAAGTACATTTTTGTCAACGATATAAAAATGCACACAGTTAAACAAAATGCACTTAATTTAAAAGTACTCGTATAATGTAAGTTTTTTTTAATTTTGAAAACTGTTTGAAGAAATTTAACACGTGAACTCTTTATCCAATCATCAAATTTTAAATGTTATCTAAACTTTACAAGTTGAACTCCTAGTATGTCAATTTTTAATCAATGTGAAACACTTGATTGCCGTTATCATGTGACCATCATGAATTTAGTCCATTGAGACAAATGCATATCTTGAAACACATCGTACAAGAGATAGACAGCTTTAGATTGCTTTTAATCAGTCTTATGCTTTCAGTCTTCTTGAAAATCTAAAAGAAATTGTTGATTCATATCGTAAAGAGGAAGTTACCTAACAGACAATGACAAATGAGCAGTTTCATTGAATGGATTAAGAATAGTGGAGCGCTATTGCTCGAAACTTACAGGCAATGAAGGAGATGGAAGAATGCTACAATTAGGACCTCAAGTATCATGAATAGAGTCATATATTTAAAATTTTGACAAACGGATTTGACATTGATTGTTTTAATATTTGAATATAAGTTTTATAAAAAAATATTTTCGCTTGCTTCGTTATTTTATTTCTAAAATAATAATTGAATAGTTAGATGTACTATTGGTAAGTAGATATGACATTTTTCTATTTCAGATATAACCAGAAGAAAAAATAAATCTGAAATTCATCACATGTCTCTGTAATTACGTCATCAAAGTATTTAAAATCAATTCCAAAATTCCATTTACATAACCCTAAAAAGCAGAAAATAATAAAATAAAAAATATAAAAAATGTGCGATGTTTTTATAACGGACTAAAAAGTGTAAAATTTCTCTAATCCTTATGAAGGATAAAACCCCATACTGATTTCTAACTTTTTCTAAGTTATCCTGAAAATTAATACTTGGCAACTTTTGATAGCTATTAAAATATTTGTAAGGTTGGAAATGAAAAACATGGGGCACATAAAATACGTAACTATAAAGAGTATAGAGAGTAGATATCAATAAAAACTTAATTATCGCTTCACGTTATTTGCGGTGCAATAAAATTGTTAACTGGTCTATTAATGCATCAATTATCTGCTGCATGCGCCCCATGTTTTTCGTTTACAACCTTACAAGTATTTTAATAGCTATCAAAAGTTGCCAAGTATGAATTTTTAGGATAATTTAGAAAAAGTTAGAAATCTGTATTGGTTTTATCCTTCATAGGGATTAGAGAAATTATTTTATACTTTTAGTCCGTTATAGAAACATGGTGCATTAAAAAATTTTCTTAAATTTTATTATTATTGTGTATGACATGATTTTTCCGCATACTTAATTTCGTAAAACATACAGACTTTTATTTTTGTGATTCTGTCACTAAAACTCCAGAATTTTTTACCACCGTTTTCACTGTTAACTGGACTGGCAATTAAAGGAAGATAGCCGGGGTCTCGCCTAAGCTAATTCTCTAACCCCGTTTCAGGTTAGGAAATTTTAAACGGGCTTATACAAAGCTTGGGTAGATTTTAACCACGTTTGCGTAGTAAGCGCAATCACCGGATCTATTTTTAGAGTTAAAAAAAAAGTGGTGAAATGAAATTTTAACCGGTGGTTTGCCTTCACTTAACCTTTCGCTTGCATAACTCCTAAGTTTCATACCCCAGTTCATTTAGCAGTAAATACGGTGGTTAGATAATAGAATGGAAAATATTTTCTCCTTCAGTATGACACTATATGAAGCAATATAGGTGCAGAAATCTTAGTCGTTTAACCAGGTATATTATATGAAACGTTATTATCATCACTTGATTGTGGATCGAAATTACAAGATTTGTTACCAATAATTCTTGAGTGGGTACGTTAATTTAAATCTCAAAGTAAACTGAGTCAATGGTCAATTAGATGCGGATGCATGATAAGGCGGGTAATCTGTAAATGGATGTACTGTCTCTTGTTCTTGGTTCGATATTACGATGTTTGTCTTCAAAATCCGGCTGCGTGATTATAGTTCGAGTTTAATTCCCTTTAAACAAAACAATTTTTTGATTATTACTAATAGATTGAAATTTATTTGTATTTGGATAATCTTTATGTATACATACTTTTCCCGTTGATCTGATTCTATAGGAAAACAGGTACTTACATATTATATTGTGGATCACAATTTCACCGAATAAAAAAAAAACGTCCCCGAATGCGTGAATAAGGTTATTGTGTTTGTACATGCGTGGAAACAGTTTTCCACTATAAGTTGCATATCGCGGCACTTAGTAAAGTCTTTTAATTTGATTAAATTGGTCGAATGTATAATACTTAAGTACCAAAAAAGTATGACATCTAACTTGAAATAAAACTACTCAGTAATATGAAATATTTTATTTTTAATTATTGTTTCATGCGTTGATGAAACTAATCAAATATTAATTTTTAGGAGCCTTTTATTAAACCTGTTGTCTCCATATGCTGTTGGCACGTTCACTGCGAAGAATGTTGGTTAAAAACTTTGGTAAGTTTTCCTCTACGTATTTATAACTAAAAAAGAATTATTAATTAACAGATACCTAATATTAATTATGTCCGTTGTATTAAAATTCTAATAATAAGTAATGCACTCAATATTAAACAGAATGGTTATGGTCACGAACCATGTGCGTGACAGACGATATCCTAGTCGAGACGCGGGTTCTATCCAGATATCATTGAAGTTTAAGCATAGAATAGAAAATGCAACCGTTCCTAAAATAATATGATCAGCCGCAAAACTAAATTAAGAACTTGCAATACACTTATTACCTGTCTTGCATTATGCAAGTGAAACATGGACGTTAAACAAAGATATAACACGCTTACTGGACATATTTGAGAGAAAAATTTTAGGAGCTATCTTTGACGCAGTGTATGAAGAAGGACGGTGGAGAACCAGTTATAACTGTGAACTGTACAGGCTTTATCAGTTGTGTTGTTTTTACTAATTCCCCCTTATCGGCAAAGGCCTGATCACGAAATTCATCATGGCAAAGGGCTAAGTGACGCCTGTCGTTAGCCATAGCTTTGAGCACCATACAGGTGACACACCGATTTAGCTCGGTTTCCCCCTGTTTTGAGGGAGAACACCCTGGGGTGGTCAGGGGCTTCCCACCTCTCTTCCCCGTCCACCAACTTCGCGAGAGGACTTGCGGTTCGACGGCTATTTAAAGCACCCCCATGCCGCGAAGGCACCATACATTTACAAACACCCATGTCTTCGGGATTCGAACCCAGGCCCAAAGGGCACAGCAGTCAGCGTCGCTAACCACTATACCGGATGAGCGACATGTTTTTATCGGTAACCACATAAAACACAAAAATCCATAGTAATAGATTAAGATGGCTTTACCATATTTGGAGAAACTCGGAAGATAATCCCATTAACATCTTGACAATTAAAAAAACATGAGGGAGCCCGAGCTATAAAGACTATCAACTAGATGGTTGGATAGCATTGAGAGAGATCTAAGTACTTGTGGAAAATTAAAAACTGGAGAAAGTCGCTACAAATAGAGGACGCTGGAAGGAGCGCGTGGTTGAAGCAGCCGAAGCCTGTAAGGAGCTGTTGTGCTTTTAAAGAAGATCGTTTTTTAATTAATGAAAAAATGATGGCATGATAGAGTCTCATAAGATGGGGAAAATTTTCTTTGCTAAGCTTCTTTTGTTTGAATTGATGTATTTTAGACTCCAAGACTCCAACGATCTTTCTCTCAAAGAATTCTTGTAAAAAAATTTAGGGACGTGCGATTTTTCTTTTTTGACAATTTTGCGCTTGGTGGCAAGTCTTTGCAAGAAAATTGGTCCTCTCATTTCCAAAATCACCCGTATGCCCACAAACAAATACAAATGCAATCCAGATATTTTTATCCTTCAGATTTTGAAGTTGTTTTGGTATCTCAACGAATATGTTGTTGGAAGAAGATATACACTTCAGGAAATCCAAAGTGAAAGTGAATTCGTACAAATGAGATAGTCTGAGACGACACAATTTTTTTCAGTGGCCGTATGTTATGTATTTTGATGATGAAGTTTAAGCATAAAAGTTCAGCTACACGAAAGCCGTGCATTCATCACGAATTCTAAATTGAAAGTGCTCGGATTCAATAGCATTTTTGAAGACAACAAATGCATAACTGACTCTGTCATCAATTTTATTGTCCTTATTATAGAAAATAAAATGGAAATCAAATGTTGCTAAAATGAATAATATATTCCAATAGAGGAATCAGTTACAATGAAATGAAACCGAAGAAAATGAAAAGTTTTTTTCGAACATAAAAATGCATGTTAAGAAATGCAAAATAGGAAAAAATAAAGGAGTATTAAGTACAAATTGAGGCCTGGTGGCTGAGTGGTAGCGCATTGCGCTCGCGCTTCCACACCGCAGGTCTGGGCTCTATCCTCGGGGAGAGCATGATCGACTCAGCCTTTCATCCCTTCAGTGGGTGGATAAGTGAGTACCAAACTTGCTTGGGGACAAAACACTGGGAGTTTCGCTTCAGATTGACCACCTGATTGGGACATCTGTTCATGCACCTCAGCGCCCAAGGTCACATAAACTGAGATTGGCACAGTTGGTCTTGACCCTCATGGGCTGTTGCGCCACTGAGTTTAAGTACAAATTAGATAAACGGTGAATTTTAGAAATATTTTTGTTTGAATTGTTATTATCGACTATATATATATATAGTAATTTAATCGTATTACTGTAAAACTAATTTTTTATTACTTTTTTTTCAGGGAACAAAGAAGCTGTGTCCTCAGTGCAATATGATAACTGCAGCAAGAGATCTCAGACGCATCTATCTGTGACTGTACTAAATTAATTGCAAGTTGCAAAATTAATACTAGTCAGAATTTATCAATGGCTCGCAATTATTGCTTCTATTAACAGGTTACTTTTGAGTGCTTACTGTACCCTCTTTCTTACCGCTTAGCTGAATTTATTGAAATCTCCGACCGAAGACAAAAAAATATACTTCAATCACTCTAAAATACCTACAGAACTTCTAAAATTGAGAATGCCATTGAGAAAAAAAATTGCTGGCAATTTACTTGTAAAGGAAATCAAAATTCTATTTTAGGAATATTTTACCTTGTGTGTTTTGTTTTATTGTTTTTTAATCTAAATCCAGTAAATGCAATAATTACCAGATACTGGAAATTAATGCTCAAATTTTCAAAGTGGATCAATAATCACGATTGATTTAATTTTGAACTAGAGACACACAAAAAGATCAAATAGAAGGAATGTTACAAATTAATAAAAATGAAGAAATGCTATATTTAAGTCAAATTTTCCAGAATTGCAGTGGAACTCAAATTTGAAAAATTGTATTTGCTAAAATGACTTTGACACGATTAATTTATTATGATTATTTATTATTGATTCATTTTACTATGCATTGTAATATAACACAAAAATTCGTTTTTAAGACATAAATAAGACCAAATGAAATGCTAAGTTTTATTTCATTTGGTATCTTAATACATTTCAGAAGATTTTAATGGAATTGATTCTGTGTGATTTAGAGCTTTTTTTAGTTCTATAGATATAAAGAAAGGTTAGAATAATTTTTTATTATTAAAAAGTCTAGCTCAACGAAATACAGAAAAGTTATCTAGTATTGAGTTGCATAAAGTTTTAATTTGATTTTACTGTAGGTGAACTCAAAAAGACAGTTAAAAATTAACGTTTTGGAATATTTCTTTTTGTTCTACACATATATATATATCAAATGCATATTTCGAAAAATTGTTATACATACATAAAAAATAAAGTTATTTGAATCCACGAAATATACCGAGTCAAAATTTTAATATTTTAGTAATCATTTAGAAACAGAATGTAAACTAAGAGTTTTTCCATAATTAAAGATTTTTCAATAAATCCAGAATGATTTGTGTGAGATATTTCAGAAAAATAAGCTTTTAAAATACATATAAAAATTATATAGATAAAAAGATCATTTGATTATTTGTAAGTCATCTTCATGATTAATGTGGTAGCATTTATATTACTCGTATGAGAGCATGGTAATATAATCTTCAACATAAAGAAATTAAGTAATTTTTTTTAAGTGAAAAATGTGTACCAATTAAGAAAAGTTTCATTTCTTCTATTATGAATCTAAATTAAAGGAGCAAATTCTTTTTTTACGCTTGTCTTATGAGTGAACTTCACAATGTTCAATTTTATTTTTCAACAGGGAAGTGTATGAAGATAAATATTGAAAATTATAAAAGCGCTATTTCCTGTGTAAACCTATGTAAATCACCAATAATATATATAATAATAAAAAAAATCAATTACAAATATTACAAACTTGTTACTGTTATCCTTGTTAGATAAAAGAATATGAGATGGAGAAAAAAAATGGAGTGTTAATAAATGTATTTATGCTTTTCTATTGACATATAGTTGTTTATAGAATTAGTCCTTTGTATAAATAATCCGTTTCCCTATTTCGTTGTTGTATTTAAAACTGTTTTTCCCTGCATGCCAAATGATTTCTGCAGAGTTTGTAAAATTTCTGTTATGTACAAAGTAAATAAAAATTGTGTGCTAATTGTATTTTTGTGTGTAATTTATTCTACTTGAATAATGTCTAAAAGGAAAAACATACGTAGCATTTTAAATGCCTAACATGAGTATCAGAAATTTGTGTTTAGCTATTTATAATTAACTGAGACAAAGTAAAAATCCATGGAATGGCAATTTAGAAAATAGGGTGCCTATTCAGGTGTCGTCCTCGTGATTCAGCTGAAGTTCAAAATTGTAAGGACCATCGCCAAAAACTCGCACTTTGCTTTAGAGCAGCGTTTCTCAAACTGTTGGGCGTGCCCCCTAGGAGGGGAGGGGTGAATAAATCGAAAATAAAAGATTTTAAAAAATTATGAATTTACTGAAAGGAAACAACAAAAGAAACAACATTCTGACATAATAAATAATAATATACACATTTACACTGATATACTATACTTATAAATGTATCAGTACTGTACAAAGTATTTGATAATAAATTTATCAATAGTAACCGAAGGACAAGTTTAATAATTAATACTGACTCCCTTGGGATTGTCATATACAAAATTTATATTCAGAATTTCATATTTATCATGATAATTAGTGCAGTTTATAATTAAAGTCGTATTATAGCTTTAGTATCAAATTACATTATTATTACATTCAATGCAATGTTATTGTATGAAAGGGGGTGATGAAAATTTGGTCGCAAATACTGAAAGTTTGAGAAGCACTGCTTTAACCCTTTATCGACCGCATTATGATTTACTGCAATATTTTTTTTGAATCACTACATTGAAAAAACTAAGGGATATACATAAACAAAATACTCAACTTTGGGAAATTTAATTAGTTAGAGCTAATTATTTAATTAAAAATATTCAACTGTAAAATTAATTGAACACACTGTCCACTTTAAATAAATAGTCAAATCGTTTTCTAAGGTCTTCATTAACATACCAAAAAAAAAAAATAAGAGTCTTACCTTTTAACATTGTCATTTTTGTTCAGAAAAAAATAGTTAATCTTCGCAATTCGCTGAAAACGCAATTTCTCCTTAAAACTATTCGCTTTCACCGCTAAAATACTGATCATAGAGCCCGTGTTGCCATATATCTTGGAAGAGTGGATTTAAAAGAATATTCCTGCTAAGTATCGTCAGAGTATTCGTAAAAATGGTTATTCTATGTAATTTTAAAGTGAGTGGTACTTATAAGTATCGTCGATCGCGCGCGCGCGATAAAGGGTTAAAGTATGACTTTAATAAAAATAAAATTCAAGCCATTGATGTTAAATAGTTCTGCATCTAAGCTAAGATGATCAGACGTCCCGCTTTTTGGAAAGATTTCACGACAAGCTGGGGAATGGCGGGAAAACGTAAAGGGAATATACGGTTTTCCGTGGTCATCTGGCAACTAACTAAAAAAAATCACTTATATGAGAAATATAACAAATAATATAATATTATATACTATTATTTTATTCTTTGTATAGTATCTATACATAATTTTGTTTGTTTGTTATATTACTTATGTTGAAATTTAAAAAAGAATATATTACAATACTATTTTTGCGTTCTATGAGAATTTTGTTGCTCCATAGAGATCAAATTTTTAATTAATAACCCCCTCTCCCGGTTAATGGTGTCTCGTTTTACCAGTGTTAAAATCTGGCCACCTTAATCTAAGCACAAATTGAATATAGCCAGTCTAAGGAATAAAAGTGAATAGCAGTTCTGTTAAATGTTTTTTTCCAGCATCTCATTTTTTTTTTAGTTGAAGATAGAAAAACCCGGGGGATTGTCCTATTTTTAATTCTACTCAAAGACCGTCGTGCGGATTATTGGAGCCATTGTACGTTAAAATCTCATGTGCAGTGAGACGTGAAGTTAAGAGCCATTTGAAGTGTCATTCTCCTTAAATACAGTTAAATGTCCTCAGTCTTCGATAGCTTTCTTTTTTCCTCTAGTGCGGTATTAATAAAACCTTACAAACTATTTTTTGTAAGCTAGCTTGGTGTAAGGTAACGGTAGCGAGACATGAATGATGACGTTTCTAGTTATTAACAGTTTCTAGTTCTAATTCCACGATAGAACATTGTGCAAACTGATTGGGGTTGGATACACATTATAGTGAAATGGATCTCTTACAGCCTAGTACTAAATTAAGAGATATGTTACATACTAATTAAAACAGGCAATGCCATTTGACGAAGTCGCTGTAAACAGTGACCATTTTCAAGTATTCTAGAAAAAACAATGTTCATATCGAGTTTTGAATATGAGTCTTGTTTCTATTATAATATTTCGTAGCCTCCTAGGTCATGAGTTCTAGCCAATGGAGCACACAGGGGGCGGGGTGTCCCCGGGTTCAAAGCCCTTGCCTTTTTTTTTATTATAATCCAATGTATATAGTACATAAAAATTAATTATTTGTTATTAATAATTAATTTTATCAATTAATGCTAATTATTTATTCAATAATTAATTTTTTACTGTTTTTTGTTCCCCAAAATTGACAAAATCTAAAGAATATCTTGGACGGCGTATTGGAGCATGATACGAGAATGGTGAACTTTCAACACTGGACCACCCCCTCCTTAAAAAATTCTTGTGTGCGCCACTGATTCGAGCCCTAGTGCCACTGGAGACTCTCCATGTAGAAGGACTGATGCATGCTAAATCTACAATGACTCAAAGTCCTATTGCCGTGGTACGGAAATTAAAAGAGTGGTGCCAGCTCAGGTGTCTTCCTAGTCACTTGACCGTGAAAATCAAAATATTCATCATCAATGCCCGGTGTTACATTATAGTGTGACATTAATAAACTCACTCCCTCTATCTCTATATCTACTTTCTTCTTAAGTTTAAACTTTAGTTTAAATCACAATTGGTTTTTTTTAATAAATGGCTGTTTAGAGCAGTGGGACCAATAAAAATCCCATAATCTATTTCTGCCAAAGACTATTGGATAGAATAATTAGAGATACTATATGTGTGAGATTCAGAAACACCTCAAAGTTCACCCACAGTGCGAAGAAAGAGTTGTCTTTGTTATTTTATCGAAATTCTCTGTCACTAGTAATCTTCATGTAACTCTGGAATCTGGCTGACTCAAACAAAACTGAAATATTCTGAACAGCACATGAAAATGTACGTACGGGAAGAAGAAGCAAGTCCTCATCTATCACGGAGTATAATTTGAGAAGTCGCAAGGTATCCGACATCCCACATAAAGTGGTCATTTAAAAATCGATAAATTTTAAAACTGTCTACCGCAATGTATTGGCACGCGCCATTACTCCCTATCACAGTGGCACTGGGAGGGGAGAGAACGTGTCATGAAAGGGTGCTGAATTTTAAACGAGTTATTCCGCACTTTTTGCCCCATGATGAATGTGATCCTCGGCAACATCGAACACGAGGCTGTGCCGGGAACAGTGATGTTGAAGAAAAAGACTGTAGTACTTTTGAACAAGATGTGGGAGTTAAAAGAATCGTTGCATCTTTATATAGGAAATTTGCAAATTTATAGCCTTAAACAAAACGCGATTTATATACATTCAAAAGTTCGAATTTATTAAATATCCTTCCTCTTGGTTGTTTGTCGACCGAGTTTTTATGAAATGTGGTTTTCGTAGTCAAAATTAAGATTTTATGAAATAGCTTACTGAATAAAAAAATGGAGCTGTTACAGTATTTTGTTTACAGCTGGCGATGATATGTTAAAGTCATATTTCCATTAATTCCCAAATAATGGTGTGCTTGCAGCATCGTAATGTACACCCCCGCATTGCGGGGAGGGGCCAGGGCTCTAAGGGGCCCAAAGTCTGACTGAGGCTGAGTACGAACTCTTTGTAAGATCCTGCTTGGGACTCAAAACCTGTTTTTCAAGGGTAAGGGGGGCGGGCTCTAATATTATCCACGCCACTGTGTACTGGGACTGCTGTTTTAGATCAAAGCAATCGGAAGTGGAGATCATCTTCGTCATCTGACATGGATCAGAATTTCGAGGCTGGGGTCTGTGGTAGCCGAGTGGTCTTGATTTTGAACTTACGACCAACATTCTATCGATTCCTGGTGCCATCGTAGCCTAGTGCTCATGGACACGAACTGGACAGGCGTTTTCGAGACCAGGGACGTCTTAAAGCATGGACCTAGGGCCTCACTCTCGGGGGGGTTCGTTTCATTCCGACTCTGTCTTAATAAGATCATAATTCAGATTATTTTAATGGTCAAATATTATTCCCGTACATATTCTCTGAAAAACAGGGAATTTCAAACCGCATGTTAACTGGTAAAAGTGGTAGGACTGTATTATTATGTGATGACCGTTGTCCATGTCTAGGCCTAGGCTTCATAGTATAAACAATCATTAATCGAAATGAGGCCCTCGAACAAACCGGTTTATGCCTAGCTTTTAGAAATTGCGAGTCCTGTACATTGATGTTTCAAATTACCGTTTGAACGAATATTTGACAATGCATGCGACTGTCTACTTTTAAAGATCTCAGGTAGGGTCTACTTTTCAATAGGGGCCCAAAGCCCCCCAAAATCTTAAGATTTCTCTGGGATCACGGCCTCAAAGAGTCAAGACTGATATCGCAGAAGACCCACGATGTAGACGGGTTTATGCACGTTAAATGTGTCTGGACTCAAAGTCTTTGTGGAAATTTGGAGAATGTGGTTTTCGTAACTTTGGTCGTGGCTCAGTATTACGAGTTCTGACACCAGTATCCTTAGCTTTACCTCTTAGGATCCAATTTTAATAAACAATAAATCAATAAAAATATCAGTTTAACCCAGTGTTTCTCAAACTTTCAATACTGGCGCCCCCCTTTTCAATCACAATTTTTATCGCGCCCCCCCCTTATACATTAATAATGCACTAAATCAGTGTTTCTCAAACTTTCAATACTGGCGACCCAATTTTCAATCATAATTTTTGTCGCCCCCCCTGTACAACAATAATGTATTTACTGCAATAAAAATGCACTTTGAGAGAGAGACGCTAAAGTTACAATACGATCTTAATTATAAACCGTACAAATTAATACGATAAGTGTATTAAAATTTGTATATGTAGCTTTTAAGTAATATATATTTTAAGAAAATTACTTAAAATATATATTACTTAGAATTATGTTATTTTTCTTTCTCTAATTTTTAAATTGGAACAGATCGCAAAATGATGTATTTAATTAAAGATTTATTTCCTTCAGCATTCATTTCTCAAAGTACAAATGTCATTAGAAAAATAGTCTAGTCAATGTCGCTCTCTATCATATTCATCACATCTGGCATTATAGGGTACGTTTGCGTGAGTCTAGGCAACCTATCGGACGTCTGCGCAAAACATGTAAAAATGCTTTTTCCTCATACAATTCCAGTCAGTTTTGGTCGACTCGATACTCCTATAGCTACCGAATCTAGCTTGAATGTTCCTTTTTTAATTTCCACGTTAATTGTAATTCACGGTAATTAAGTATTTACGGCAGTAGATTAAAACAATATCATACATACATTTTTTAAGTCGTAAGCAAACATTCGACCGTAATAAAGAATCAACAAGTACACAGACGAACGAGCATGGTTCCGAAAAAAATCAAGGCGATCTTCTCAAAAATACTTAAATTTTTGGATTTACCACTACTGAAGTAAATGATGGAAAAAAAGCCCCAGCTCGATATGTGTTAAAACTTACAAATCTGTAGAACAACATGTGAAAGTTGTTTTTAAAACATGTAAAATCATTTAGCTATGTTGGCAAAGAATTTTAAAAAGTATTTTCTGGATGAGGACAGCTTGGTAGCAAGTTACGAGTGGATTAGGGATCTATTTCAAGATACTCCAGAAGGGCTCTCAACTTCCGAAGAGGAAATCTTCATAGATTTCACATCCAGTGAAAAATTAAAAGGCAATTTTGTAATAAATCGCTCTTTGAATTTGGGGTAGAGGTGGATGAGGAATTATCTGTACTGAAAACAAAAGCACTTCGTATACTATTACCATTTTCAACATCCTACCTTTGTCAAACCGGATTTTCTGCAGTGGATGCCTTGAAGACAAAATATAGATCTCAGCTAAATATAGAAAATAACTCTTTAAGTGTCAATTTCTGATATTAAACCTTCCTTTGAAAAACTTTCCTCTACAAGACAAGCCCGTGGAAATCCCTAATAATTATTAAACTTGTTCTTAATTTAGTAATAAGATTGATTGATTGAATATTAACGTCGCACTGTTCAGCTGCACGAGGGCTTTTGACGACGGACCACGTAATTTTGAACCATGGTCAAGTGACGTGGATGACACCTGAGCTGGCACCCCTCTCTCTAACTACCACACCACACCAACGGGAAAACGTTTCAACTCTCAACAGATTTAACGTGCATCGCTGACCTACACGGCGGGTCTTTAGTGGTACTGGGCTCGAACTCGTGACAAGGCAAGCCACGATCCGATACCTATACCACTCGGCTACCGCGGCCAAATTCAGTAATAAGAAATTATTTATAAAATACTTACTTCAGTACTGATACATCAAACGTATACTGGCTGAAACACCGACTCTTCGCACGAGTTCATTTTTTAAAAAAAAAACATTATTCTTGATATAATAGCTGAACTGTAAGGAGAGTAAAACTGTGTGCACGACATTGTATACAAAAATGTAAAATGATTTTTTTTTTAGATAAATGCTATAATTGTAAATAACTGTTTAAAAGAACTGTAATTTTAAACCTCACACAATTAGCATTTAGAATTAATGTTAAATTATGAAAAGAATATAAAATTCCGATGAAGAATAATTGTGTTACTTTTTAACATTTAAAAAAAGCGAGAAGACTTCAAAATGTTTTAACCCAGGAGCAGGCGCGTACTCGATACTAACATTAATGGTAGTGCGGGGGGACTCAGTCACCCCAATCATTTGCTTATTATTTTTTACTGTACACGATACAAATCGGAATTCTAGTGAATATTTTAATTTATAGAAAGTATACTTACCTTCTTTCAAGGACTATTCAATTCTTTGATGATTTGAGAAAAAATCCAATAAAACTGAACTAAAATGATTCAAAAGTACAAGACCATAATAAAGGACGCAAATCAGACACTTTTCAATTATCCTACAGAAATGTTAAACCAATCAATTCTTTTCCAAATATCGCAAAACTCTATTATTTACAATTTCTCTAAGCGAAAAGCAAACGCATAAAAGATGGGAGGGAACTAATATTGATAATAACCATACCATAAGATTGAAGGTCAATCAAATGATTAGGAAACGTACTATTCAGCCTGGCTGAAAAGTGAATCATGACTTCCTTTTCTTTTTCTACAACTAATGTACAGTATTTCAATAATAATTACAGTGGTGAATTATTTATCTCCTTAGAATTTTCTCAGGGTCCGGGTTTCGTTTTTTCTTTTAACGAGTAATATTTTATGTTAAAACGTAATAAAAAAATCTCTCATTGAGGAAATACAGCATATAAAACAAAATGTTTTTTTTTTTCTTTAATTTGGTTTTGGGATCAAAGATAGCTATTTGATGACGGAAAAAAGCCAGATAATAAACATAAATTATGTCAGTGTTGTTGTGTGTATTTTTTTTTATTATGGAAGAAAGCATTTTGTTTTAATTTTTTTAAAAAAAATCTTTAAATTTTCGATACGCTCGCGCCCCCTTGTAGGGTCATCGCGCCCCCCCAGGGGGGCGCGCCCCACACTTTGAGAAACACTGGTTTAACCCTGTAATATTAAAGACAAAATATGGAATATTCTGAAAGAAGGAAAATGGTTCAGATTGATAAAAGGGGCCTGTTTATATTCCAGGGATATAACAAATTATAAAAATAATACTAAGACATTTTCTATCTGTAAAATACTAATATTTTATTCCCTAACATTAAGTTAAGACAGTGTTTCTCTAACTCTGGGGCACTCCCCCCCTAGGGGGCGTGATAACCCTACGGGGGGTCACGAGCCTATTGAAAAGTCGGAAACAAAAGTTTATTTCAAATAATTATTAACTTACTGAAAGTAAACTAACAAAAATACATTCTGATATAATAAAAAATAAAATACTCATTTTTACACTATAATACAATTATAAATGTATCAGTACTGTACAATCTATTTTATAATTAATTGAACGGTACTAAATTAAAGACAAGTTTAATAATTACCAGTGACTCTATAGATTTGTCATGTATAAAATTATATGCCAATATTAATACTTATCTTGATAACTGATACGGTTTATAATTAATCCCTTAAAAACTATTAAAAATTCCGCGATTTGTTCCCCAATGCCACCATTTAGCACGTAGGTAAGCGTATGTGGTGTATTGAGGGTGGGTGGTGTTAGAATAGGAATAAATAAGTACATCCGTTGAAACAAGTAAATCCTTCGCAAACACTGTCAAGGCCATTTTATTGCTTTCCAAAGACTTCGGAATAATTTTATGGATATCAGTTCACAGAAAAGATAGTATTTCGGAAGGATGCATGTATACGTCTGGGGAAATTAATACACTGGCTGAATGAGACGTTTATATACGCCGGGGAACTTAATGGGTTAAAGTCGTACTGTAGGCTTAACGTCAAAATATCTTATAATTGAATTTAATGCATCGTTATTGTATGGAGGAAGGCGCGAGGCAAATTATGATTGAATATTGGGTCACAAACATAGAAAGTTTGACAAGCACTGGGTTAAGAGCTCCCTAACTCCCTTTGGGATTCGATTTCCGCGAAACCCTTCTTAGCTGATCTCTACACAAGAAAAGGAGAGCACACTTATTAAATTTCAAGTCTGCAAGGTCTAGTAGTTTAAACTCTGGAATTTTGTATTTATATAACGTCTTTATAACTTCTCGCATCCCTCCCTTTGGAATGAATTAACGCAACACTTGTTGTTGGCGAATCTTTACTCCATGAAAGAAACATGCCAGCCAAATTTCAAATCAGTAGGTCGAAGAGTTAAAAGAACTGTAATATTTATGTATATCGCCCTTTAACCCCTCACAAATCTCCTTGGAGGTTGCAAAACTCCTTCTTAGCGGATCTCTACTCTATGAAGAGAACATGCCTGTCTTCAAGTCAATACAATAGCTGTATTTAAGAAAGAAACATTATGTACATGAATTCAAAAGGAAGAATAATTACATGTGTCATTTCCACACACTCTAAACTTGAATGAGATGCACGGCATCCATTACAACAATTTAACGTGAGCAATTGTTACATCTGAAATAAATTGTTAAATTTATTTCGGCTCACTTTATTGACGCATTTCAGATTCAGTATTGTTATTTTTTAAAAAAATAAAGTCGTTTAATACATTTAATTTTTGTTGTCTTACATAAAATAATAGTGATACAAATGCCAAAAACCTCAAAAAGAGTCAAACATCAACTTCGAGAAAAGAAATACGCGATTTACTATGAGATATCTCATTAGGAAAAATTAAGAAAGTATTTCTAAAATTCATAAACCGATGTTTAAACAGTATCCTTTACTGAATGGTTGAAATCAGAATACTGTATACGGTCTATTAGGGAAGTAGAGGGTAAAATTTACGCATAATTAACCCTAGTTGTGGCATGGGGATATCTATAAGTCTATGAATTAAAAAAACACTCATCAAAAGGGATAATGGAAGTCCGTGTTCTTAAAATTGTTGTTAACTAACAATGCTATGTAATGTAAAATGTTAATATCAGTTATATGGAATATAATTGATATTTATAAATAATATGTATATATATTTACTCATTTTTCCTTTTTACTACGAAAAATATCATTATAAATTGACTTTAATAGCAAAATCAATAAAAAAATATTTTTATAGACTGTATAAAAACATGGGCGCCCAATCTGTTTCGCATTTATAGATAATATAATATCAATAAAAAGATTTTATTTTTTTAAAAAATTATATATATATGTGTGTGTGTGTGTGTGTGTGTTTGTTATACAGGGGTAATAAAAATTGCTTTAATATGACAACGCTTAAAGTTTAATATAAAAAAAATTAGCTATAAAAAAGTATCTCAACTTAAAGCAGCATCATTACATATAATATTTATGTGCTAACTGAAACAATTAGAAAAATATCTGACGGTAAAATCTATTTCAAGAACCAAGAATTTTTCAAAAAATTGAAAAAAATACACTCGCAGTTGACAGTAATGTATCAGCTTCAGGAAACCTTTATTTACTTCACGCATACAGGTAATATATAATTATAAGATCTCGATAGTAAAGCTCATTAGCAATATAATTTTAAAAAACTAGCTTTTGTATTTTCTTAATAAGTATAAAATAATTTTAAACTCTTTGTAATGATTTTTTTCAACCATTATTAATTCAATAACATTAAAATTAAATCTGTGCGTTTTACGTTCTCATATGAAATCCGAAATTCATGTTGAAACAAATATTTTTCAATTTCTATTATTAGTTAATTCTCTCCCTATATATATATATATATATATATATATATATATATATATATATATATATATATATATATATATATAGCATAATAAAATAAAAGTGAAGAAGTTCTAGAACTTACAGTGCTAAAGAAGGAAGGAATTGGAATACACCAGACACACAAAACAAATGTAGATACAAAAAAAGTCTTTGGACTAAACTGGAGACCTAGTATGATTTCTAAAGCTGTTTCTGAATTAGACCAGCGATTTAGGGTAAGCAATGCTTTATGGATCCAACCTCCCATACAGCAGAAATTTTTGGCATAATATGAATATATATCTTGTTCAAATTTTCAATCGTTAATAAAATACTTTCTATGCATCCATTGAAATTCAAATACATTTTTTGAGCTTGTAGTGGATGATACTTGATGTTAATAGAGTACTTTCAAATATTAATTCATTGGTTAAATTAAAAAATGAATAAATAGTTGCAAACAAAATAAAAGTCCGACAGTATATATAGACAAGAAAATCGTTCATTATATCCCTATAGCGCGTTGGATTTCTAATCTAAAGGTCGTGGGTTCGAATCTTTCCTGGGATGATATTATTTCTGAGAATGTGATTTCTTTTTACTGTACCATTTTATTGGAAAAATCAAATTTAATTAATGAAAAAATAGAACCAAACAAAATAATAATCCAACACCACATACGGAGAGGAAAATGAAAAATGGCAAGGTAAATCGCTTTCTATTTTGTCATGTAATACTGTGATTTTGTATATACGTATTTTTTTTATATTAATTGTAACTAAATTATTTAATAAAAATTAACTAAAATATAATTTTTTTTGTTAACCTAAATAAAAATTGATAAAAAAGTTTTTTTTTTTATATTACTTTGTTTTAATTTCAATGTTTATATATCTTTTGAAATGGAAATGAGTTTTCTTTAAAAGATTAAGATACTGGGGTTCCAGTATTTGTACTTTATAAAGATTCCAGAACGTACCAAAAGAACTTTTATAAAAATAAGTAAACGTTCCATAAGTTTCTCCTTTCTTTCTTTATTATTTTTTTCAGGGAGAGGGAATATATATAGTTCCCGAATAAATAAGTAATAAATTTTATCGACTCATGCAGAAATTACTGTAATTGAAAGGTAAACAGAAGTATCTTTCACAAATTTGAAGAGAAAAAAATCTACATAAAAAATATCAGCAAATAAAGAATCAAAAAGAAAATAAAAAGTTAAAATAAAAAAGATCGAAAGATGTAAGAATTTTAAGAAACATGAATCATAAAATATATTTATAGTGCTGAAAAATTCAACTTCAACAGGCAATTTTTTTCGATATTTATATTATCTAAAGCTTTGTAACCCCAAGTTATGTAATTATCTCTAATAATTAAAAGTATTAATTATATAAGATAGATACACAGTTAAAATTTAAAATAAATTGTGTCATGATGGAAAATACTTAGGCGTTAACTAACTGTATCACATTGATAGTAATCCAAAATACACCATTGAGGACACGATATATCAAAGCTAGATCTATTAAGAAAGCCCAGTGACTGAGTGGTAGTGTATCGTGCTTTCACACTACGGGTCCGGGGTTCAATTCCCGGACTGGTCAAGGTCGACTCAGCCTTTTATCCATTTAGTGGGTCGATAAATGACTACCAAGCTTGCATGGGAACTGAACACTGGGGGTCTCGCGTCAGACTGTCCACCTGACCGAAACATCTGCTGATGCTCCTCACAGGGGCGGCTCTAGTGCCGAACAAACTGGATCCCTGCCCGGAGTGACAAAATTTAATGGCGTCATTTAGATTGAAATTGGAAAATATTTTTTTTATGTTATAAGAAAATTGGTATATTTTTTGAAATATTATTGTGTGAGAATTTGGTATTTCTCATTTATAACGTATCTTATTTCCTTAATTTGTACTCTGCATGTTTAATGTCAGTTTTATTTTATATTGAAACTTGAAGGGTTCGAGGTAGGGTTACGAGTATATCTTAAATCATAAAATTTGATATGTTTACACATCTTTCAATAGTAACTTTCCCCTCATCCAGGAGTGGAATCACAACAGACATTTCTTTCACTCATACGATGTCCGGTGTCAACTATCCAAAAGAGGACAACGGTAGTAAGAATGTTAGTAGATAGAGAGCCACGGGAGATGTTTTATTTAAGTCTTGAGCGTAATTATTGTAAGTTAAAATAAACGCTTGTGATCCCCTCCATCAGCAGACACTTTTTCGAACAATATGTCTACTGAAACGAGTTATTTCTTTTCCCTTACATTTTAACTCGTTTGAAATAGTAACAGGCTATTATGTGCTTAATTTCGAATTATTTTGTATTTTTAATATATATATATATTGTTATATATAAGCTGCTTTTTTTGTTCTCAAGAATTATTCAAGTTTTATAGGTGTGTATTTACGTGAACAATTTATCTTTTTTTAATTATAATTATTTTGCTTTGGTGAGAGGGGCGGCGGTCTCCATTTTTGTCCGGGGCGGCAAAACTGTTAGAGCGAGCCTGCTCCTCAGCATCCAAGGTCACGCAAAAACTAAGATGCGCACAGTAGACCTTGGTCCTCGTGGACTGTTGCGCCACTGAGTTTAGTTTTAGTTAAGATTTCTTAGGTAGACTACACACACATAAAATGCAAAATGATTTGTGTCGAATGATACGCGTTTTTTTTCAAAGCGTTTACTTTAACTTAGTTAAAAGGAGGCGCTTGGTAAAAGCACCATTCCACACTAGACACGATGAATTTTATCTCAATGAACGAGTGGATTGCATATATATTTTTTTTCTTTTTAAATAAAAAAATCTCTTAAATTGTGTTTTACAGCCATTTAAATGCTTGAAGTGACTACCCGGTTAAATGTGTGTGTGTGTGTGAGCCATTTATTTTGAAAGTGGCATTAGTTACTTTGTTTTTAAATGAGATATTTAAGGGTTTAAGCTTTTTAAAATGTTTATAACTATGGATTAACTAGCAAAACTTTTCTTGAACAAAATCTCATTAGTTCTCAACATGTTGTGAATGCATATTTTTTTTTAAATGAGTGGATACTGTTAAATTGTAGAGAATGGTATCATAAAAAAGTGACTTATGCCACTTTCAAAATAAACGACTTAGATAAGAAAGATGTAAAACAAGGGTGTGAAACTCAAAGGCTAACTTCGGCCACACAAATAGGGTTTAACTTTAGGTGGACCACAAAAAAAATCAATATTTATAGAAACATAAGTTTATTTCGAATATTACCCTATAATAAACATAAATAAAAAAGAACAAGCAAAACTAAACGTTTTCATCCTGACACTCTTGACATCTATTCTCTGCTACTATGTTTCCTATTTCGGGAGAAATTTTGATAGTTTATTATATATTATTGTGTGCCCCGAGAGATAAATTGGCCGGGCCACAAAAGCGTTCATTCTGAGCCGCATTCGGGCCCTCGAGTTCTGACACCCCTGATGTAAAAGTTTCTATTTAATGTAATTGCCACACACATGACTGGAATATCTACTTTGAGCAACCACGATACTGAAAGAAAGACGCTTTAGATGAGTTTTGGGGGTTTTCCAATCTGCAAGTTGCCTAAGTTCCTATGGCATGCTAGCGGATATCGCATGCTGTATCAATTTTCCAATCATTAACCACGCGTGTTTGATTGATGAGCGAATTATAAGAAAAAGATGGGCTAAGATGAAGTAAGGAAATTTGGGGACAACGATAGGGGAATTGTTAAACGTCGTGCGTCACGCGCAATCTTAGACTGTCCTGTCGAAACTTGGCCACAAGCAAGCCTTGAACATGAATCTCCATGAAAGGTCTACAACTTCAAAGAATAGTGATGGTTGTTGAGTATACCAGGGGATTGCGGGTACAAAACCAAATGGCAAAACAAATAAAATATCTCGAAGAAAATATATAAGCAGAGTTACGAGCAAAAAACATCCAATATAGATAAAAAAAAAAAGGCCAGACTTTTAATTTTTAATTAGACAAAAAGCTTGATTGTTAAAATTTGCTGCTCTGTTGTTACACAGAAGTACTACAAGTTATTACACCATCACAGAATCATTAAAGCATAAGAAATAAACTCCAATAATAGAGATACATTTATATTAATAACTAGCTGTACCCGGCGCGCGTTGCTACGCAAATAACTGAAATAAATTTAAGAAAAATAATTTTAAAGGAAAATCAGTACACAAATATTCAATTCATTCAAAGCCGTTTCGAAAAAATTGTGTGATTACAAAGTTCAGTTTCAATTAGATGTTTTTATTGAAGTGCTGTGGGATACACAATATTTCTTGTTTTTCCATCTGGTGCAAAGACGAATAAATCAGAAGGTTTTCCTACACGTGAGCAAGTCACATAGAGCTGTCCATGTGAGAAGCATGGATTCTCCAAATTTAATCCACACACTTGTAACGATTGTCCTTGTGCTTTGTTAATAGGTTTCGAAGAAGTATGATGGGTACGCCAATTTTCAATGTAAGAACGTGCGGTGGTATGCTTGGCAAATCAAGCGAATTCAAGAATTCAGTTGGATAGTTGACAACCTCATCTTGGTTCTCCACAGTATCGATGGACTTATATGTTGTCGTTTCACTGGGTATTTCATGATGAATGGTGAAGTTGATGGTATTGACATCGATGTTTTTGGCTGATAATATAGCACGCGTACTGAGCCACTGATGGTTTTTGTAGTTTTGTGCAATGTTTGGGAAAACTTTTTGCACCAATTCGTCGATGCTTTCTGTGATCTTACAGAAGTTTGCTGGCAGGGTGATACATTGTGTAGATTCATCAATTTCCATTCGCCCATTTCCAATATCCATTAATTGTTTTGCAAAATTTCCAGCCGATGCATCCCGTTGTAGTTGTACACGCATGTTAGTTTTCAAAATCAATTTCTGTAAATGACGCCATAGAA
This sequence comes from Trichonephila clavipes, assembly GCA_019973935.1. Lineage (NCBI taxonomy): Eukaryota > Metazoa > Arthropoda > Arachnida > Araneae > Nephilidae > Trichonephila > Trichonephila clavipes. Next base: position 694,071 of record BMAU01004130.1, on the reverse strand, counting down.
CTGATGATTTAAGACATGCATGAAGTTCATCAGCGAGTGTTGATCGTGATATAATGGGCAGTGTTTGTCGAAAATCACCAGACAATAAAATGAGTGCACCACCTAAGATCCGTCTGTTTCCTTTGAAATCTCGCAGTGTACGATCAAGCGCTTCCAATGCTTTCTTGTGAGACATTGTACATTCGTCCCATATGATAATTTGACACGTTTGGAGTACTTTTCCCATTCCAGAGTTTTTGCTGATGTTGCATGTTGGTGCCTCAGTGTTTTGCAAATTCAACGGCAGTTTCAATGCTGAATGCGTTGTTCTCGGCCACCATCCAAAAGAGTTGCCGCAATTCCAGATGATGCAATAGCCAGTGCAATATTATTTTGTGATCGTATGGTTGCCAAAATTAGTGAAAGAAGAAAAGTCTTGCCTGTACCACCGGGCGCATCTATGAAAAACAGTCCACCGCTTTGTTCTGTGATTGCACGCATAATTATGCCATACGCAATGCGTTGTTCTAGAATCAACTACGGATTGATTGATTGATTGAATATTAACGTCGCACTGTTCAGCTACACGAGGGCTTTTGGCGACAGACCACGTAATTTTGAACTATGGTCAAGTGACGTGGACGACACATGAGCTGGCTCCCCCCTCTTCTAACTACCACACCACACCAACGGGAGGACGTTTCAGCTCTCGACAGATTTAACGTGCATCGCTGCCCTACACGGCGGGTATTTAGTGGTACTGGGCTCGAACCTGTGACAAAGCAAGCCACGGTCCGATACCTATACCACTCGGCTACCGCGGCCACGAATCAACTACGGAAGATTTGTCCTAACGAATGTCCCCAGTTCGTCAGAATCACAGTGTGTTTTTCGTTGCAAATCACGATCAAAAAGGTTGTTTGCAGGTCGGTTTGAAGCAGGCATCCCCAGTTGCACTAGTGCCTTGTTAGCGATTGTCAAACATATGTCTTCAATCTAAGTCAATGCTTCATTATACACGTTTGGTGTGAATTGAATGTCCGGATTTTTGATTCGCAGCGCGCAAACGATGTAGAATATCTTCACTCATGTAGTCCTTGTATTTTTCCCAAAGATCTTTTGGATTAGATGGGAAGCAGGTTGTTAATATTGTGAAAAATAGTGTGCGTATTTGCTGTGGTCGAGCAGTATTCGATGCATCAGCTAGTGCAGTGTCCCAATGTGCATCATTCTCAAGAAGATTTAGTTCTTGGCAAGCTTGGCGATAAGTAGCGCACAGCTGACCGTTGACTGTTCTTAAATCTTGGGAGGATATTGGTCCACGTATATTGATCAACAGCAATCTTAGATAGAAGCATTCTGTATTGTTCGGATGAACAGTGTACAGACGACCCAATGCATCACTGGAATATAAATTGGTATGTCCTTCAACTGCTTTACCTTGTTTGCGACGTTGAAACTTTTTAGTCGATGCAATCCACGTGTAGAATTTCGGTACTTCAGAATAAAGCAAAGTTTTAGCAAAAAAAATCATCTTGGCACAATGAGTAAAACGCAGTTAAAGTTGTTGCCGGTGGAACCAATGCTCTTGCACGTACATTATCTGCTGTAAAGTACACGCGCTGTCCATTCTCGAGATGCACCGCCAAGTGTACTACTGTTGGATGTCGTTCATGGATTGGAAATGATAAGATGCGCCATACTGCTTCATTGCTGCTTATGTAGCGTCCAAATTGGTATTGGTTGATTTCATCGAGCGGTGCAGCTACATTCCCTACTCCGAAGACTGCCATGTCGCTTCCTTTGTTGACATATTTGCAAATGTATTTGATCGACTTCACTGAATTGCAATACTCAATATTAATGTGTGCTATGAAGGTCTTTGAAAGCAGTGGTGAATATGGCACAATCCAACGATTATCTACTTCAATATCAATGTTTCGTATTTTCAGAACGACGAATTTGCCACCATCCTCAACTGATCGTCGACGATACAGTGGATATCCGTCATTGCCAGTGATAGTATCAGAAACCAATTTTCTCTCTTGGTATCGTTTCGTGCATTTCCCATCAGACATGCATGGTGAATTATTGTTGAATGCGCCACATGGGCCATGGATCATATTTTTGGTGACGACGTTGAATAAGTTTGGATCAATGTGCTTATCTGGTATTTCTGCTGAGATGATTTGATCAATTTGATCTGGCGTAATTTTGTTGATTAACCAAACCAAAATATGTGCATGTGGCAATCCTCTTTTCTGCCATTCAATGGAATACATCCAGCAGCGTGTCTCTCCAAAAACATGATGCTTGATAATAAAATCCATCAAACATTTCAATTTTTGTTTAAATACGCGTGCGGTAATGTCATGGCGGTCCGAAGATGATTTTCCAACTAATAGAAGTTCTTTAATTTCATTCCATGTTGGATTGCATGTAAAGGTGACGAACAAATCTGGACGACCATATGCGCGAACGTATGTCATCGCATCTTGTGCGTATTCATGCATGTGCCGTGGACTCCCCGTGAATGTAGACGGTAATATGGCCATTTTTCCCAATTCGTTTGGATTGACGTTACCATCATTAACGATCGCGTCTCGTAAATGGATGTACTGTTCAGAACGCAACTCGGTTTGATTCAATCGAATATATAATAGCCGTTCGGTTTCAATCTTCGCGTACATGTCGACGATATATTGATGGAACAATTGTCTACATTTCAGAATGTGGTTCTCAGCGTTTTGACGAATCATGAGTCGATACGAATAATAATTCATGGCACTGACTTTCTTATTCGTTCCCTCACCTGTTTGTGGATTTATCATTTTGATGTTAAAATGATATCCATCATCTCCTCGCCAAAACAGGATCGGATACTGCAATCCGTCGTATGAGCGATGAGTTTCGGAGACTCGCTGAATGTCACCACTTCTGCGATGAAGAATTATGTCGCGTGATTCAAATTCTTCGCCAACTATAACGATCGCCACTTCATCGATTGTTGGTGCATTGAACTGTCTCTCGTGTTGGCCAACGGGTCTTATGTGTGCTCGAATCACAACTGCATAGTCATCGGCTGGCATTCGTTGAATGGCGGTTTTAAACAACCGAACTAATTCATTGTGTTGATCGAAAAGGCCTTGTAACGCACCCACAATTTCTCGTCTAGTGCCCGCATTATAATGACATCGTTGTTCAATTTGTTCATCACTGTTTGCCATAAAATAAATTCGAATGAACTTGTGATCTGTGCGTCCGGCAATGGTAGAAGCGATCCGGCATGATGATAAATTTGCCCTTGGACTCTGAATGTCGGCATGTAGTTTTCGCGCACGATGTTCGTTGCACCGAACGATGTCATTTGGAAGCATGAATTGTACTTTGCGGATGTTTTCCAAGAAATGCTTCGACACACGTGTAACACCAGATAGAAACGTTGACAGTGGTTCGGGTGGTGAATGTAATTCTGGTAGCTTAACTTTTCCACTGGCGCAGCACATTCCACGCGTTTCATTTTTAAATTTGAGTGCACTACATTACATGCAAATTTTATCCATTTTTCCAATGACGACATTTGGATGAAGACTGTAATAATTATTACTGTCATAATGGAATGCACTAAGATTCAAATCAGCGTGCAGTGTTCGTCTTGATCGAGCAGTGCTTATTCGAACATTTTGCACCCTTCTTTCCCGTAATTCAGTTGTCACAGACGAACGGATCTGATTAGTACGTATTCGATCAGTTTCTAATCTTACTTCTCGGTGGTCAGACGATTCAGACGAATGGGTCTCAGTGGCGTGTACTCGAAGATTTTCCAGCCTTAATGCTCGTTGCTCGTCTGATTCTGAGGCTCGTAATGCTCTTCTCTTTCGTGCTTGAGGTGTAGATCGGCCAATTGCTCGTCGCTTTGGAGGCATAATTATACAGGAACGACGTGATGCTTTTGAATTTATAAAACGTCGAAATTTCGCAGATGGTATAAGATGCTAATAAGAAAAAAAACCGCACAGCAAATGCGTTCGGAATGTCAATCAGCAGTCAAATCCTTCACATACACATTCGATGATCTTCGTAAATTCACTGTAGAAAATGAATATAATCAGCTCACGGAAACTACAAATATTCAATCCGATTGAAGTATTTATCTAAATTAATTCAGCTTACGATGAAATGCACAAAGTTATTCGAAAAACTCTCCCTAATATAAAAATACGCACAATATTGTTTATTTAATGTAAGCTAGATATGAATTTCACAACCTACACAAATTCTTATGTCACTCTCGGCTCGAAATGTCATCTATCGTTCGCTTCATTTGTTTCAATTCATATCAGCATGAACTGTAACGACAATATATGAAATTCATTAGAATGACATCTTCACATAATCAGATACATAGTTTACGATTCTAGAAAAGACATACAGGTAAACAATCATTTTTATAGAGACAGAGAAGAGAAGAGAAGGGAAAATCCGTATAGATATCTATTAAAATCAGTATTGAACTTGATACATGGAAGCGCCATCTGGTGGTAACTTCCATTAATACGAATATCATATTCGTTTCCTCTGTGTAAAAATACATGGTCATAATGATTTTCATGACAATCGGTTGAACGGGCAGAAGTTGCTACTCTGCAGCGCCACCTGGCGGTGAGTGGCATCAATGAGCATATTATACAAACCTTCTCTGTGTCAAAATTCATATATATACCAATTTTCATAAGAATCGGTACAGTAGATTTTGAGTTCATCGATGACATACAGACAAACATTCATTTTTATATATGTAGATATTTAACATTCCTTCAAAGTCAAATCTGCCAAAAAATTCCTCGCATAGAATGTAGTTTTGATCATATAAACTGACCTATAATTATGGTTAATACTGACAACAATTTAAGAATTGTGAAAGGCATTTTATAAAAATTAAAAATGCTGGAGGACCGTAATGAAAAATATAAATTCTGGATAAGTCTGTTAAAAATTTAACGACTGATATTTTGAAATTATTTGTAAATCATACATAGGATTTTTATCTTACTATCCCTTGCTATATATAACAGGAATACCTTAAACGCCACAACATTTTCTTTCACAACAACGTTAATGGCCTTTGAAAAGATATGTTTAAGAATTTATTGTTTCCATTTTTAAATTTCGTTAAAAGTTACATAAACAAACTATTAATACTGCTAAAAATATCAATACATTACGCGTTGTAAACTTTGATATTGTCTTGAGTAACGCAGTAGTCAAACAAGACTTTTATCCGCGTAGTGTTTTATCTTCTCTCAACAACAGAAGGGTGAAGAATCCTATAATAAAACCCATTTCTTAAGTGCTAAAATTTTTCAGAAGCCCTCTAGATGTCAACCAGGTACTGAATTATTATCATAAGTCCAGTTTAAAATTGCTTGACCCGTAGAAAATGCGTTTGAATTTCGCTCTCTACTCTTTTCTCTCGGTAGGGTATTGCTTAGTTGGTTCCAATTTGAATTTTATTGAAGCGGCAACTTCTGCATTATTCAACGCACTCTCTCTCAGCACTGTTACTTTTTTTTTTAATTCAGGAACTTTTTCGACTTACTGAGGACCTTTGAGCAGAGAAAGAGGGGTGGTGGGAAAAAGTCCATATATATGTCCTCCCCTCTCCTTCCCTCTTCGTGATATTCGGTTCCCCGAGTAGTCCAAAATATCAAGAGGGTGGGGAGAGGGTCGCCGAATCATACGTCAAAACTGAAATTGCGGCTACGAGTGACAGCACCCATATTACTTACGTTTTCCTTTGACGCTAGACGAGTTCTGTCATTTTTGCTGAAGCAAGGCTCTGTTATAAATTACGTTTCTAACCGCAACCTCTCCCCATTTTTTTTACACATTTCCCTCAGCAATGAAAAAAAAATTTTTTTCATCACCTTTTTATTTCGCAGTAGGAGACTAGGATTTTTAAAACTGTTCGGGGCGCAGAGTGTGCACAGGGGACATAGTGAGAAGAGTATGTGTTTGGTTTGCAAGCGGAACACGTATAGTCTGTTGGTTCTACAGTTGCTGAGTTTGACATTTCGTACTAAATTTTGGAAAAGGTGCAAAGGTGGCGCTGTGCCATTCTTGATAACTTTTTTGTCACCTGAGGCTCGGTCCTGACAAGTAAGTATCAAATGAGAAAAATTGAAGGTATCTTATATCATAGTAGTATTCTTTCTCTACATAAAACACACACACTTTTACGATACTGTAAAAGTAAATTGCGTAAAGTAATAATAAAAAATATAGCGGGTTCTCGACGTGTTTTTAAACTAAACTCTAGGGAAATCAACTTTGTGAATTGTTTCACAAAAGGCCTCGCTTTGTGAGAACCGTGGTACTTTTAGATTAGGTTTGCGATTTATATTAAGATAATAAAAATAGAGTAAAATAAGTTGAATCGTGGAGATGTTGAGAGAGAGAGGTTGTGTAATTGTAAGTGAGGTTAATGAGATTATAATTATGAAGACAGATCATCTTAGATGTGACACTGAAGTGTTTTATATCCATACAGCACTATTAGATCCTAACGTTCCAGCTTGTACATAGAGAGGACTTTATGGAAGAAACGGAGCTCCTTTCTAAAGATGTCAACAAGAATTTTTAGTTCCTTGCCAACAGCAGTCGGCATGGAACAACCCTGAAGACAGAAGAAGCAAGCGCCCTGTTTTAGACAGTCTACTGGTCATGATTTTTTAAAGAATTACCTGTGTAAAATGGCAACGGCAGATTAAACTCCTGTCCACTTGGTGATCATGACGTACCCATGACTGAGGATTCCCTCGAAATATATCCTGCTGTTTTAAACTACATTTCTTTAAATGTTGTTGACTATGCCTTTGATAACTTTTTTTTATCATTCTATTTACATTGGGCTGCTCGTCGACTTATGACCAAAAAGTTGGAGATGTGTATGGGATAAAAAAAAAAGTCTTGATACTTTGATTATTCATTATTACAATTGGCGAGTTAGATTAAAACTCATGGATTTATGCTATAGACTGAAAACTTGCTTAGCTGTAATTCAAGGCATCCAGAGTCAGTTAAGCGAATATTTATTATTATTGGCTGGGTTCGAGATTTCTTGTTAATAGGATTTTGCTCTTTTTGAATGCTATAGAGATATAGATATAGATAGTATATAGATATATGAGATATCTATATACTAGTTTCTTAGTATATAGATATCTTAATGGCTTGCTAGCCATTAAGATATCTATATACTAAGAAACTAGATTGATTAAAAGTTGTTGAGTTTTATGATATTAAGAGATTACTTATCCCCGAGCACTAATCCGAACTCTAGTTCATTTCAAGAAGAAAAATTTCAAAAATCTGATTTTTATCAGCGCTTTCTTTTCTACAATTGAGGATTATTCTCGATATTTAAATATAACTCGATTTAAATATATTCTCGATATATAAAAATAACTCGAAACATTTAGAAGTTATGAACTTTTAAATAGTTAATGGTAGTTTAAAAAAGTACTAAAAATTTCTCTAAAATCATTCAAAATTTACTTATTTTATTATGTGAATGAGGATCATCAATCCAGATTCTCACTTATTCGCTATCAACAACAGGAGTTGTTTCGAATAATGATTGAGAGCAAATTACCTGGAAGCAGTCTCAAACGGGGGTGGTGAATGAAGAGTAATTAATTCTTACAGAACATTTTTCCTCTATTCTTTGTGTTTTTAAATTTTGTATTCTACAAGAATGCTATCTTTTAATTTTCTACTTATCTATATTTTTACTAATGGACTTTCATACGCCACGAAAGTACCACGAGAAACAATGCGAATCCAATTATTTAAATAGACAAAAACTTTTGATAAAATTTTTTGATAAAGCAGTTTCTTTTGAATGCATAAGATTGTTAAAAGAAAAAGAACGTCCTCCATTTTTGTCATTTCATAGAATTTCTTCCCTTCTGAAGTTATAACTTAATTTTTAGCAGCTTTTATACATGAATTTTAATTCTTATTTTTCAGAATTAAAATTGTTTTATAAAAAATTTTACCGAATTTTTTTAAAAAAATTTCTTTACTTAACAGAAAGTTTCGGGTATTTATATTCAGTAGAATTTAATGCTAAAATTAAGTATGAAAATGAATGTAAACTGCAAAAGGGAATTTAATAAATCCTTGTCTATTATTGTTCGATAAAATTACAAGAAGAGCATGCTGTTTCTTAGGCTTTAACATAATAAATAAAAATTTTCTGTAACATATATGAGTATATAGTATTTTATGGTAATTTTAAATAATATAACAACACATTCGAGGTTGCTTCAAATGTTATTTCTGTAAATGAAAATAAATGTGTTTAAAAATTTTCTTTAGGATAATTGAAAAAATTTGATAGCAACCTCAACTCAGTCAATTATTTTTTTTTAAAATTTTTTTTTATTCACCAGTGTAGCAAGGCATTTTAACGAGATTAATATTCTCAGAATCTTCTTGTAATTCCGTCAAAATAAATAATACCTGTAATTTTTTTTTTTTAAAAAAATTAATAATTTCTTCCTACGATGTCTTAAAGAAAGAAAACGAGTATTATCAGAACTAAATTACCATAAGTAGGTACTCAAGCAAATAAGGAAAAAAATAATAAATAAAGCATACAAAAAAAGTTTCTTCACCGTTAGAAGGGGAAAAAAATCTTTTAATAAAACTTGAATTTCAATTTCTTGCTCAGACATTCTTCCGGCCGAATAGTTCACTATTAGAATTAGAAACTTTTTACCATCCTCTTTAAAACCACATTCTAGTTTCACTTTTTTTTTTCAATCTCTCTCTGGAAAGCTGATGTCAAACGCAGGAGCAACCTATGATCTTCTGTCCCCTTCGAAGGGCTGTAACAATTCCGCAAAGAGAAAGAGGGGAAAGACAAAAAAAAATAATAACTAAGAAATGCATGGGGGGAAGAGGGCAATTTCAGAAAACTATACCCTCGTTTCCTGGTCAAAATGAAATGCATATGCACGTGACACTTGCATATATGCATGTTGAAAACGTCACCAAGGCATGAGAATTCATGTCTCCTTCCGTCCAAGAAGTTGGATAACTTTTTTCTGATGGGGCCGATCACATATTCCCGCAAAGTTTAAACGTGGCCTGGGTGGAAGGTTTTACACTGAAACAATTTTGCTGATGCTTCAGCTTAAAACGTGACTGGTATTTAAAATCTGTTGGGAATAAAAAAAAATAATTACTTCATGTGCTTTTCTAAGCATTAATGCATCTCGTCAAAATGCATACTTCACTAATCAGGGCAAGTATCTAAATTATTGAAATTTTTAATTCATAATTTACACCAGGGCTGTCCAACACGTGACCCTCCAGTACGTAAACTGCGATCCACCGACTCGTTTTTAAAAAATTTAAAAAATATCAGGTTTTTAAATTTTTTTCATTTTGAAATTTATTTGAGGAGAAATTTATATATATATATGAATCTACAATGTATTTGCCTGTTACCTGTTTTTGTTTTAAAATATGTCCTTTTTGATAACAGAAACGTCCTTTAGATTAAAATAGATTTATATTTTATCACAAACAGTTACATTTGATTTTACTATAATAAATAACTTTTTTAATAAATTCCGAATGGCATTATGCATACTTTTTACTATGGATGGTACATGATTCTCTCTGTGTGTGACTTTCATTTCTCTCCTCCTCCTTTTCTGTTTGGAGCGCCCCAAAAGCAAGAGGCAGTCAGAGATGTTTTTCAAAGTATAAAAAAAATATATTCAGGACGGTTAAAAGATAAAAGTCAATGTATACTAAATCGTTTGAGATTAACAGCACAATCAAATTTTAAAAATGAGTAACGAAAGATCAATTTAAAAGGAACTCCGTTGTTTTCAAGAAAATGGCAACAGTAATATTTTAAACATTATTTGATCATTGCATGATTATATTTAAACATTATTATATTACCTATAATTCATTACACAATAATTCATTAAACAATAATAATAATTCATTTTGTTTTATATTTTCACTCCAATAAATGTTTTTTTGTTTCCAAATCTGATAAAAATGTACATATTTTTGTGTGCGGCCCGTGAGATTATAATGTTTTTCGGAAGTGGCCCGCAAGGTCATTTGGGTTGGACACACCCCTGATTTACACATATTTTTTTATTCATATATTGATTAGGAGCCAACACATTTTTTTCAAAGCAATTCTTAAAAATACAGAAGTTGTAATTGGAATTTTAAATTTTGCTGACGGTAAGTAATATAATAGTAAGTTGAATAAAGTTTTAATAGTAAATTGAATCTCTTCCTCAGTAGCCTTTTAAATGGCATGTTAAAGGTATGTAAACGAAAAGTCTGATGAATGTGATTCAGTAGCGCACACAAAAAATTTTTAGGGGGGTCCGTCCAGGGTCGAAAATCCATCATTTTGGTATAATACTACAAAATGCCACCCAACAAATTCTTTTGATTTTGTCAATTTCCGCGAACAAAAACAATACAAAATTAATTATTGAATAAATAAAAAGCATTAATTAATAAAATTAATTATTATTATCAAATACATAATTAGATTTTATGTAATATATACCTATGATTATAAGCAATCGAAAAAAAATCAAGGGCTACGTCCAGACCCCGAGGACATCCCCCCCCCTGTGTGCACCACTGTTCTGATTTTCTCTGGCGAAGAATTTACTTGTAACATTAAATTACGTTTATAGCCCTTTTTTTTGTCAGGATCGGTATGTTATATATTGATCATAGATCCATTTTAATATTTTAAAAAGATGGTATTGATTTCAGTTTTCAAGAATAGATAGATTCTTCAGGGCATGTATATGTGTGTGTATACCATATATTTCAAAATGTAAGCCGATCCGTGTATAAGCCAAGAATGCGGTTTTTATACAAAAATTTACTCAATACACAAAACCCGTAAAAAAAGTCAAACTGAAAAAAAAAATCCTGTTGCCATGAAGACGCAAATTTTGTTTAGAAAATAGAACGTGTGGAATATTTTTCAATGAAATGGTTGTAAAGTTAAACGCCAGACGTCAGCGATGATAGTTTTATTTCTGGTAACCATATCTGAAGCTAATAAATTTTTCCATTAATTTGTTTTCTTGTAGTACACTATATGTTTTAATTTTTTCTTCTGCGCATTTTTTAAAGAGCGGGTGAAAACAATTTGTATATGGAATTTTCATGACCTAGAGGAAAAACTAGCTGCTTGTGTGTGTGATGATCATATGCCTTCAAACATTCCAATGAATAAATGTGAATTTTATGAACTATTCAGAATCTGCGATTCTAACATTGAATTTAAAGAATTAATGCGACGGGTTTTTTTTCCTTTTTAGATAAAGTCCCATTCACCCCAAAAAAAAATTTAGAGATTAAAACCCCTAGGAAAATGTTAAAGAAACCGTTTTTTCCAAGATTAGTGGATCCGTATATAAACTTATATATCCATACTTAAACTTTAAAAAAAATTCCCAGTAACAATCGGCATATATAAGGAAATATACGGTATATATATGTGTGTGACACAAGAAAAACCTACAAAAATATTAAAGATCTTAATTATAAGTAGGTGAGAATATAAATCTATATTTAATCATCTATAATATATATATACATAATTAAGAAGTTGTGCATTGTTGTAGATTTAAATTTTCTATTCCGCTGCGAGTTTTATCAATTTAAAATAACTTGCATACAATGTATTTTTTTAAGGATAGGATATTTGTAAGAATAAATAAGTACGTATCATCTTTATAAATTAATACTTTCATCAATATTTTTTGTTCTTAAATAAAACAAATGATACGTGTATATTATATTTTTTAAAAAATCTGTTAAATATTTTGTACTTTTTTTCGACAACATACAACCTCATTTAAGGGGGAAAAACAGCAGTCAAAATAATATATAAGCTAATTTTAAAAAATAACTTAAATAAAACTCAATTTTCAAATTTTTAAAAAAAATCATGCATGATTTTTTTTGAAAATTACAATATGATGAACTATAAAAACCCATTATTATGAAAGCCTCATAATTATTCATACAAAAGCATCTCAGTCCATTAGTATTATTTTTTTTAAAAAAAAAGCTTTGATAAACATGTTTTATATCTGATGCAAAAATGATCACGTCACAGAAATTTGAATTGATATACATATGATCCCCAGAACACTTTTAGACCCAAAGCTGTTAACACGCTGTCAACGGCATGCAAAAATACTAAGGGAAAAAAATAGGAACTTTGCGAAGGAAAAGAGTAAAGAAATACAACCGTCTTCTCTCTAGAGACAGAAATGAATTTTATTTGGAAAAGAACCTTTTCCCCTTTCTGTACTTTTTACAACTGAAAAAAATTTGCTTTTGAAAGGGGAGGGGAATATAGGGGGACGAACACTTTGTCAGAAACAGCCGCCTTTCCCTCAACATCCGAAAATGATCATCATTGCTCTTCTGCATCTTTCTTTTCTCCATCTTCTCCGAGTTTCACACAAGGATGACCTAAAAGCATTGTTTCTACTATTTTTTTTCTCTTCTTCTTCTCTTTGGGAACTTTTCTGAGTGTATTTTTTTGGCGAGTAAGCGGTGGACTCGGCAAGAGAGAGACAGAAAGAAGGCAAATGCAACTCAGAACGGTTGAGGAAATTTAAATGTATTCTGGGGTTCTCAATGTGCCAAAAAAGAAATCGGGAGAAAAAGAAAAATCGTCACGTAAGACTGAAGTGAATCTGGCATCGCCACTGAATTAAAGATTATGTACTTAAATGCACAATAAGAATTTTTTTTCTTTCAATATGACTGATGATTTTTTTATGAAGAAAATACACGTTTGTCAAATTGTTTTTTTAATGTGATAGCATATGTATCAGCGGAGTTTTTTTAATTTAATTTTTGGTACATTTCTACCACCTTTTTATTGCTTTTAATGTTATGAGTTGAAATCAATTATACTAAAACGATAGAGAGTAATATCTTATATATTTACCTCTATATCCTTGTTTTATCATTACAGTACTTTGCTTTCATTACTTTAAAAATTGCTGCTTGTGGATAAAAATACTATGGGGTAATCTGAAATGAATTCAAATCAGTGGAGTATACATTTTAGTGAAGGATGGGGAATTTTGGAGACTATAAATAATTTACTTGTTGATTATCATAAATGGAAATGGTGTTGTTAGGGAATAATTTAATGCCCTTTGAGAGGGGGGGAGTTTAAAACCTATAAACACCTTTTATGCGTTCGCCACTCCATCAAATCTTGAGACTTTTTTTTAAGAATATACTAACGGTTACCGTCACGCTTCGATGGGTATTTCATGATATTGAATGGCTATATATCATATATTTATATCTGAATCCTAGCATTAAGCATTTGATTGTATTGAAAAAAATTCAGTTTCTAAAATTTAAATTTCTAAATAGGAAATATAATTATCTTTAATGCACACATAACCTCCATTCAAGATCAGTTTCTCAAAAACCTATTCTTAAGGATTCAATGGTCGATAAAAGAAGCATGTTTACCAAATTTCAAGTCTGTAGGTTAACAGTTAAAAAATGGAGATTTTTATCCATAATATACCCCCTTAACTCATTGTAACCCTTCTCTTGAGAGTCGACTTCCGCAAAACAATGACGGATCTCTACTCAACAAAAAAAACATGCTCACTGAATTTCGAGTCTGTAGATTTCACAGTTTCGGAGATTTCTTGATGAGTGAGCGAGTCGCTTTTCTTCAACACGTATATAGATTGATGGCAATTTATTATTCACAAATAAAATAATATTATCGTGTTATTCAGCATGGTTAAGACTATATTATATCATAAATAACTATTTGGATACTATCCAAGAAAATATGAATTTATATTATTACTTTAAATTCAGTTACTGACTAATTGTACTTTTGCAGGATCTCGTGAGAACTCAAATGTTTCGAGCTTGTCACACACAGCTATTTTTTTAAATGCTAAGTAAACATTAAAACTTAAATGCCAAATTTAATTTTATTAAAAAAAATTTTAAATGTTGCGTTATTGTAATACTTTTGCATACTTAATTGTAATACTTATTGTAATATTTTTGCATACTGCCATTATGTGATTTATTACTTCTCTGTTTCTAAAATTTTATGACTAGAAGAGGAGGAGATGGGGGGATGATAAAAAAATTAAGAAATAATTGTTCTAAAAAATTTAATGTCAAAAATAAAGTTATATATGTTAATAGAAAAATATATATGTATATATACATCCAAAAAAGCGGATTTATTTACTGGTTTGCTGGAACTTCAATACACACTTTTTTTCGAGTCAAACTCAAACATTTAAATTGGATTTTAAGTATATTTCTATAAATTTTTGAATATTACATCACTTTCAGGAAAACAAAATACTTCAAACTTTGAAACTTCGTCGACTAATGTCTCTAAACAGATTCTAAAAAATACAAAATACAGAGTGTTTTTTTTTTTCCAGGTATAGAAGTTTAAGTTGGCATTTACTGGATGGCGACCGATTTAACAGCTGTCAATTTTTATTCTCAGTTTTTGTTTGACAATTCATCATGAATAGACTTGAACAACGCTTTCAAATTGTGCAAATTTCGAAAATAATGGTCGATTTTCAAATTTTGTTTAGCGATGAAGCGCACTACTGGTTGAATGGCTACGTCAACAAACAAAAAACTGCCGCATTTGGAGTGAAGCTAATCCACAAGTGTATGTCGAAACACCGTTACATCCAGAAAAACTGACTGTTTGGTGCGCTTTATGGGCTGGTGGAATCATTGCTCCGTAAAAAACGATGAAGGCCACAACGTTACAGTCAATGGTGATCGGTATCGAGCCATGATTACTAACTTTTCATTCCTGAATTGAACAATCATGATGTCCAGGAACTGTGGTTCCAACAAGACGGCGCAACATGTCACACAGCTCGTGCCACAATCGATTTATTGAAAGACACGTTTGGTGACCGCCTAATTTCACGTTTTGGACCTGTGAATTGGCCTTCAAGATCTTGTGATTTAACACCGCTAGACTATTTTCTGCGGGGCTATGTAAAGTCATTAGTCTATGCGGATAAGCAACAAACGCTTGACCATTTGGAAACAACATTCGCCGTGTTATTGCCGATAAATATTGGAAAAAGTCATCGAAAATTAGACGTCCAGATTGGACTACATGTCAGTCCTATGCTAGAAATCATATTTAAAATGTAATGCCACAAGATTATCTTTCGAATAAAAAATTCATGTCAATCGAATAATACATCGTTGTTGTATTGCAGTTTAAAAACTATACCTCTAAAAAAAACACCCTTTATTTTGAAAAACAAACAATGTCCCTTAAACCGTGTTCACAAGTAAATAAACAAAAACCTTTCCTATGACACTGGACAAAACTCATGAGAGACACTAAAATATTGAAATAATGTTTATTACGCCACGCATTATAAAGCAACAAGAGGCTAATTGGCGACGAACTTCACAATTTTGAAGTCGAATGATGAGGAAAACACTTGAATTAGCATTTCCTCTCTCCAAATTATCACACTACGACAACAGGAGAACTTTAAGTTTCAACAGGTTAAACGTACATCATTTCCTCTACACTGCGGCTCTTCAGTGACACTGAGACTCGAACCCTCGATACGCAGTCCACGAATTCTTAACCATAACCACTATAGGCTACCTCGCCTCACCAAAATACTGAAGGGGAACGCCAAAGAACTCAAAATGATGCCAGCAGCGTGAACATAAGGTTGAGGGGTATGTTGATCAGAATTTAATTGGGAAAAATGAAAGTGGAATTAAACATTACTGTTTAAGAGAAAAACCACGAAACGAGTTTAATACCCGAAAACATAGATTGATAAATTAGTTCAAACAGAAAAGAACAGCATAAAATAAGTTGCTTCAAGTGTCACACACAAAAGAGGGAGGGGTCCCGGGTCCGGATCCCCCCCCTCATAGCACTTGATTATTTTCATTGATTACAATTCTATGTATATAGTACGTAAAATTTAATTAAATATTTATTAATAATTAATTTCATTAATCAATGCTAGTTATTCATTTAATAGTTTATTTTTTACTGTTTTTTGTTCCCGACAGTCAACAAAAATAAAAAAAATATGTTTGGCGGAGCATTGGGGTATAATGCGAGATTGATGAACATTCGAACCAGCCCCCTCCCCTGGAAAAATTCCTGTGTGCGTCACTGGTTGCTTCCTATAGAATAGTATTAATAATTAATATTTGACCCCATTACAATCCAGAAATTCATGTTGAATTTATGTTATACGTTAACATGAGGTAGTAGGTAGCCTTAATTTCAGCACCAGTATTGATAAAACATTTCCCTCGAATAAAGACATCACATTTCAAACTTTTCTCCGATTATCCCTCTCACCCCTCTACGATGTCAGAACGTCATTTTAAATTTCGAAAACTGATCTCATAAAACACCCACAAGTCTATCCTATTTCCGAACAGTTCACCCCCTCCAAGCGCGATATCAAATTATTCCTAAAAAGCTTTGAGTGAAGCATTTTAAATGCCTCGAATCCATTGTAAACCACGCGTCTCCCAACAGAGACAGCTGCCCAATGTTAGCTTTCTCACGTTGCACCGTTGTCTTTGGGCTCTGTCTATTGCAGGGCGATGCATTAAGATTAATGTCAAAATACTGAACTACTGGATTAAGGCTCCGGGATTGACATAAAAGCAAAGTCGAGGATTATAAAGTGCGCGTAAAAGAATGGAAGTCGGGGCGTGATACGGGTTGTTGGAAACGTTCTATTTTTCGAACGGTGGTAGGTGGCTCTAAGCGTACGAGTTTCGTTACGTCGGAAGCAATCCTGAAAGAGATGGGAGTAGTTATGGAAATGACAAACTGCTGAATTCTTACAAGGACACGGTACGTTATAGATAATCTCTTCTGATGTACTAAACGTTGGCTTTATGTAACGAAGCTTTTATTCAAAAAGATTTTGGGGATTAGTATTGTGCAAGGGGGTATCGGATTCTGCATAATCTGTGGATCAACACCTTTTAAGCTTCAAGGAATCAAAGATTTGTTCTTGTAGAAACTTAAAAGTTGTTTACGGAGGTATTGTTGGCTGCACAATGAATGTTTACATTGCAGTGCAGGTGATAGGACAAATAAACAAGAAAATTTCAAAGCAAGGAAAAGAAACGAAAATGTATTTTTTTAACATTCAATAAATGATTACATATATTTATAAAAATTAAATATTTCTTATAATACACACATTAATATTACAACATTATATCAAACACTTTTATAACCAATTTCCATACATTTAGAAATATTTCATAAAAAAAATGTACAAATGAAAGTATTTAACGGTCAGAGAAAGAGTTAGTCTTAGAGAATGGGAAAAGAATGAGTTATTCAAGGAAGGAAAGGTGTTTGCTTAAGAGAGAGAGAAAGTAAAGAGTTTACACTTCATACTTTAATTTATAATTATTTTAATGACTTTTTATTCGGATAATTATCTAAATAGATTTTTAAAAAATACAGATTATTAATAGTATTTGAATTTATTGAAATTTATTTAGATATTTATCAATGTTAAGTGACTTTAAAATATAAGCTCTTAAATTTCAAGATTAAAGCCATTTTTTTCAAGAATTTTAGAGTGATTATATTCTTAAAATTTGCAATTACCATATAATATGAATTTTGTCAAAAATATTATTTTTATTTATTGTAAGTGGAAATGAGAATGAGAGAAGCAAAGAAAAAAAAATTGCGAATTATTTTTAGTGCATGTAATTTTAAGAAATATAAATAATATGTGTGATTATTGAAATTTAATCATTAACATCTTGTGAAGCCCCCGCCCGTGGGGACCTCAGTTCTACATTATCTACGCGACCTGTTTCTGTGGGGAAGAACGAAGAGCCACTCAAATCATTCATTCTAAAATCTATTTATTAAGATCTTAGTTTAAACACAATACACAACAATAATAATTAAGTAAGTTGATCTAGAATGAGAAGAAGCAAACGTATTACCAGATAGTCGCGTACTTGACCACTGAATCTAACTTTCGAGATTAATTCCTCTATCACAAATATACGCCCTTTCCTTATAGCTTATATAAATTAGCTTACCGCTATATCCTATGTAATCAGCTAAGTTCTTTATCTGTTCTGATGTGATTCTGATTAATCCGACAATGTTCCTTTTGGCCTCGAACCCACTTTTGGTTCGTCAGTACGGCATGGCTAGGCTATTTCACGGAGTTAGGATTTTTCTAAACTTTATCTCAAATCACTTTACAGCTAACTCTCTATACTTAGCGACTTCACTTCCCACTTAGCAATCACTTCTTCACTTAGACATAGATCCGGACATAGACTCCGCTCTATTGCTAACTTACAATATATATGATTCCTAATTTACATAAGTACGTTCTTCTTCTTGAGTTGGTTGGAAAGAAGAATCTGATTCTCACACACACAAAGAAATCTCCAGAGGACATTAATAGAAATCGCGATAAAAAGCCCCGTCACAATCTTACAAAAGTCAGCCCTATTATAAGGATTTTATATAAAGTATTTCTTTTCCCTTCAGTTCATTTACTTCTTACAACAACAGACTTTTTAAATATTCTTAGCAATATGAACAATGGATTAATTTAAGCAAGAAGTTTTCTTTTTTTAAATTTTATTTTATTTTTAAGTAAAACTGAAAATATATAATAAAATTAAATTAAAATTATCTGTAGCATGTAATTAGCTGTGGAAAATAACAGGTCCTAAACTCTGAACATTTCTTTGAATAAAAAATGCTTCAACATCAGTATTAGATTATGACTTCATCACCTTATAATAATATATCACTTATTTCTATCTGAGTCAATATCCTTGGTAACCAGGTGGTCAAAGTCATGGACTTGTAACCAGGGTGTCACAAGAGCACACCCTAGTGTCACTGAAGACCCACCGTGTACACGTTAAACCTGACGTAGCTCAAAATCCTACCATTGGTATGATGTGGAAGTTCGGAGAGAGAGGGTGCCAGCTCAGGTGTCGTTCTCGTTACTTGACTATTGTTCAGGATTACGAGGTCTGTCGCCAGTGGCTCTCAAATAACTTTATAGTGTGATGTTAATAAGCACTCCTTCATTCCCTCCATTCTTAATGGTACAAAATGCACTCCATACTTCGTTTGCATATTGTAATGATTAATAGATTTTTCACTTCAGATGTTCAACGAAAAAAAAATTGTTTCGTTGTTGTTTCTTATAGCACCTGATCTCGATTATTTCAGATCCAGGCCCACGAAATTTATCATTGCAATAGGCTAGATGAATGCCTGTCGTTAGCCGTAGCCTTGAGTACCATATAGGTGTTAGTAGGATTTAGCTCGGTCCCACCCCAATTTTGATGGAGAAAACCCTGAGGAGGGCAGGGGCCTTCAACCTCTCTTCCCCTTCCACCAACCTCACGAGAGGACAAGTGGCTTAACGGCTGTTTAGAGTACCCTCATGTCTCAAAGGCATGGGCTTTCTCCTGGATTCGAACCCAGGCCCTACGGCACAGCAGTCAGCGTCGCCAATCACTATACTGTATGAGCGAGGAATAAAAGAAAATATGAGTTACAAAATCACGAATTCAAATAAAAATTGAGCCCTTTTTTTCGTTCGAAAACAGGGTCCAAATTTATGTAAGGTTTTCTTGTATGGCAGAAACACCCTTAACAGTTGATTAAAAACATCCCTATATAATATTACATTTACTTAAAACAGAAATTAAATTCTTGATAACCTGAAAGAGAGAAAAAGAAAAGAAAATATTATTAGTTTTATAAAGACAGATATATATAAAATCAAAACAATCGAATAAAATTGCATTGAATTCATTACTTTTCCCAGTTGAAACTTTTGTGTTCATTTTACTACTTCCAAGAAATAAGATTTCCTTTTACAAAGAAAATACTTTGTCGTGCAATAATCTAAAGTGGTCACAAGGTCTTTCGGTGGCATATCCATTTACCTAAAGAAATAAGAGGGAAAAAATTAAACAAAACAAAATAATCGGGAGAAATCGAAACAAAGTATACCCGGCGAGGGAAAGTGTTCATCCATCCGAGCTGTCATCTTCTTAAAAGTCATCTGTCTTCCGGAAGCAGTGGACAGATGTCAATGCGTCAACGGATCAGTTCACTTCTGAAGCGTGGTCAGAAGTGAAGCAGTGATATTTATGTCCACCATAAGTTTCCCTTCCTCTGGTGCAGTTTAACTCTTGGGATTTCTTTCAAGAGGCTCTTTCTCAGTTAAATGGTTCACTTTTGATTTTCTTTGCTGTCAACTCCCTCCGAAGTTTCGGACAGTAGAAAGGATTTGTTATTAGTATGATTGAATGTGTCTGGGGGTTAAAGATTTAGAGGGAATTTTGCATTATTTGGCAGTAGAATGTTTTAGTTTGTACAGAGATTTTTGTACTGGTGAACTCTCATTGATGTTTTTATAATGACTTATGCATGCATTTCAGTACCGATTGGGTTAGGATGTAGCGGACCTCCGCTCGCGTTAGTGTGAGAGTTAATCGAAGGAAGAGACATCTCTAAGACTTAGCAAGCTTTTTATTCTTATCACTTTCAGTTAATATCAATTTTTGTAGTAGCTAATGGGAGCGAGTCAGCCTTAATGTTAATTAATTATTATTACTAAAGATATTTATTGATTGACACAGATACACAGCTCAATTCCTTGGACTCGAACCATAAGACTCCTACTCTTGTTCCAAGATATTCAAACAATTCAGAAATAAATCTAAAAATTTAAACCAGTATCAACACACAGCTCACTGCTATCTTCCTCTACGAACTCGATTCAGTTGTTGTTGTCGTGTGTTTTTTATCCTGGGATACATATAAAATATAAGTGGAAGAACAGAAACATACAATACAAACACAAGAATATAGACATTTATTACAAATGATGTAACAGCATGTAACAGGAGATTTTCCATTCGAGACAGGAATCCATTACAGGCGAAAGTCCGACTTCTTTTCCTAAGAAAAGGCATCTATGTTTTATTCGGGATTCGAATCCGAGCCTTCTCGGTAACAAGCCGAGGGTCATGTCCATCATATTGGCCGGGCGGCTAAAACTCGATTAAGTTAAATTTAAATAGTAACATCCACTTGCATATATAAATCACGGCTCCTTTACAGAAAAGGGTTCTCAAATTAAACAATATAATGAAAAGAGTTTCCCCTAGAGAATTAATGGAATGTACCGAAGACAGTAGCGCACACAGGAATTTTTCCAGGGGGGGGTGTCCGGGGTCTAAAGTTCACCATTCTTGTATCATCTCCTTTTGATTTTGTCGACTTTCGGGAACAAAACACAGTAAAAAACTAATTTTTGAATAAATAATTAGCATTAATTAATAAAATTAATCATTAATAACAAGTAGTTAATTAAATTTTACGTTCTGTTTTCTTAGAATTATAATCAATCGGAAAAAAAAATCAAGGGTTTTGGGGAGGGGGTCCGGACCCCCAGGACTCCCCTTTGTGTGCGCCACTGACCGAAGATAACCCGTTACTAGGTCCAGGGTCGGCAAGCTTTCAATGGAGAAAAAGTAAATTGTAAGCAAAACAAAATAACTAATGTATAAAACAGACACTTCCACACCTGGGGAGGGGAAAGGTCCGGCAGCAGTCAGGATCACGACTGTCATGCTCCAATTTTAATAACATTTAAATAAAGTTTTACACAAAATTACATTTTCCACATTCTATTAAGAACTATAGAAAATATCATTATTTCTGTGGCTCAATACTAGAACATCTATAGTAAAAATATCATAATGTTGAGAATTAAACTTTCCCTACCCATAATTTCATAAGCGCTTTATGTATGAATTTCATATTTACTCTAATAATTAAAACTGATTTTAATTGTTCTTGCATAAAAAAATCTTTGAACGCTCTTTTTTATTAACTCTTAAAAGTTTTATAAAATACGTAGCATGTTAATGTCACTTCTGTTGGGGCTTAAGTGCCGTGGCGTAATGTACACCCCTGCAACCCCCACATTGCGGAGGGGCCCAGTGTTCCAGGGGGCTCCAAGCCTGACTGCCGCCAAGTACCTACCCTTTGTAAAATCTAACTTGGGGGCCCAAAAGACTTAGCAGGGGGCTCAAATATTCTCCATTACGCCACTGTTTAAGTGTATCTTCTATGCAAACATAAGGGCTCCTGATTTCATATATGTAAATAAATAAAAGTTTCTGGAAATATCTTTGAGGAGTGTCTTTCCATAGGGGCATTTTTACCCATGAGTTGGGCTTTTGTTGATTTAGGATAAATTCTAATTTTTTCTTCTATCCATTTTAGTATTTAAATGTAAAGAGTGTTTTTTTTTCCAGGTATAGAAGTTTAAGTTGGCATTACTTTCCAAGATGGTGACCGATTTAACAGCTGTCAAGTGATTTATTCTCAGTTTGGTTTGGCAATTCATCAAAACGATCATCAAGCAAGGCGTAGATTCGTCGAATGGGCCCAAAACGAAATTGCCGTTGTTCCCGATTTTCATAAGCGAATTTTGTTTAGCGATGAAGCGCACTTCTGGTTGAATGGCTACGTCAACAAACAAAACTGCCGCATTTGGAGTGAAGCTAATCCACAAGTGTATGTCGAAACACCGTTACATCCCGAAAAACTGACTGTTTGGTGCGCTTTATGGGCTGGTGGAATCATTGCTCCGTACTTCTTCAAAAACGATGAAGGCCACAACGTTACAGTCAATGGTGATCGGTATAGAGCCATGATTACTAACTTTTTCATTCCTGAATTGAACAATCATGATGTCCAGGAGCTGTGGTTCCAACAAGACGGCGCAACATGTCACACAGCTCATGCCACAATCGATTTATTGAAAGACACGTTTGGTGACCGCCTAATTTCACGTTTTGGACCTGTGAATTGGCCTCCAAGATCTTGTGATTTAACACCGCTACACTATTTTCTGTGGGGCTATGTAAAGTTATTGGTCTATGCGGATAAGCCACAAACGCTTGACCATTTGGAAGATAACATTCGCCGTGTTATTGCCGATATACGGCCACAAATGTTGGAAAAAGTCATCGAAAATTAGACGTCCAGATTGGACTACATCCGAGCCAGCCGTGGCAGTCCTATGCCAGAAATCATATTTAGAATGTAATGCCACAAGATTATCTTTCGAATAAAAAAATTCATGTCAATCGAATAATACATCGTTGTTTTATTGCAATTTAAAGTTCTATACCTCTAAAAAACACCCTTTATATGAAAATGCAGGAAATTTTTTTCAGAGTATAATTATCAAACAAGTTATATAAAAAATATTTTAAAGCCAATTCCTACTTAATTCAACAAAGAAAAATTTTTATTTTAGTTAATTAAATTTAATTAATGAATTAATATTTGAAAAAATTGTATTAACATCGAATGACATTCATAACAAGTTTAAAAAAGTGTATTTGAAGCCAAGAAATAATTCGTTAGAAAAACTTACTAGCACCATCCGTTGCAGTTAATTCTAATTTCACCAGAAGTAAAGCAGAATAAATTTAAAATTAAAAAATAAAATTTAATTCATGAATTAATATTTGAAAAAACTGTATTAACTTTAAGTGTCATCCACTACAAGGTTAAAAAAATGTATTTGAACTTCAGTGGATGAATAAAAAGTATTTTATTAACGATTGAAAATTTGAACAACATATATATATATATCAACATATATATAGGGAGAGAGTAAACTAATATATCAGGAGAAGAGGAAACTATGATTTTTAGCAGACATGATTATTTTTAATTCTCAAAACGCAAACTCAGTGGAGCAACAGCCCATGAGGGCCAGAGCCTACTTTGATCATCCCAGTATACGTGACCATTGAGTGCTGGGGTGCATGAGCAGATGTCTCAATCAGGAGGTCAGTCTGAAACGTGACCTCCAGTGTTTAAGTCCCCAAGCAAGCTTGGTACTCAATTATCGACTCACTGCAGTAGGGATGAAAGTCTGAATCTAACGTGCTGTTCCCAAGAATAGAATCCAGATGGTGTGAAAGTGCGATACGCTACCCCCCACTCGACCACTGGGCCTGTATTTTTAATTCTATTAAGCAAAAATCTGTAGAGTTGCAACGCAGAGAACCGTGATTGGCCAGCCTCTGGGTTAACTGATAAATGTTTTCACTAAGGGCGTTTTTTTAACCTAACCGAATCATAATTCAAGCGTTAGAAAAAAAAATGTTTTTACAATTAAATTCAATGCTATAAGTTCCAAATACGCGAAGTTAAAATAAATAATATTTTCTGAGCGTTATTCAAAAGACAAGTGCAATTTAAACAATGTGGAAAATCTTTTGATTTTCTTTTCTTTTTTGACAGTTAGATTCAATGTTAGAGTTTCAAATGTTTGGAGCTAAAATAGGTACTGATTAAACAAAAACTAAGTGCAGAATAAATTGATAAATTCTGCTTTGGGGTATAAGTGTAAAAATAGTCCATTACTTTTTTTGTGACAATAATTATTCTTAAAGTTATATTTAAAAAAAAGATGTTTTTCAGAGTATTAAGAAAGGTATTTAATGCAAATATTTTCGAACAAAAATTTAAAAAGAAACATTATTTGAAGATTATATTCATAGAAAAATATACCATTTCTTGTATAAAATAATTCATCAATTTTTTTTTTTAAAAAAGCTCGTAATTTAATTTTATATATAATAATTTCAAATGTAGTATTTATAAACAGAAATGTAGTTTTTATAACACATGAACTAACTTCAAAGTATTTTGATGACAAAATCTTTTTTAAAAAAAAGTTGTAACAACCTTACTTATAAATTGTTTTTCCAAGTTGAACAAGAAACAATTTTTCCCTTTTCTATTATGTATGAATAGATTCTTCTTTCAAAATTATATCAAATTTTTTTCTTGTTAATTTTTTCGCTCAGCATTTCAGTATATAACAATAATAATATTAAGATATAGTATAAACTTAGTGTTCATAAAGAAATTGATGGAAAATATAAGATTTAAATATACTACTATATAATTAAACCTAATAATATTTTCCATCAATTTTTTTAAGAACACTAAGTTTACTATATATTGCTAGGCGTTGGCATTGCACGCCCAAGTTTGTGGGTTTGATCCCGGCTCAAGTCTGTGGATTTTCAAGGCACAAGAAATTATATGATTATGCGGCATATTAAAGAGCACTAGAGAGTCTATTTGGCTTGGGAGCTCTTGTAAAAATTAAATTCCTAATACAATTTTGCATCGTACGAGCCTCCCTCTGGGGAAAAAATTTGGCATCAAAATTACATTGGGGCAATTGGTATGTACATTTTTGGTGCCGCTCTAAAAAATTGTACCAGCTCCAGGGGAATGTACTAGATCTGCAATGGTAAAAATACCAATCAGCAGCCCCATTTGAAAAGTAAAAATAAAAAAAAATGAAATAAATACACCGCTGTGAAGTCATAATTCAGTATACAGTTGCAGCCCTTTTCTTTTTTGTCTTAGCAATAGATTCCGGTATCAGGTATACTTTTAGGTACTTGCACTTTTGACCATGATCTAGCTTTTGGGAACTTCTATAAGCTATTTCATTATTCGCTAATTTTCCATTTTTCTCGTTGAAACCCCGTTTTCGAAGTTCTAGATTTCCTATTTTTCAGATAACTATTATATTTTTTAAAAGAAAAAGTTATGTATAAATATTTATAATCATATACTAAATTGTCATAAATTAAAAAAAAGCAAAGCAAAATAAATAGAAATATAACAAGACAGTATAGGTCTAAAATAAGATAGCCTCAGTGGTGTCTTAATCTTAGCCTTAAGAAACTAAGATTGTAGGGTTGAATGTAATTTCATTATTAATAGTAAAAGGTTATACAATGAAAAAAAATTGGAAAACGCTTAAATCACAGCTCGAATCAATGAACAGTAAACCAGACATCGACAGATTCAGTAATATAAAGGCAAGTTTAAATGAAAAAGAAAGACCTATATATCGATATATTACCTTCGTTTTAAGTAATTTTCCCCATTGAATCATTGAAGTTTGTGATAAACTACTTTGTGAGGCTAGTATAAATATATATATTGTACTTTCAAGAATTAATACACATATTGCTTAGCGTGGGTAATATTTAGTAAGATTATTTTATTCTGAATTAATACCAGTTTATAATTATGAATATATTACAGTAAAATCCGGAGTTTAACGCGCACTTTGAACACAAAAAATAAGATCGAAATTTACGGGTGAGCGTTATACGCCGTATATAAAAATGATAGCCTTAAAAAAATGAGCATAGAAAAAAATTAGACCCTTACAGTAGCGCACACATGAATTTTCAAGGGGGGTCCGGGGTCGAAAGTTCACCATTCTTGTATCATGTTCCTTTTGATTTTGTCGATTTTCGGGAACAAAAACACAGTAAAAAACTAATTATTGGATAAATAATTAGCATTAAATAATAAAATTAATTATTAATAACAAATACTTAATTACATTTTACGTTCTATATACTTAGAATTATAACCAATCGGAAAAAAACCAAGGGCTTTGGGGGGTCCGTAACCCCAGGACCCCCCTTGTGTGCGCCACTGGATCTCTAAATATATCGAAATACTGTTTATTTAAAAGAAATGACATTTCTTATGAACTTTAAGGATTGTAGTGTAAAAGTGTACTACTTTTTTCTGAACCTTAGAATAATACCTCGAATAAATGACTTCAAAACATAAGAGCATTACGAACACACAATTCAGGTTCCTTCGTAAGAAAAAGGGCTGCGCGTTATCCGGCGAATGTACTTAAAAATTAAAAATTGCATCATGAAAGTATAGGAGCGCGTTATACACTGGATTTTACGGTAAGTAAAATATTGCTTTTGCTGTGCAATCTCATTGGTGGATTTTATGAGGGTTTAAATAAAAATTATTAACGGATATAGTCTACGTAAATTTGTACAATATTTTAAATGGCAAAGTGCTTATCATAAGAGTATTATTCTGCAGATCTAAACTGTATTATTATTATTGAAAGTCCTTGCTTTTTTAGACTCTCAGACACAAATTGCTCACAACTAGTAAACTTAACACACAATACTGCTCCAAAAACACGTCAATAAACAGTTTCTTTTTGTAAACAAGTTTTACCTTTTCACCTCTATAAATACTACCCATTCCACATTACCACCTATTACACGCTACCGCGAATACTGAATCAGATTCTTCCACCAATTCATTCCAGTGACATTTCACCAAGTTTTCATGCCTAAAAAAAAGTTTCCAAAAGGGGACGAGGGTGCGATACAAACCCATGGGTGGTTATTTTTCAGCCGACACACTCACGGTTATTTAAACTCGAAAGGAGTCCTTGTAAGGAAGCAATTATACAGTCTGTTGCTCTTCAAAGAGACAGCAGAAGGACTGACTTTGAGAAGGGTTCTTTTTTAGATCAAAGCAGTTTTTGCTTCCTCTCTCTTGTCATCCGGCACTTTGTGGTGGTTTGTATCAAACTCAGGATCAGAGTAGGGAGCTCAATAAACTGAGATTTGTGGTACGAGGTTCAAAACGTTTTCTTCTCTCTTCTCTTCTTTTCCTTTTCTTTCTTTTTTACTGTATGAGTAATTCAGAAAGCGCGCAATGATTTTCTGTTATTGTAGACTAGTCAGAGGGACCATAAGGTTACCAGTTAGGGTAGAATGACTGGGTGTTGTGCATTTTCCCTTTTAATATCTGTTTAGTGGGACCCGAAGAACAAAATATTCTTCTTTTTGTTCTTTTCTCTGCCTATCTATCGCCTTTTCAATATGATTTCTTTTGAACTGAAAATGTTTAAGCGGATGTAAAAATCTTGTAATACTCTTCTTGCGAATATAATATTGAATAATTAACTTTAAACACTGCACAAAATTTTATTCCTTACCAAATTCAATATTTTGTTTCTTACACCAGCAAAATTGGTTTTTTTCCCCTATCGAATTCAATACACAAATTTCGTTTCTTTAAATATTGTACTAGAAACTGAAGATACCTACCTGTGTAAAATGTACATCCATTTATGATGAGATTATCAGAACTATGTATATATGTTACTTTTTAATATTTGAATTGATTTTTTTAAACTTTCTGGATTATTGAAGAAAAATTCCCGCGTCTCTATGAGTATTTGTCATTACAAAAAATTATAGATGTTTATGATTCTAACCGAATTTGCTGAAGTTACGACTTCATCACGTTTTCGATATCGTTTCTTATTCTGTATAATTATAGAAAGCTCTTCAAAATTTTCAAGCTGGAAATTTCATGCTAATTACAGATGGATTATCTTCCCACTTCTAACTTTTTAAAATGTTTCAGTCTGACCAATGAAAATTTTTAATTTACAATGAAAACTACACTGGTGTGAAAAAATTAAGGACGAAGTCGAAAAATTAGCATATCAGCTGAACGAAGAGGCAGAGCGGACAGAAAGACCAATCAGGAGATTAAGTAAGGTGATGTACGGTAACACATGCGCAGATATGCAGGTAGACGTAATGGGGGAGTGTCTGAGTAGTATAAAGCATGTTGTCGGTGTAAGATCAGTATTTTTGGCAAAGAGATTGCACGCCGTATAGCAGTTAAAATCACACCGAGTTGCTGCCTCAGCGAGAAATGGCGAATAATCAATCTGTAAGACGACATCTGGATGCTTTTACCCGAGGTCGAATCATTGGGAAGTTGGAGGAAGGCCGCAGTGTGACAAGTGTGGCTGCAGAGTTCGGAATTGCTCACAGCATCGTTTCACGACTTTGGAGACAATTTCAAACTACAGGAACAGCTATCCGGGGGTTCAGTAGTGGTCGTCCACGAGGAACTACACCTGCAGATGACCGGTACATTGTCTTACAGGCCAGAAGAAACAGGCGGCAGACAGTTTGATAAATCGCTAGACACACGACACAGGAGACTGGACGACCGATATCGCGTTTTACCGTGGCCAGAAGACTGCACGGTGGTGGTCTGTTTGCACGACGCCCTGTACGGTGTGTACCTTTAACGCCTGCCCATCGGAGAAGGCGTTCTCTGCGGTGCCGGGAACACCGGAATTGGAGAGACAATGAATGGGGACGAGTACTCCTTACAGATGAGAGCAGATTCAGTTTGAGTAGCGATTCTCATCGCATACTCATCTGGAGAAAGCTGGGAAGCCGCAATCATCCCTCGAACATCATTGAAAGGGACAGGTTTGGAGGTCGCGGTGTTCTCGTTTGGGGAGGCATCATGCTTGGTAGTCGTACAGACCTTCACATCTTCGACGCAGATTCAGTCAACGGGACCCGTTATTGTAACGAGATTCTTCTTCCATATGTGCATCTTTTTAGAGGCACTATGGGTCTGCAGTTCCTTTTCATGGACGACAATGCACCATGTCATCACACAGTAGCTGCCGAACAGCTCTTAGAGAGTGAGGATATTGAACGTATGGATTGGCCGGCACGATCTCCGGATCTCAATCCCATCGAGCATGAATGGGATTTTCTAGGCAGACGCTTGGTAGCTCGTACCTTACCAGCAGTAACGATTCGGGAGCTTCGATTGGCGCTGCAAGACGAATGGGCAGCAATGCCTCAACAACTCATTGACACCCTCATTCTCAGCATGGGCAGACGCTGTGAAACCTGCCTAGCAGTCAGGGGAGATCCTATCCCCTACTAAAGACCGGATGTTTCTTGCTGGACACCCATCACAGGGATGTTTCGGCCTTCAGTCGCATTGCGCTCCATGCTACTTTTTCAATCAAGCTTCTTTTTATCCCTCTGATTTCTCTTTTAGTAAGTGTTTCTTACATATTACATATGTCCTTACGTATTGGGGACCTTACGGTATTAAATGTGTTGATTTGGAAAGCTTTTGTACAAAGTTCTATTGAAAAAACCGTCTCGTCCTTAATTTTTGCACACCAGTGTATATTACTAATCTAGAATATGTCTTATTTGCAAAAAATGTTAGTACACTTCGAAACCAATCGCTAATAACTTAAAATTTCTATTTATTTTTTTAAGTACATACACATACTTACAACCTAAAATTCAATTGATAAAAAAAAATTTCAAGTTAAGACAGTTCATTGTTAAAAATAAACTATTTAAGAGATGATTCCGAAGATCGAATTTTTGAAGGGAAAAAATTAATTAAAAAATCCAAATGTGGTAAATTTCCCAAAGAAATAGCTACAAATTCAGTAACAATTTAAATAATTATATATATATTTAAAAATTATTATTAATTGCTTATGTGCAATAAGCAAAGTTTATTTTATGAATTAAAGCATATATAAATCTCTGTGTAACGCTTTGTAAAAATGTTACAATGCTGTATTTTTTAAGAAATGATTTTACACGGAAATTTCAGAAAGTTTAAATATATTTACGTACTCACATCAATTGTAGCAAAAAACAAGAAAGGACTTTTGAGGTTTTTATATGAAACATAAATATTAAAACAACATTTACTAATAAATTATTCATAAAAGTACCTTTTATTTTATGTTTTAAATTATGCTTATTATTTGATTTTTTTAAATATTATTTTAAGCAACAAACGCTAATTTTAGTTTCTGTCTTTGAGCCCTTAATATTCTAATACATTGCATTATTAATTTGAAATGCATATATGTAACACAACCTGACTTGATATTCATTTAAAATCTGAATCTCGAAAAGCATTTTTCTAAGCGCCAGTCTCATTTCATTCCCCACAGTAAGAAGAGGGGGAATCAAAACAGAGACTTTGATTCCTTTCCTACGCATCGAAATTTATAATTCAATAGCTTAAGCATGTATTTCTGATAAGTTTTTCGCCTAAAATCACCTTCATAAAATAACAACTATTTCGATTCACTTAAACACTTAAATATTTTATTATATTTCCTTGTGTTTTCTTTATTTGCCTGCATGCAGGGATTATCCCCACCCCTCTTTTATCACTTGACGAGCAGAGAGAAACGTTGCTCAATTCCCTCTCCTTTGTCTACAATACATAAGTTAATGCTTTGATTTCTATTCCACTGTTTGTTTTGTCATGACTACAGCATTCAACAAAAATGCACTGCTTGTTATTATGTATAATATTTTATTTTCAAATAATTTATCTTCATTCTTTATTAAATGTAGGACTTCCATCCCGTGAAACAAAATTAACTTAGAATAAAAGGGTTTAATCAGTGACCGGTGATTAATTCCTTTTTTGGACAGATTATCCAATCAAAGGTGTATTTCTGCGGAATCTTAGATACTCTCTTCAAACTTGCCAGGGTCGTTTTAAGACTTCTTGATGCCCAGGGCCCCACACAAATGTAGGCCCCACCTTTGACCTTTAAAAGTAGACAGAGCATATAGCATACGTTTTCAAATACTCGTACAAACAATAACCCCAAACAAACTGGCTGGACCGATTCCGCCTTTTGACAGAATGAGTAATGATGGCGTAAGGTGGTAGGCCTAGGTCTGTGAGTGGATAATGCTCATCACATGTGTAGCTAGTTGACATATCGTCCGAAATTCCAAGTTTTTCGAGGAATATAACCGGAAATGACATTTGACTGTTGAAATTATTAGGATTATGATCTTAATAAAGCTGAGTCAAAAACGATACGAGGCCCTCTTGCGAGGCTCTCCCATGGCTTAAGACGTCCCTGAAACCTGCCTCTAAACTATACCCATTAGCAGCATATACCGCCAAAAAGTATATGATTCTATTTTCCCATGCTATGTTTTTTTTTCTTGTTTCGCTTAAGTCGCCCTTTATAACTACTTTGGGGTTATGACAGAGCTTTGAAAAGAATTGTTTTCCTTTCCATATCCTATTATAAACAACATACTTTAATTTATTAATACAAGTTCTGAGAATTCATGTGCTGAGAATTCTGAGAGAATCCTGAGAATTCATGTACTGAGAATTCTGCTGAAAATTCTGAGAGTCCTGAGAGTTCATATGTTCATTTTTGTTATGTCTTATCCATGCTTTTGATTGCATAATGGATATTATGCCTATAAAACCCTCGCGAACTAAAAGTTGTCTTATCAAAATATAAACTCCAACCCAACAAAAAAAAGTATCAAGTAGTAAGTTTATTTTAAACATCCTAGGAAAACAAGCAAAAGGGAAAAATACGTAAAGCTGCACTTTCCAAAACATTACAAAATCAAAAATGCTTTTAACTCCAACGCCACCAACCCCCAAACTCACTAAACTGTGTAGCTCCTTATATTTCCATTCCATCGACAGCATTCATCTGCAGACCTCTCTTTCCAACTTGATCTCTCTCACTAACACACCACCGTGTCCAGAAAAGCTGATCCTCAACATCCCCCTTCAACCACTTTGCCGGAACGATTTGATATTTTCTCATACATCTACTTGTGTATATTCTCAGCTACCAGCAGCGGCGGCTTTCAGTAAAGGTCAGTCGCTTTTAGCATAATCCCAAAAACTGGTGGCTCGAGTGAAGGGTTTTGTACGAAGTCTATTCCAGAGGAAAGAGTATTATGGACACAAACTTGGATTATACGAGTGGATGGTGAAAGGCTGTGTAGCTTGAGGTTACAAAAAAATCTTCGATGCGGTTTATTTCGAAATCTTTTGAATGTGTTTGTTGTTCAGATTGATGCTGGGAACTAAACGTATCCTTGGTTATTAGAAACGTTATTTTTAAAGTAATGTAGTTACCTATTTACTTTATCAAGAAATGTAGCTGAATATTTACGGATAGCAAACCTTGATGTAAAATTATATATATATATATATATATATATATATATATATAATTTACTTAAATTTTCTCTCGGGGTATTTTATTTAATTCATAATTGTCTAAAGCCCTCCAAGACTTTGAGCGATAATTAATTTTTAGTTTACCCGCCTAATGGAAAATAATCTCAATAAAAATGCACTCCAATCACATTAAAACTACATCAAGCACAAAAATATTCATGCAGTTTGGTTTATGACAGTTAGCTACTAATAAATCAAATTTGAATAAATAATTCAAATGTAGAAAGGTAAGGGAGTGTTGGGAAGAAAAGGAATGCAAAATCCAGATCCTTAACGACATCTTTTTGTCTAAAATTATTTAATAAAAAAGAAAGTTGTTTGGCAGTTATGAAGTTTATGTTAACAAAATAAGTAATATTAAAATTAAAAATGAACTTTTCTCAAAATGGCACTAACTTAAAAATATTTCGTTGTAGTCGTCGCTTCAGCAAACAGCCATCTTCGAAAAGAATATTCTTAACTTAGTGAAACTACGTGCCACTGCCTAGCCTAGCCCTGATTGAGCAAAATTCCTTATGAACATTTTTCTGGTGCTCTTTTTAACATTTTATGGTTGTTATTGCTTACACATTTTGGGGCCCCGTATCATTGATACGGCAATGGCTACGCCCCTGGTTATCGATAACTGTCAGAACTAAAATTTTGTGAAACCGCGTTTGAACTGGCTAATTTAAATTTCTGGCTTAATTAAACTTTTTATGTAACCATAGTAATATTCCCTAAATACGTATTTACTTTGCCTTCATTTTGATACTTCATGAACTCAGTTGTAGTATATGCATGTATATCAAAGATCTACAAATCCATTGTAAAACTAGTCTAAAAAATTTTAATATCTTTAATATAAAAAACATATTTTAGATTTTAAATTTAACAGGCAAGTAGATTCTAGTTAACTGCGGCTTTCAGTTACTTTTTTTGAAAATTTGAAAATTAAGGTTTGACAGTTAAAATAAAAGGAAATTTTTCAGGAAAGCCTTAAATATCCTGATAAGAAAAGGCTTAAATACTAAGTTACATGTGATGGGCTTATGATATAACGAAAAGTTATGTGACGTACACTTACACATATTAATGGAGATCACTTAATTTGCCATTTAATGACTTTCAGTTAAATTAATAAATTTATTTTAATTTTGAATCACGTGGACACAGTGTAATCACTTTCATCCAAATTTCTCAGTCAAAGCGTTTCTGCGTGTATTACGTTTAAAATCCATAGAACTCGCGATAATAAAAGAAAGAAAAAATTAGGCATGATTATAAAAGTGACATATATCATCGACTAATTGTGAAACTGGATGGATGGGGAGGGGGATAGTTTTTAAAATAGAAAATATGCAGTACGAAAAAATTACATCTTGGAATTACGATCGATGTTTTAAATCAACACCAATTATGAAAGAGAATGAAATTACTCATTTTTGTGAATTTGTGTTAGGCCAAAACATACAAAACGCAGTATTTGCGTGCACTTTTTTTTTACTTTACCAAATAAAAATATAACAAAAAAATTTTATACCCGTACTAAAAAAAATTGTAAAATTATACAACAATTTTCTTAGCTTTAATAGTTAATAATAACTCGGAAACTAACTATCTGTTAAACATTTTTATATCACGTTGATCATATATTTTTTTCACACAATTGTATTATATAAATAAAATTGGATTAAATCTCGTTTAAAAAAGTTTTTTTTATAATTATTTTAACAATCTAATAAACAATTTTGGGAAGTTCCTACTCTAAAATTTCCAGGATTTAGAATAGTAAATCAAGGATATAATAGGTATTTAATTAAAAATACTCTAATAAATATTCAAACAATCTATTTTATCTCATAATTTCTTTTACTTAATTTAAAATCTTAATCGTTAAATTATTCATTGGCTTGCACTGAGCATATGTCGCAGACAAATTGAAAATCTCACTGAATTAAGTTGGAAAAAGTTTGGTACGGTCACATCGACAACTGAGTCCTACTTGAACAAAAAAATCAATAAAAATATCAAAAATTACGTCATTTCTACACTTTTTTCAAACACACTTCCAACAGACTCTTTTGAAAACGTTTAAAATAGGAAGAAAGATTAACTTTTTTTTTAAAAAAATAACTCTACGAAATAAAAACGAAAGAATAAGCTATTTTAAACTCTCAAATGGGGCAGGGTGGATTAAAAAAGTCCCTGAATAGGCTGTTTGCTTTTTTTTAGAAGCACTGAGTTAGGCCGACACACA
The DNA here is from genome assembly GCA_019973935.1 of Trichonephila clavipes. NCBI lineage: Eukaryota > Metazoa > Arthropoda > Arachnida > Araneae > Nephilidae > Trichonephila > Trichonephila clavipes. The sequence continues at coordinate 658,918 of BMAU01004130.1, read as the reverse complement.
GGTTGCGTCTTTTAGAACAGTCTTTTTTAAGCAGTATCACAGAAAGTATGGAAGCATTTGTACTACCCCCTCGCAGCTTAGGGTCCTGGTTTTAATCCCTCCGTACATCAAGCGAGGCCCCAAGTAATGGACCGACTTACTGCTTTGAAAATGGGGAGCACACATGATTGGGAATCCCATGATTCGAACAGCGTGAACATTCGCTGACGAATAAAGAGGACGCTTTACGGTACATAGTTTTCAAGTGAAAAATAAATAAATTGCAGAATTCTGAGAGTCACAAGTTGGATTTTCGAAAAACAGTTAATTGCCATATATTTCGACACTTTTAACTCAAAAAGTAAGATCAAAATTTACAGGTGCGCGTTATACGCTGAGTATAAAAATGCGTACTTTAAAAACACAGAAAAGATGAGCTTATAAAAACTAGATTTCTACAATGTGTGTGCATTTAGCATCCTTTTGTAAATGCCCTTTCACCTGCAAACAGCCACATATTCCACTGTCACTTTAAATTTGTTTTGAGTGGTTTATTGATACATACCGTAAAATCTGGCGTATAACACGCAACTATACTTTAAATCTGTAATTTCTAATTTTTAGGTATATTCGCCGTATAACCCCCCCCCTCCCCTTAACGAAGAAACCTGAAATGTACATAGGCAATGCTCTAATGTTTTGAAGTCATTTATTAGAGGTATTATCCCAAAATTTTCAAAAAAAATGTTATACTTCTAGAGCTATAATCCCTTAAGTTCACATGGAATGCCATTTCTTTTAAATAAACAGTATCTCGACATATAGAGAAGAGTAATTTTTTTCTGTGCTCATCTTTTTTCATTTTTAAAGCTCCCATTTTTATACCCGGCTTCTAACACGCATTCGTAAATTTCGATCTTATTTTTTGTGTTAAAAGTGCACGTTATACGCCGTATTTTAAGGTACATCTAAAAACAAAACTAATGGCGTTCATCTGCATGGAATAACTGCCATGTGTCCCCCCTGTGTTGCACTCTCTCAGCAATTTCTTCGTATTATCTGGTATATAGATGACATCTAAACATTTCTCAAACTAAGACTTTCCGGATTCTTTAAGACGTTTTTACCAAACATTTTTTATTCAAAATTTTACATCATTTACGTCAGTGATTCTCAAACTGTGGGGTGCGCTCCCTAGGGGGGGGGCATGATAACCCTTTGTGAGGGGCGTGAACATATCGAAAATGAGATTATTTTTTAAAAAAAGTAATAACTTACTTAAAGGCAGCAAAACTAATTATACATTCTGATACAGTAAAAAAGATAAAATACACATTTACACTGTGATATAATATACAAATAAATTGATCAGTATTTGTGGTAATGTATTTGTATATTAGTTGTAACAATTAATTTAACAATACTAAATTAATAACAAGTTTAATAATTACTGTTGTGTGTGTGACTCCCATGATCTTCTTTTGCAGAGTAAAGTTTTTAAAAAGGTCTAATATTAGAAATTGACACTCTTTCTATATTTATACTTTATCTGTTCCAATTTAAAAATTAGAAAAAAAATAAATATAAAGATGGAAAGGGAACAGAGTGTCAATTTCTAATATTAAACATTTCCTTGAAAAACTTTGCTCTACTTAACCTATAACTTAAAAGTAACCAAAAATATTTATTACTTTAAAGCAGTGGTCTTTAAACTTTTTTAACTCACGGAACCCTAGAACTAGAAGGTGCTTTTGTGAAACCCCTAGAGGTAGAAAGTATTTTCGTGGAACCCTATTCCATACACACACTTAGAAGAATATATCTTAAAACAATATTTAAAGAAGATCAGCATGTTATAGGTATTATATGTAAAAACAATTTTTTAAAAAATTATTGCAATTTTTATTGAAAAATTTTAAACTATTTTTAACTTAATTTACTCATTAATAGTATTAATCTGTAATTCACGTGTCACCTACCCTTGCATTATGTTTAGTAACTGGGATAGGTGCTTGTATTTTTTCACACAAGCTGACGAAGTCTAGGTCTATTGAGAGCCACTGTAATCGCATTACATATTCTGAATTTCATTTGTTTCTATACATTGTTTTTGTAGCCACTCACATTGAGAAGCATTTTTCACTTAGTATATACATTGTTCTGAATGGTCTTAAAATGTTTATAGCTGTTTGTGTGTGTGTGTGAGAAATACTGTGTACTCTTCATGAGAGAAAGAGAATTTGCAACATAAATTTAGGTTCTGTTCTTGCATAAATTTAGATTTTTAATATCGGATCTGTTGATATGTTGTAAGTGTTTTTCCACAAATATTAAAAGGTGTATTTTCCATTAGAAACCTATTTAGTTTTGCAAGACATTTTATTAACGAGTATAAAGTTATCCTGGCGAACTCAGGATAGTAAACAATAAAATATTCACAAACAAGTAAGTAATACATAAATAGAAAAATAAAACCCGCACACACACGCGCGCGTTTTAATATTTTTAAAAGCTTAAAAAGTTTTGCAAAATAAAGTTAAGTATGAATAAAAATTTCAGTTTCTTAATAACAGGGATGAGCTTTAAATTCTTGTGGGTATACAAACATTTTAGAGAACGGGAATCCATTTTGCATACGCAATCATATGTATCTTTACTTTTTTATTGAGACTCGTGGAACCCCTTGGTATGCCTCGTGGAACCCCTTGGTATGCCTCGTGGAAACCCAGGGTTCCGTGGATCACAGTTTGAAGACCACTGCTTTAAAGTAACGCATACAAAATTTAATACTTATGTTGATACTTTGTCCGCTTTATAATTAAGATCATAGTGTAACTTAAGCTTTTAAGTACATTATTATTCCATTCAATGCAGTGTTATCGTATGGGGGGAACGATGAAAATTATGGCTTGAAATTGGGTCGCAAATATGGAAAATTTGAGAAACACTGGTTGACGTTTATTTGGCTTTCTCATGCACATGAAAAAAAAATACCTTTTCGGGAAACTAGATTTTGCCATCGGTTTTCTTTTAAAAATAAACATGGCTTTTAATGTTACACTGTCCGCTGAAAGCTGAAGAGCACCACTGTGAAAAGAGATATTTTGTGACCTGTTGTTTTTGTGTGAACCGTTTTTGTCAAAGATAAGAGCACTGTGCACATGTACATTTCAAGTTTCTTCGAAGAGAAAAGTGCGTATTATATTGGGAATGCGCCTCAGAATGTTTTTTAAAAATCGGTTTGAAAGTATAGGTGCGTATAATACCCCGGTATATACCGCACTTACCTGTCGATTAAAAGACTAAATAAAGGTATGATTTAGAAGGAATATAATAGGAACACTTGTAAGGATCTCGCCTCCGTGTCTAGAGATGAGGGAGAAAGGGAAGGAAGACTAGTCATGTTCAAAATCACTTAGTTCATTTGCAACACAAGTTCGATCAATCACAACTAAGAGATGCACCCAATTTAATCAATATGAAGACAATTAACATGGTACGCGAGGTATGAGAAGACTTTAATTACCTGTAACATTTACTTCTATTCAACTACTCTGACTTCCTAGCTATATAATCTAGATTAAAGATTGAGTGACAGATTGTCACCTTAATTATTACAATTTACCTATTACTAAATATCTGCGTCACACCTTAAAGTCGATTAATCACTGCTCCACTAGCAGTCTACCCTACCTCTATTTCTAACTTGAAAGCCTAGACTTTATATAGTAGTCTTAATTTGCATGCTCACGTTCTCTTCTTCAGAGGAAGCGTTCTAATAAAATAGTTTTTAAGGACCAAAAATTCCCCAAGAGGACTGTTAGTAGAGAGATCGCGGATAGAGCCGTCACACATTGCGCGAAAAAGAACACTGCCACGCAAGATAACAATATTACACACTAGTCATTCTAATTCAAAACGCAAATTTGCAATTTAGTTTAATTATTTTGTATATCGTTTAAAATAAATAAATAATTTGATGTTTTGCTATACACTTACATGAATGAATATCTTTTATCGGATACACAACCAGTGGCGCACACAAAGGGGGAGGGGGTCCGGACCCCCAGCCCTTGATTTTTTTCTCGATTGATTATAATTCTAAGTATACAGTACGAAAAATTTAATTAAGTATTTGTTATTAATGGTTAATTTTATTAATTAATGCTAATTATTTATTCAATAATTAGTTTTTTACTGTATTTTGTTCCCGAAAATCGACAAAATCAAAATGAGCATAATACAAGAATGGTGAACTTTCAACTCCGGACCCCCCTTTAAAGATTCCTGTGTGTGCTACTGGATACAACTTTTAACCATTTTCATTTTAGAGATACGTGATCAAAAGAGCCTTGGAGATCGCTTCTCTGTGTACGGAACATCTTGTGTGCGAAATGATTTTAAAATTAAAATCTTTTTGTGAACTAATACTTCTAATATTTTTTTACTTAAATCGGTATAAGTTCTAAGTGGATAAAATTTGAACCTAGTTGGAACATAAATGGGTGGTTATTAAATATTTGTTTTTACATTGAATATTTGAACGGTATTTTCCTAATACAAAATAGTTGGGTACAAATTCTAAAATTTATGAAAATTTCTTTTTATTATGTTTAACTTCACGCTATTCTACCTCAACCCTTAACTTCGCACTGTTGCATTTCTGCAACATGTGATTTATTTTAATTTAAGAAACGCAATATTTTTTATAATTACCTACAAATCACTTATCTGAGAAAAATAAAGATTACTGCAACGAAATACATGTTAATTTTGTCACTAGATGGAAGTACATTTTTTCCAGAAATCACAACAATTACAAAAATCTCTGATGCCTCAAGAACTATATTTTTGCTATAAAAAAATCCATTATATTTTATGCTTCCTCTTATTTATTGACGAAATAAATTACCAGGTAAGAAATTTAAACATTTTATGATGAATAATAAAATCCACACATATAAAAAAAGTTTTGTAATTTACAGCACCTACAGCGTAAAGTTGCACTTCTGCAACAAACAAAAAAATGACTGAAATTCAATTTAAAACAGCTTAATTTCTGTTATATATATATACATATATATATATATATATATATATATATATATATATATATATATATATATATATATATATATATATATATATATATATATATATATATATTCCTTTTATTATTAGTTGAGAACTAGCTGATGTAATTTTTTCATAGAAATTTAAAAAATTGTGAAGTTAAGGGTTAAGGATTTTTCTGTAAAGTTGTTTTTGGAATAGTGACTGGTGGAATAACATCTGTTAGATAAAACGTTTAAAATTCAACTAAACTTCAACTGAAAGATTTTGCTCTATTTGTTATTCTTTTGTATTCATGCATTTAAATAAATCGGAGAAAGTTCGCGAAAAGAAATGAAGTGGAAACACATTGGTCGCCAAACCATCCTTCTGCATTTTTTTATTAAGTGCCACTCCGGAAAAAAAAATGTCTTTATCCAAGTACGTAGTAGAGCGTATTCTCATAGATGATGCACGACACTTAAAACTTCAAAAGGAAAAGAACGAACAAGGGAAAAAAATTGCTGAAATGCTGGGTTTAAATACATACATAAAAAGAGAACGGCGTAGCTAATAGCAGATGTTAGCTAAGGCTGTGAGTTTATCCCTTCCTACACAAACGAAAAAGTTTTTCTTCTACTGCACCCCCTATCTCCCCTTTCCGAGTAAAAAAAAGTGGTATTTCACGAGAGTCGCGCGCTTTACTTCGTTCTATTTTTTTAAAATTTATTTATTTGGCGGGTTTTTTCCTCCCGCATACATCGAAAACAACCGACGTGGCGCATTTTGACTACGTAATGGATGCAAAGGGCGCCCCGCACTTAAAATGGATTTAGCCTAAAAGGCTTTTATTTCTCAACCCTGATTTTTTTTTATTATTTTATTTCTTTTTATTCTTTAACCCCCTCCTCATCCCCACCCGCCCATTCGTTCGACTTTTACCCTCTCGTTTCGCCACGAAAGTCGAAGCGCGGAAAATGCACGCCACTTTTGGCAATTTATCGCCTTTATATTATTTATTTGTTTTTAAACAAAAAAAAAAGGCGGGAGAGATAAGAAAATATGGTATTTATTCTTTTGTTTCCCCGACTGTTCCTTTTTTTCTATTTTTTTTTTTGTCTGCCGGAACAATGTGCCCAACGGTATAAAAGCAAATCCGTAAAGATTTTTTTTTCCGGCTTATGTATTTTGTTTTATTTGATTTGAACGCAGAAATTGGAAAAGGTATTTATAAAAGCTTGAGCAATTTCGGCTTATAGTTCTTTTGAAGATAGAACACAGAAAACAAAAACGCAGTACTATTGCTTTTGAGTAGAAACATCTTGAAGTGGCAAAAACTTTTGCATCAGATTCAAATTTTTAGAGCTCCAGTGCTCCTTTTTAGCTGAAATACTTAATTAACGAGTAAAAATAAAATAAAGTAAATATAATTTTTTATGAGAACTCAACTGGAATTAGTTGCTAAAATTTTTATTATATTCAATAATGTAGGAAAGCCATACAGATTTATAGGAAGAACTGAAGTAAATGCTACGTGCTAGGTTCAACTGAGCTCAGAGAATTCTCAAATGGATTAATGCAGAAACTCAGTAAGTACCAGCTCTGATATAGGTTTTGAAATGAATTAAAATTATGAAGTACGTTTCCAATATGATCTAATTTATGTGTTGATACATTTAATCAAATGTTAAGAATGAGAACTAGGCATTTCGCAGAAGTTAAAAGTGACAACTTAAAATATTCTTGGCCTTATCTAAAGTGAGCAGGTGCCAAACTCGAAATAATTTTACAGATAGAAAAACTCACCAAGATCAATAGATTATGAAGGGCAGATTTATTTATTATGCTACCCTCAAAGCTTAGAAATATTCCATTGAATAGAAATCCTTCATTTTGACATGGAAAGTTAAAACACACTTATCATTACAATATAAATTACAAAATGTGAATAAACGTTTTATAGTTAGAAAAAGGCAATGATTTAATCAGAAATAAATGATAAATAAGATACAATATGATAGTGAATTTTAAAAAATATTGATATAAAAATCGGTGCTGTTTCTATTTGAATTATAGTGACGTCAAACTACAAAGCTGCACGAGGACTAGTGGCGACGGACCTCGTAATTTTGAACCATTGTTAAGAGACGGGGACGACGCTTGACGAGAAGAGCACCTCCCCTCCGAATTTCCCCACCAACGGAAAGACGTTTGAGCCTCGACATATTTAACGTGCATCGGTTTCCTCTGTACGACGGGTCTTCAGCGGTACTAAGTTCCAACTCATGACAAGCCGGCCACGAGTCTTTGACCTTGACCACTAGGCTATCGTGGGCCCCTTTTTATGTGGAAAAAGTTTATAACCAGCTTTTTCAATATTTAATGACGACAACCTTGAAAATTCTTTGAGTTTTGCTTTTCAAACGAAAGCAGTAAAAAAAAAATATTACCTGAATTAGAGAAAGTATGTTATTGGATTTATTTATTATTATTATATTTTTCACCCTTCCTTCCTCAGTGGCTCGACAGCCCAGGGTGGGCCTTGGCCTTCTTAAGAAGCCTTTACTACACACTCCAGCCTTCTTCCTGCCAGTGTTCTCCTATTCCTAGTTAAAATTAGGAGATCTTTTTCTAGGCCAATATACGACATTGAATCAGTTAAATTTAGAATCTTCTTAAAACTTGTTTTATGATTATAAAAATATTTTTAATACTACCATAAAAAAAGATGCTCTGATGGTTTAAAAAAAAGATGCTGATCATTTTCACTTTTGCTTCACAAATTGATTCTAAACAACGTCACACATCTATAAATTTTTTTCTTAATTCATATAAGATTAGGTAGACTAACACAACAACATTGGAAATATATGTATATGTATAATCAACTAACTCATTGCATTTTATCATGCTGTCATGCTTCTGTTTGCTTTGCAAGAAATGTATAAATAATGAAAATAGATTTTTTTAAAAAAAATTAGCATAAGATAATAATCAGTTTAAATGCTATTTTACTTGTACAGAGATAATTTCAGTTCGCAGTCATAATTAAATGAATTTCTGATTAAAATAATCACAATACTAATTAATGCTACTACGCCAGACACTTTCTCTTGTCCTAAATACGTGAAATCATTTTGAATGTTCCTTTCAACCGCGTAAATGGAAAATTAGGAATTTGAAAAGAAGAAATCTCTTTATTTGCTCTTATTTTTTAAAACTAGAAAATTATGTTATCTGTATAATATCTCGGAGTTATGAAAGTGCGGATTTCCCCAAAATGTACTCCTACATTTTTATATTTCTCTACGACAATGATGCACCTAAGGGAAGGACCCCCGGGTCCCCATAGCCCTTCATTTTTTCTTCCATTAAGTGTAATTCTATGTATATAGTACGTAAAATTTAATTAAGTAATTGTTATTAATAATTAATTTTTTATTAATGCTAATTATTTACTCAATAATTTATTTTTTACTGTTTTTGCTCCCAAAAATCGACAAAATCAAAAGAATTTGTTTGGTGCGTATCGGGTGGCGTGCGAGACTGGTTAAATTTTCGACTCTGGATTCCTCTCACCGTTGAAAAATTTCTGTGTGTGCCACACTGCTCTACGATAATACTTTCACATTTATTTTCAAATTTTTAGTTACTTATAAAATTGTATCAGGTAATTTAACTAATTTAAAGAATAAAGTGCATAAAAAATATAAATTACCCATTAAAAATATTCATAATACCCCCCCTTTTTTTTTTAGATTTCACTTTTCTAGTTACAATAGTACTCGTAATTGAATATATTTAATGCAATTATAAGAACAAAAATTATATCAAACATAATAATACATTCAGTATTAAAAGATCAAATAAAGAATGGGAAATAAAACTGCTTTATTTCTGCCAAGTATGTGGGTATCAACGTACGCAGTGGCGCACACAGACTACTTTCATGGGGGGAACGGGTTATATTTTTTGAAAACTGCAGAAAAAGCATCAAGACGTAATCTTTAGGCTAAAACTTTAAATAGGTAGATTATGGAAGGGGTTTGAATTCTTCAATTCCGCCATTGTGTACGTCGCCGAATGAATGCATGCGCGAAAAATATTGAGAGAAAAAATCTGTGTTTCTCATGACGTAATGTTTAATTTTGATCGTTCAAATATCAATACTAATACATAGTTATCAATACATAATTTTATCTATAGTAACTGAATCGAGAATATAAAATTGTAACATATGCTAGGTCAAGGGATTTTTTCTTTTGTTATTAGTAACTCCCCTGAAAATTGGTAATTTAGACAAGTATAATTCCCAACGGTATTTTTATTTGTATTGTTTATGCTAAAACACGCCTACAGATTCTTAATCAACGTTTGTTATTTGATTCTACTAATGTCAATACTAAATAAAAGTAATGTTAATATTTTATTCTAATGATAATAAGTTGGAATTATTTTCCTTTTTCACAACGTACATGCAATTCGACTTTTAAAAAAATAAAGAAAGAAGAAAAAAAGAAAAAGAAAATAGCTTACTATAAATTTCAGAAATTTTATCGCTATGAAATAAATTTCTTTTTTTATAGAACAATTTTTCATTTAATAAATTCAGTCTAACCAAATTCAAAATGCTAATTTACTGTGACAAACAGAAATTCAGATTGTGTTTGAAGACCCTCGATTCAAGTTTCATTTGCACCTGTGAACCTAACAAAGTTCCTAAACTATTTACGAGCTTTGTATCAGGAAAGCTAAACATGTTAAAGAAAAACAGGCTTCAATATTAGTGAGTGAGTGAGTGAGTGAAGATTAACGTCACACTGTTCAGCTACACGAGGGCTTTTGGCGACAGACCACGTAATTTTGAACCATGGTCAAGTGACGTGGACGACACCTGAGCTGGCACCCCCTTCTCCTAACTACCACACCACACCAACGGGAGGATGTTTCAGCTCTCGACAGATTTAGCGTGCATCGCTGCCCTACACGGCGGGTCTTTAGTGGTACTGGGCTCGAACTCGTGACAAAGCCAGCCACGATCCGATGCCTATACCACTCGGCTACCGCGGCCACTCAATATTAGTGAAAATTATAGCAATGAGATAAGTACTCGTTTATAATAATAAGTTTTAAAAATTTATAGAAAAGGAAATTTATACGTATATATATATATAAACTTAATATTTACTTTAAAGTATAATTATATATATTTCTATCTAAATCATAATTACGAATACCCTATTTCGCAACGTGTCTTACTTTTATTTCAGGATTAAAGGATTAAAACTGATATTTTGACAAATTTATTCGTGACTCCTCGTTAAAATTATTTTGACTAGTTTATTCACGATTCCTGGTAAAAGAATATCTTAACAGCATATACGTGTCTCTTATTGAGTGATTCAAACTTTTCCTTAAAACACGCGCACGTAATTTCTGGGAATAACTAATATTTCCCTTCACTTGAACACGTTATTATTTGATTCCAATCATATTTTCCCTTGATTTACCTTATTTTTAATATAGAAAAACATAAATATGCCTCTTTGTTGCATGGCACTTGAGCGGAGAGTACGCTCAATTCTTCTGATGTTAAAATGATCGAAATAAATTCATACATTTATAACTACTTTGACATTTGTTTTACCGCGATTTCAAATGAAAATTATTTCATTATATTATATATATAAAGATTAATTCAAACATGTGAGAGTTAAGACAATCCTGTATTGATTCGAATAATAAGAATTACAACAAAGGGAGAGCAACATGTGTTTATATACATTATACTCTCTATGCGTTATTAACGTTAACGGCTAATGTTAAAGAATAGAACACAAATTTGGAAAATTTTTCAGATATAAAAGTATTCGAAGATTAATATTATATTCTGGCTTCACACTATCCTGTAGAGAATCACTTATTTTATCATACTACTCATTTTTATTTGATTTGACATATTTTTTCTTTTATAAAATGTTTTTCGCGTTTTTTTCTCCTACACCGTAATGCTAAAGGAGCTATCCCTTCGCATGTTAAAAGGAAAAACTGATTCTTTATGAAATATTTTGAAGTTTTAAAAACACTATATTATAAATAATTGCATGAGTTACAATATCACACAAATTTTTATAAAAATTTAGGTATTTTTTCTGTCCGAAAATGTGCTTCGCGTTAAGTTCACGCTCTTGTGTATATGGCGTAAACAGCCTTAAATTCATATATCAATGTAGAAGTTTTTTTCCGATCTGAAAAAGAATTCTTACAGTTTAATTTTTTTAACAGTTATACACAAATCATGAACGTAGCATACTCGAAAATAGAACGGAAAAAGTATCCAGTTTCTTATGTAAAGAAAAATATAAGAAAAAGTATTTCTTTTTTTTTTCACCTCCACAAATACTAATTACTCTGAAATATCAATACGCTCAATCGAAAAACAAATCAGAGCCCTACGTTATTTGCTACCTGGAAAAACGTTTTACTTCCAGTTAAGTCCTTTCTCTAGCTGAAAATCAATCTTAATTAATTTAATTAAACTAAACCAATACTGTACACCACTCTATTTCACTAATTCACGGCCCCTATTATTATTAGATCATCCCATAATTAGCCAATATCGGAAACACATCGCGTTTTTCCATCAATTCAACGAGCCAGAAATGATTCTCCAGTAACCCTTAGGGTCGCTGTAATCTGATTATTTAAGAGGGAAAGGGGAAAGAGAGAGTTATCTGACTGAAAGAGTTTAAAAAACGGGGAGGGGGGATCAAATGGAGAAGGGTGAAGGATGCGCCAAGGATGAAAAACCGGAAGAAATTGCAAAGAGAATGGATGATAAGGGGGGAAAGGGGAGAGGAAAAAAATCCCCGCGAGAGCTTCATTTGTTTTTTTAAAGGAAATACCACTTTTAGAGTTAGGAATGAGTTGAAAGAAAATCTCGATTGATTTTATTTTTGTGCTTTTTATTTTTCAACCCTTGAGGGTTGAGGTTTTTGAAGTTGTTAAAGGGTGGGGTATGAATGACAAGTCGATTTTCGGAGAATCTTTTTTTCCCCTTGCTGTATACTTTCTCCTCTTAGCTTCTTTTTTAAAGATGTTCTCTCCTCGTTATAAATGCAGATCATTCATCAAATGGCTTTTTTACCTGCTCAAGACTTTATCAAAGAAAACAAACCTTTGGATCATTCCTAAATACTCCAATTAGTTTTAAATTAAGAGCTGAGAATATAAATCATTTTAAGTGTTTAAATTAAATTTTTTTAGAGTAAATTATAATGTAATCTTATATGCTGTTGATTAAGATTCCCTAAAATTCGTAACAGACAACATAGCCAATAATTTTGAACCTTGGACAAATAAAATTTCTCCGTACCTCTACTCTCCACATCCACACCACCTTAATGTGAGATTTTTAAGTCTGAACAAAAGAGCGTATACGGGCTGTGTGGATTAGGAATTCAATTTTATAAACCAACAGAGTTTTAATTTTTTAACATAAAGTTAATACATTCCCAGCGCGTTTGTCTACATGGTTTTTCTTTAAATACAAACTACACGCTCATCCCTATAAAAGAAACCTGTGTACGTCAGTGCTTCTCAAACTTTCTATACTTGCGACCCAATTTTCAATCATAATTTTCATCGCGCCCCCTCAAAACAATAACAATGTATTCGAATTCAATAATATAATTTGACGTAAAGCTATATATCGACTTTAATTATAAATTATCATTATACTTGTCTTAATAATTAGCAATTTAATTTAAAATTACAAATTATCAAGACAAGTATTAAATATTCTATATAATTTTATGACATGTCCATAGGTCACTGGTGATTATTAAACTTGTTCCTAACTTAGTACCGTTAAATTAATTATGAAATGCATTGCACAGCACTGATACATTTATAAGTATATTATATCAGTGTAAATGTGTATTTTATTTTTTATTATGTCGGAATGTGTGTATTTTGTTTTTTGCTTCCTTTTAGTAAATAGATAATTTTTTTTTATTTTATTGTTTTCGATATACTCCCACCCCCTTGTAGGGTATCACGCCCTCCCAAAGGGGATGTGCCCCACAGTTTGAGCAACACTGGTGTACGTTACTGCTTAACAGATTTTACGAAAAAATAATTAAAAATTACGTTAATTTTTATTATTTTGCATATACAATCGAACCCCGATTTAACAAATTCATTGGGACAATTTGTTCGTTAAATCGGGGTTATTTGTTATTTCGGTGTCTTAACAAAATACAAACAAATTTAATATGTAGATTCCATAAGCGATTACACAAAAAACATCAGTCGTCAGAAACTATACATTTTTTATTCAATGGCTTAATGTACAATTAAGGAGCTATTAAGCACCAATTAACTGGAAATTTTAAAACATTGGCTAATAGATGCTTGAAAATCTTTTTGATTCCTGACTCTTTTTTCGACTTAACGCAGGGAAGAAAATACATCCTGCTGCATAAAAGAGAGGAATGCTTTAAGTTTCCAAACAATGTAAAACATGAGAAAATGTAACAGTTTTGATAGGAGTTTCATTATCAATTTCTGTATTAGAATCGCTATGCATTGGCTCCTGCAAATCAACATTTTCCCCAACTTCAGGCAGAGAGAGAGGCAGTCAGTCCGTTATCAAATGTATCATAACCATTGGAATCTTAAAATATCCCTGCATTGTAGATTAAGATGAGATAAGAAACTAATTTCCTGTTCTACTCGAGATTCACACAATAGGTTACATTTATGATTCATCTGCACCTGTAAAATCTAATAATGATCTTCACCCTTTCCCGTTTAAATTTGCTGCTTACAAGAAAACTCTCTTTCTGTTCCGGACAAAGAGGATATGTCACTTGAAAAAAAAATCAGTTTTTTCTAATACAAACTAATAAAAAATATTTTTCCAGCTTTTGAAGTTATTCTTTGTGATTCGAGGTAAATTATTTATTAACCTATTAAAAGGCCGTGTTAAATATACTTACCACCAAAATGATCTATCTTATCTCTTTATCAGTCTTTATCTGATAAAGAGATTTTTTACAATTTACAGATACATATTACCAGTAGCGCACACAGGAATTTTTCAAGGGGGGTCCTTGGTCGAAAGTTCACCATTCTTGTATCATGCTCCTTTGGATTTTGTCGATTTTTGGGAACAAAACACTGTAAAAAACTAATTTTTGAATTAATAATTAGCATTAATTAATAAAATTAATCATTAATAACAAGTAATTAACTAAATTTTACGTACTATATACTTAGAATTATAATCAATCGGAAAAAAAATCAAGGGATTTGGGGGGGTCTGGACCCCCAGGACCCCTACCCTCCTTGTGGGCGCCACTGCATATTACTTTTACAATTCATTTTACATATTGTGGCATATTCAAACATATCGCAAATTTGCTGTGTTTACTAAGTATAGTTTCAGTTTTCATGAATTTCATGGGGATCAATATGTAGCAATTCTGAATTTCATCATCTAAGAATATAAAAAATTTCCAATTCACCGTTCTTTTTGAAGGTTGAGGTACTTGCAAAATATATTTTAAAAATTTCGTGTGGGGAGAGGTAAATGGAAACAAAAGGTATATCAATGCCTTTCAATAGCACACGGTAGCTTGTGGTAAACATATTCCCACCAAAAATTGGGGTTTAAAAAATCAAAATAATTTTACCTATTCGCTAAACTAATTCTTTTTTTATAAATCAATCTTGTTCCCCAAAATATTTTAAAGTTCCACCGCTAGGTAAAGGGTTAAATAAGGTTTTTTGTCTTCATTTTAAACGCGAAAAGAGAAAAATTCGTTAAATAGGGGTTCGTTAAATTGGGGTCCTACTGTATATTTATTATTCCTATTTTAATTTATATATTGAGTCAATGTCATACTAAAGTTAAGCATCGGGCTATTGGAGGTGACATATCTCATAATTCCAACTTATGATCAAGAGACGCGGATATCAAACCGACGCGCACAAACTGTGTTTTGGGGTATCTCGCTTTTTTAATTTCTGCTAACATATCAAAATTACGGTCTGTCGCCAAAAGCTCACGTCTTGCTTTGTAGAGTGACATTAATAAATACGCACTTGTTATCGTACCTTATGATTATTCAATTCCAACTATTAGTTCACACTCTCTATATATTTATTTATTTATTTATCTTGGTGGAATTTTCAATCGTTAATAAAATTCATTTTAAAGCTCTCAATTGAGCTGAAATTTTATATATATGATTATTTTGGATGACAATATAAAATACTTTAATTATAATCAATAAAAATTAATTGATTAAAACTAATTATTTAAAGATTTACAAATACAGCCAGGTTGGCATCATTTTTGGAGACTTAGCAACCCTTTTCACGACTTGTGTCAAAACTTGAAAAGATGTTTTTCTCACGTTTTAAAGCATTCAGTTGAACTGAAATTTTACATACACGATTATTTTGGATGACAATACGATACTTTAATGATAATTAATAAAAATTAATTACCACTTAATGTTGTGATTCTGTCATGTATATACATATTTATATTAATTGTAACTATTTAATAAAAAGTAGCTAAAATAAAATTTTTCTTTGTTGATCTAAGTAAGAATTGACTTATTTTTTTTATATATTACTTGTGTGTGTTTTGATTTAAAATGAATTTTATGTGGATTATCATTACTATCCTGCTTAACTATCTTTGATGCAAATGAGCTCTTTGCTCAATCAACCGAGCTATAATGGTGGACAAAAATAATGGTAAGTATATACGTTATGATTTAAAGTAAAAGAAACACACATGTATTATTGTAATTTTATACTGCTCTCTCTCTCTCTCTCTCTTATAGTTTCTTCATCTTTTTGAAAGAAAAACATCGTGTTGTATATTCATCAAATTAAAAGTACGTGTATATATTTGTGTTTATAAAGTTGAGAATTACGAATTAAAATATTATATAACTTTTTTTTTTGCTAACAATTATATTCAAAGTATATTTTTATATAATTCAAATCTAATAATGCTATTCTTTTATAAAATACAATAATCATATAATAAAACTTAATCTTTATTTCTTCTCATTTTCATTTTTCTTTTTCAATTTAAGTTTATCCTCTCCTTAACATATTGCATATACCAATTGACGCCGTTCAGGTTTATACGGATGGCAGTAGAGACGATTATTATCGATCTGGCAGAGGAATTTACATCAAATCTCAAGTCCATATCTTAAGAATACAGGAGAGAAATCCAGACGGTTGCTCGATTTTTCGCAGTGAGCTATTAGCCATTGATGAGGCCCTTGATTCTCTTGCATATCTTCCAAATGGAAAAGAGATTTAAATACTGTCTGATAGTAGAAGTGCAATACAGCACTTGTCCAATTGGCAAAGTGTGAGAGATAATGTTGGAGTGTCAATATTCACCAAGTTAAGACGACTTTCCACATCGCATCAAATTCATCTGCAGTGGATTCCCTCTCACATAGATCTAGAGGGAAATGAGATTGCGGACGCTTTGGCCAAGGCTGGCGCTTGCGAGGTACCAGAGCCTTCAGCACCCCTCACCTTTTTGGAGATTTTCTCTAGAACTAAATACCACAATAAGACCGCTTGGATTACCCCCCAGAGCTCCATTGGTATCAGTGTTCTCGTCCAGGAGGCTCTCTGGGTCACGGTCTTACAAGACAGGATCAAACCATTCTAGCCCACTTTCGAAGTAGCCATATCAAAACAATGAAGTTTTCCGAAGAATGCAAGAGCTTTGAAATGTGCACGAACTGTTCATCTGAGCCGGCCACGCCTGCTCACATCCTCGAGTGCCTAGGGCTCACCAAGCAGGATTTAGCAGACTATCCCTTGCTGGTGTTCGACTTTCTGAAAGTGTACGATGTCATGAACCTGGTCTAGCACTGCTGACCAATGGGGGCGTGCCACAACAATAACACATATGATCATTTATTTCCAAATATTTATTATATTTGGTCTCTTAGCTATTTTATTGATCAAAGAAATCTGTTTTAAGGGTAGGAGTCTTTTTTCTTGTACATTTTAATGGGCATCTGAAACATGTTTTAAACTTCAATGTGTCATAAAAAATATTTGACATATACATGAGGGAAAATCCCAACTGTTGGAAACTTCTTCAATGTCGAAGGGGGTGGGGTGCAATAGACTAAAAATAAATTTAATGTTGAAACTCAATTTTGCCTGCTAAGGTATTGTTATAAAATAAATATTCCAATATAATTCAGTATGTTTTGAAAGCAATGGTATCTAATAGAAACCAAAGAATAGTAAGTAATAATTAATGACGGATTAAAAAAAACTAAAAAAATATGGCGAGTTTTATTTTTTTAAAAAAAGGGGGGGGATGAGATATTACCTTCAAATTAAGCTTGTAATAGAAGAGGAATGTTCTCAGAAAGAGTGTATTAATGAAATACACTTAACAGTATATTTTTTTAATAAAGTTTTTTCTTTTGGCAATAATATATAATCTTATCTATGACATAATAATATTTAATTTGTAATATCCAATTCATAAATTTAAAACAATTTTATGTATATAAAAAAGAAAATTGCTATTGCATAAACTTAATTTTAAGCATTTTAAAGGCAAAAATTGTTTTTATAAAAGTATATGCTCTTCTGCTGAATATTCAAATAGACTTAATTCTAAATTTTACAAAATAGCAGCTTTATTTTTAAATAAAATGCAGTATTTAAAATAACGTACTAGTGCAATATGCCCATCAAATTGCGTGTAATTTAAGTAAATTTCTTCCATAATAAGATTTATTTTTTTGTACGTGATTTCATATTTTTTTATCATAAACCATCTAGCTATTAGTAAAAAAATACAAAATTTCCAAATACAAAAATTTCTAAATAATAATAAATTTAATTAAAATCTCATTTTATGTATGTATATATATATATATATATATATATATATATATATATATATATATATATATATATATATATTTGCCTAAAGGTTTTAACTATATTATATAAAAAAACTATATTTTTTTTTAAAGAAGTGTTTCAATACTCGCACAAAAGTTTCACTAGGCATCTATATCAAACACCTCCTTTCTTAACTCCATTTGAATATCACAAAACAAATTCGTTCTCCAAAAATTTATTAATTTGGTTACATGGTTATTCAGAAACCCTAGTTATATTATCACATATTCTTCGTTAAGATTTAACAATTCCTTACATATACATCTCACCCAAACATCAATTTTTCATATCGTGCAGTACCTTTTCTTGGATCTCAAGTGCCCAAGAGAGGCTTTCAACAAATACCTTCCGTCAACGTACGCCTCCACCACCGTTAGGAAAACTCATGAGAAATAAAAGAAAAATAAAAGAAATATTCACGGGGATATCCACTTAAGAATGCCGTTTGACGGACACTGGCTAATCGATAGCGATCGGACAGTGACAGATGATTCTGATTAAGGACAATCCATCGTACACCTTCTTATGAGCCTTCACCTCCAACGATTCCGATCCCAGGGCCCCAAGCCCTTGGGTCAACAGGAGACAGAGCCAATATTTGCCTATTACGCCTGGTGATAACAAGGGCCCTTGGATACAACCCTACTGGAAATGGTATTGGCATGTAGGTAGCCTATCTAATGATGGAAAAGCCTACTCGATCTGTCTGCAAACATTTCTTGGTGTGAGAGGTGAAAATATCGGAGTTTTTGGCATAAAAATGGGTCACGTATGTTGCTTTTTTATATTACAAGTAAAAAACTTTTAAACTTTTTGCACGTTCCTGAAATACAGATGCACTAGATATAATTACCATTTTCAAATTCCTGACTAGGAAAAAATCTATTTAGGTTTTTTTCGGTATGTAAAATTCAGCTAATTTAAAATTCATTTTAGAATATATTTGCTAATTCTGAGAGACTCCTACAATTGTTTGTGTTATTATTATTTAGATAATTTACGTAAAAGCTACTCTGAGTAGTAATTATTGAATAAAAGATTCAGGAGTGTTTTTTGCGATATAGATGTTGAAGTAAAAGTTGTTGTCTTTTTAGTAATATGTCTCTCTTTCAAAATAGTTTGTAAAGGAATTTCTTAAGAAATTAATTACTGATGTGTATTTGTACTTTCAATGTTATTGATTGACATATTTTAAAAAGTTATATTATATTAATTAAGTTCCGAAACAAAATGTAATAATTCAATATAGAATGACGTTATTTTTGAAACCTAAGAGATTTATACATTAACTAAATCAATTTTTTAATGTAAAAAAGTAAGGGATTTAAAAAGAACAATCAGTCATACTAGATCATTTCTTATCAATTATCTTAGTGATTAGCTTTTAGAATAAGATTCAGAGGAGTGCATAACAAATGAAAATTAAAAGGAATATTTCACTAAAATTGTTCCTACAATTCATTCTGCTATACTACACCATTTCATTTTCATGTTTTTAGATTTTCGAGTGAAAAGTAATTAAAGATAAAATTTTTTCATACAAATTAAAATGTATGTGGATAAAAAGGAACACGTTAAAAATTAAAAATTCTCAAGAACCCCCGATACCTATCTAAAATATAATAGACTGTTTCCTTATAAATTGAAAACAATAATAGAAAATATGTGATGTACTGATTGATATAACTTAGTCTCGTCCTAAGTTTAGGAAAAGTAAACTGAGACAAGGAACTCCCACCATCTGATTTTTCATACATATATATATATATATATATATATATATATATATATATATATATATATATATATATATATATTACTGTTCTGACTAGTTATACTTAGGTTTTTTTAAACTATTTGTATATATTATGGAATATATATATGTGATAACTTGAATTGATATATATTCATAGTTCGAATCTCCTTTATTATTAACATCTAATTCATAAATCCTAATACCCTATTTCTAAATGCGTTTTAATTTATCTTTTTCTAAGGTATTAAAAACATTATCTTAGTATATTTATTACTGATTTTTTTAGACCTTGAATTTTTGATAGATTTATTGGTGATTCCAAGAAATATAACATCATTAATTGTTTTCATGCGCCTTACAAATAGGAATTTAATATTCTCTAAACAATTATGTCATCTCTATAAATAACTAGATATTCCCTTCACCTAAACACGTGACTGACTTTTTTATAATGCGTTTTCCCTGTTCTTCCCTGTATATGAAAACTTCATATTTGAATGATTCCCTCTTGCATTTTTGTCTTCGCCATGTAGCTATCGCGTCTCTCTTGCCTTCGTCAACAAAGTGCGCGTGTATTTTTTGTGCTGGGTGTTTTCTGTGATGCGTTTAAGATGTTTATGTTTGTGCGCCTCTACATGTTTAATAAAACAGATTTCTTTCCATAAAGGACTGCCTGGTCAATGCAACATATCACCATCATAAATAATGTCTTAGTAAGTAATTCTTACCACTCGCCAGGATTTCGACACACGCACACATATATACATATACATATATATATATATATATATATATATATATATATATATATATATATATATATATATATATAACTTTTCCAACTTTTTTTGAGTTACTAGAAAATTATTGATGGCTATAGAACACAATACCCCAATAATAAATTTTGATTACCAATTTTGTGATGAATTTCTAGACGGACGCTAGAGTCAAATTATATTCCAGGTGTTGAAATATTACTATTTATGAGCAATATTATTGTAGTTTCTTGACTTAGTTTCACCAATCAGATTATCATTTGGAATAATAAAATCCGCTCGTCAAACTAAAGGGTCGCACTTCGTTGTGTTTTCTACTCTTTACTCCGAATTTCAATTGATTTGACTTTAACATCGCCGAATGAATGAGAGGATTATTGACGATGGGCTTGGAATTTCGAACTTCAGTCAAAACTCCAAATTTCGAAGTTTGTTGCTAAGAATATTTATGCCATCTCTGCATACTGTTCGTCTACGTCAGTGGTCGGCAAACTTATTAGCCAAAGAGCCAAATATGAACATTACAACAATTTTTTAAAAAATTCGGAGCCAAATCTGCTTGTTTAGTAAACTTTTACTACACTAAATAAGTAGTACACTAAATAAAACTAATTTTCATACTTAATAAATATTTATTAATGCGAACAATGTGCTTGCATCTCCTTGGAAAGTTTGAGTAAGTCAGGTTTGTATGTTGTTGTTTTTAATTTTAGGCATGATTCTAAGTTCTCATCAATATAACGACTTCTCAGTTTACTCTTGATAATGTTCATGCTAGAACAGAAAAGAGAAAGAACAGCAAACGCGAGCTTTTTCATCTGATCCTAAGAGTCAGGAATACTATTCCAAGCGTTGAAAATGATCATGTCTTCCTTCTCCAGGTCATTCAAAGCTGACCACTTGTGTTGTGAACTAAGATCACATTTTTTTCTTCTCCAATATTTCCAGTTCAACACAAAGACGTTCGAATTTAGAGTGCCATATCTCCTTGTTTTTTAAACCCAGCAATTGTATTTCAAAGCTACCAATGTCAATTTAAAAAGGAGAAAATTTCAACTCGGTTATCGTAGCATTAAGAGGATTTTTGACAAATACTAAAGTTGCTCTGCTGTTTTTAAATTCCTGAAACCTGCTGAGAAATGCTTCCCTCATATTTAAAATTATTGTTTTAAAATGGTGTTTATTAACAGAGGAATTATGTTTCAGCAGGCTCAGAAAGTGAAACAATGTTTCCCTTTCAAAATCCTGAGCAAAAATGGATAATTTATTTTCGAATGTTATTACTTCTTCTAATATCGAAAAATTAAGTTTCCTTTCCCTTGTAGTTTACGATTAAGCTGATTTAGATGAGACGTAACGTCTACCATAAAATAAAAGTTTTGGATCCTCTGATCGTCTATTAGTTCTGGATAGTGAACGCCCTTCTCAAGAAGAAATGCTTTAATTTCCGGAAAAAGGGACGCGAAACGTTTTAAAACGTTCCCTCTTGATAACCAACGCACCTTGTTATGAAGCAGATCAGCGTACTCACTCTCCATTTCAAATAAAAATTCTTTGAATTGGCGATGATTAAGAGCTTTAGCTAAAATGGAGTTGATAAAGGTAATCACTAATTCCATAACTTTACAAATTCCATCCAGAAATGTTTGCGCACAAAGCACTTCTTGGTGAATGATACAATGGTAAACAAGTATCACGTGATTTATTTTTTCATTCAAAATAGCAACAAACCTTTTTCTTATGCCGGTCATATTTTTGGCCCCCTCTGTTGAAATCGACACAATTTTATCCAGGGGAATATGATGTTTATCCATGCACTCAATTACAGCTTTTGCGATATCTTCTCCACGCATCTGACCTTTGAGTGGCTATAATCCTAAAAGTTCTTCTTTAGGGCCTGAATGAGACATAAATCTTACAAAAAGTGAAACTTGCGCTGTATCATTTATGTCACAAGACTCGTCAACTGCTATTGACAGAGCCGAAACCAATTTCTGATCTTCGATATGCTGGGTTGTTATATTCGAACACATTTTAATTGTTTTATCTTTAATGGTTTTGGCAGACAATGGTAACTCTTTAATTCTTTTCAGAATATCTGCTTTGTTCTTAAAATCCTGAAATAGCTCTTCGGATGCATTTATGAAACAATTTTTTATGTATTCGCCGTCTGTGTACGGTTTCCCTCTCTTAGCAATTTCTAGGCAAAAAACAAAACGCCATATTAATATTGCTGGAAGATTGCATCCACTTATTTAACACAGAAGCTGACGACTAATGACCCTTCTGAAGTTCCTCAACTGCTATCTTCTTTGCATCACCGGTAGGATTATTTAGTGCTAAACGACGCGTGCTTTCTTGTAAAGTGTCTCTCTAAATTTGACTTCTTGTTATGCGCGAATTTCTCCTTACAAATAAGACATGTTGGAAGTCCATTCAAGTTTTGAATAAACGCAAAATTTTCGGTCCACTCAACTTTAAATTCGTGGTTTTCATCTTCCGTTTTTCTTTGCTTTTTTTTTTTTGGCAGCCATGTTAATTGGTGTGCCTTTAAGAATATTCCAAATATATTTTTTTTCTAAAGCCACCAGTACATAATTATTATCATTATTAAATTGATGAAAATAAAAATAAATTTTTTTAAAAAAAAATACATTTTCTTTAATGTATGTAACTGCACTAAGAAGAAAAAAATAATTTTTTTCCATCATCAGAATAACAAAACTTTTCATGACCAAAAATGGAAGAAAACTTCCAATATTTGGACAAATAGAAGTTATCGAAAAATCAATTATGAGTTTTGTACCGGAACCATAAACATATATAGCAGGTGTAATAATAAAATCGTATAAAAATACCTGTAAGATTTGCAGCTAGATTGAAAAACGCAACAAATTTTAATAAGACAGGGCAACGGCACACGGTAGATAAGACAAAACTGTTCACACTGCAAATGCTGATCTGTGATGCCAATTTGTACCCCCACTACTTAAGAAAAAGTATGCGCACGCATGCTTGTGGTACCTTTGTATCACACCGAAGTACGCCGAAAACATACGATCAGTTTCAGCCGGTAGCTTGTACATGGTTTGTGTTTACGTTTACGAAAACCAATAAAATTAAACTCAATGTTCGTAACGTATTTTTACAATATAAAATTTTAATTACCTATCTATCTTTTAACTTAAACAAAACATTATACATGTTCTCGATTTATAAAATAGTTTTAATTTATCAAAATAAGATGTAAAATTTTTTTCTTACCAATTTTTTTAATGGAAATATTATTGCGCTTTCCGCGAATATTTGTGCCAGAGTCGCACTTAAGGAGCCAAAGAGCCACATTCGACTCTGGAGCCGCATTTTGCCAACCACTGGTCTACGTCAAAGATCTTTCACCTGTGTACCGCGGAATTCTAGGGTTCCCGGAAACTTTGACAGGGCTTCTGCAAGTGTACTATTTGCTTTATCAAAAGGCCAACATTTTAGTAAAATTAAAATTTTAAAGAAAGTTTGAATTCTCTTAAAGGCAGCTTTCTTGTAAAATAAATATAAATAAATATTTTAATGATAAAATATAAAATTTAAAAAAAAATTCGTAAGAGTCACGTGCTTCATGTATGAATAGATAAATCAGAAGGCTTGCCAATGAAGAAGAAGGAACAACTTATCGACATATCAACAGATTAATCGTTATTTAAATTTAAGCAGGAGCAACTCCTAAATTTTAGGTAGTAAGTTTGCAGAATATACACCGAATTTTCTCTCACCCAGGTTGTAAATATTTTAATGCCATTCTGAAAAAATGCACTTTAGTTAGAAATATTTGTCAACGTATATGACAACCAAAACAAAATATAAAAGTATAATAAATTAACGCAGAATATGAAATGTTACTCTAGATGCCTTCAACATACCTAGGTTCGATAGTTAGCGTAAAAAAATGCAAAAGCATATTCCAGTTATTAAATATAATGTAATAGTAGATTACCACTGGAGCACGAATTAATGAGAAAATCACATTAATCTTACGTTAAAAAATATTTTAAAAAATACAATACTTTTAATTGTCTTTACTTAAAGTATTTATAACACGTTGTGATTTACTTTGAATATTACTTTAAAACATATTATGTTCAAATGCTTTTTTTTTAAAAAAAAATTTTTGATTGCATATCCCGGAAACCCTATAGTTTCAGGGGTTCTGACAATCGAGAAATTGTGAAGATTCCACTGCTCTGCATAATTAAAACTAAATTGAAATCCTTTGAAATTATTTCATATAAATTATTCAATTCCGCTATTTATAGCAGAGAAAACAATAAAGTAGGCTGGGAGAAGGAAGGAAAAAATGAAGTATAATTCCTATGAATTTTCATTTTATGATGACAAGTAATCAATTACGAGATTAGTTACGACTAAGTTTTTGTTCAATTAAATTTTATGAAATATGAAATTTAAATTATGTTACAAAATCAAAATATTTATTTAAGTGATGACCTGGAAAGCGAAACCATGACTGTAAATTTCTTTCTGTTAGCATTGATTGCAAAGCACACTAAAGAATATGATGTGCATCAATTGTCTTACTTTTTATGCAAAAAAGAAAGGAAATGCATAGTTTAATAAAATATTTCTTCTGAATTAAAGATCTCTTTGTAATAAATCCATTTTATTCAAGATGTTATAAAGCAAACATAATCTCTCTTTTTTTAAATAACGATCTGAAGCATAAGGAACATAAAACTCATCACTATTCTTTGTTATTTTTCATATATTTCTTCCACCTTTTTTACAAACACAATTATAGTCTTAGGGTTTAACATAACAGCTGTTGAAAATTCTCTTCAGCTTACTAGAGAGTGTACTGTCTGCATAAATATTTAGAACTGTAAAGTTGAAAAATGGTATTCAGTTGGATTACGTCTTTCAAAGGTCTTTTATGCGGAACATAAAAGACGAATTAGACGCCATACTCTAAAGAAGTTGCTTCCCTTCCCTTTCAGAACCAGGTGTTAAAGGCAAAATATTATTCATTGAGCTTGCCATTTTGTAAGAATGAACAGAAAAGAAAAAAAAACCGATTGTCTCTTTTTTTTTTTATTATTATTATTAAAATGTTTGATATATATATTTCAAAAGCTATAGATTATTTTAAATAATTGTATATTGATGGATTTAATTTCAAGTATTTTTAATTTTATGTAGATTGTTATAGAAATCAATATCTCTTCAAATAATCCATTGTTTAATATTAGTTAATTGTTAATGGAACTCTTTTGAAATCTCTTTTTACTTGAATTTCTTAACATCAAAAAAGCGCTATATCGGATTTATACACTGCAACGTCTTTATTGACAATCTAGAAATACATTTTATTTCTCAAAAAAAAAAAAAAAAAAAAAAAAAAAAAAAAAGAAGGAAAAAAAATTAAAATTTGGGCATTGCAATCTCAAATGAGGCTAGGAAAAATAATTAATGAAATTTTAAGTTATCAATTCTAAATACAAAACTAGTTTAATTACAGTAGTATTTATACAGAAAAATATTGTGCAGTATATTTAAGTTTCTCCTTTGAAATTTGGGGGAGGGGGGGCTGCGGTTGCCCAGTGGTCAAGGTATCGGATCATGGCAGGCATATCATGAGCTCCAGCCCAGGACCACTAAAGACCCGCCGTGTAGGGCAGCGATGCACGTTAAATCTGTCGAGAGCTGAAACGTCCTCCCGTTGGAGTGGTGTGGCAGTTAGGAAAGGAAGGGGCCAGCTCAGGTGTCATCTACGTCACTTGATCATGGTTCAAAATTACGTGGTCCGTTGCCAAAAGCACTTCTGTAGCTGAACAGTGCGACCTTAATATTCACTCACTCACTTGAAATTTGGGGATTATTCTTTTGTCTTAAATGAACACTTTCAAGAAAAATAAAATAAAACAATTAATTTTTTTTAAAAAAGAAGTAAAGTTTTCTGGATTAATTACTTGGAATTTTTTAAAATTTCTTAAAGGTAATAATAGAAAATCTCTTTTACGTAATTACTTTAAAATGATATTACTAAAATAATTTCTTAAATAATTTCTTTTACTTAATATTACTTTAAAATGATATTACTAAAATGATTTCTTAAATATTCCATTTACACACACACAACTTGTTTACTATCTATATACTTCCCAACTAAAACTACACAAAATTAAGTCTATTTTTCATAAATTTTGATAATCCCTTTTGCCACAAAGAAAAACAAAGTTATGTGACTTAATGAAATTAATTATGCCTTATTTGAATGCTGGAGAATAAGATATACATTTGAAATATTTTTTCAGCCAGAAATATTATACAATTTCAATATTATACTTTGATTTTTGTAAGCCTATGTAAAATTACTTATTTCTATTCTATTAAAAACTTTTTCCGCAATTTATGATTTCATTTTTCAATTTTTAATTCACACACACACACAATCTCTCCATTCACCACTTAATACTTTAAGGTATGAATTTCCGCATCCATTTTACATTACAGAGAAAAATTGCGTATTAAGTAAACGTTTCTGAATTTAAAGTTTCTGTTACATAAAAGCAGGTAAATATTCGTGATTATGCTAATTTATTATTAAATATAATTTAAAGTCCCTTATATAATAAAATATAAGTAACAAGTATTTTAGTTCCTTGAACATGGGTGACAGACTAGGAAATAACATTAACAGTTGTCTTCGTCTATACAAAAGATACTGAATCAGTGGCGCACACAGGAATTTTTTAAGGGGGGGGGTCCGGGTTCGAAAGTTCACCATTCTTGCATCATGCTCCTTTTGATTTTGTCGATTTTCGGGAACAAAACACAGTAAAAAACTAATTATTGAATAAATAATTAGCATTAATTAATAAAATTAATCATTAATAACAAATACTTAATTAAATTTTACGCACTATGTACTTAGAATTATTATCAATCGGAAACAAATCAAGGGCTTTGGGGGGGGTCCCCCCCGTGTGCGCCACTGTGCTGAACTATATATCAATGTAAACAATTTTCGTAAAAATTTGCAATGTTCCAGTTCATACATCTCTGTTTATAATACTACCTTTCAAAATTTAAAAATATTGCAGGACTAAGTAAATAAGTTCAAACAGGCCTTTATGGCATTAGAGTATCCTACCTGTAGAATAAAATAAAACTAAATATTTAACTTACTTAAGGTCTGACTTACAATTTAGTCACATATAGAAATTGAAAATTATAAATTTATAAAAGTTAATAGTGTTGCTTATTTTGAAACGGAGATAAATAATAAACATGAATTGACCCCAGAAGTTTATATAAGAATCATTGCCGCAAATAGATGTTTTTACGCCCTGAAGAGTTATTTAAAATCCATCTTTCTAAAATTGCTTCTTTGCAAAAGCCTTATAACTGTTCTGACTTATGCATCAGAGACTTTGGTATTGACTTTCCATGATGAGGAAGCTTTGTGAATTTTACGTTGCATTCTTGGTGGGGTCTAAGTGAAGGGATCATGAAGAAGATCTAACTTAGAATATAAAATTTACAAACAACCGAATTTTACAAAATTCATCCAATTACAGAGACTTAAATGGGCTGATCATCTGGCTAGAATGAATGAAGATTGTTGCTGCAAGAAAACCCATGAGAAATAGACCCCGGGACAGACTCCCGTTAAGATAGATTGATTGTACTTAAAAAAAAATCTTAATATTTTAAAGGTTAAAAACTCGGAAGCAATTGCCAGAAGTAGAAATGTTTGAAGAAGGCCAGGGCCCACCCAGAGTTGTTGAGCCATTCAAGAAGAAAAAATAATAAGTAAAAGTTCCCTTTAGCATGCAAAGTAAAAGCTTATTTAGTATATGTGGTATACGGGACAAAATATGGAATATATTTTATACCAAAGAAAGTAGATTAACTCGTACAGAGAAGAATAATAATAAAGTATGCTGCTCTCTATAGGTTAGTGAAATCAAAATGTAATCTAATGGCAGAAGTACTTCTCCGTACGAAGTAATGTTCCGATTTGGGATCATGTTTTTTATCATTAAGCTACTTGGTTTTAATTTACGAAGCACTCCATAACAACACGAGGGCTACTGGCAATGAACCTCGTAGTTGTTGAGCCACGTTAATTAGTTTTAGTATTAATAATTAATTTTAGTGTTAATAGTTAATTTAACAGTTAATTTTAACATTAATAATTTATTTAATAGTTAATTTTAGCATTAATAATTAATTTTAGTATTAATAATTAATTTTAGTATTAATAATTATATATCGTTAATTTTGCATTCAATAATTAATTTTATTAATTAACGCTAATTTTTATTCAATAATTAATTTTAATAATTAACTCTAATCTTTATTCAATAATTAATTTTAATAGTTAACGCTAATTTTTTATTCAATAATTAATTTTATACTGTTTTTCGTTTCCGAAAATCGACAAAATCAAAAGGATATGTTGAGCGGCGTTTTGGAGCATGATACGAGAATGGTGGACTTCTGACCCTTGACCCTGCCCTCTCCCCTTGAAAAAATCTTGTGTGCGCCACTGGTGGTAGGTTTACATTATATGTAAAACGGTAGATTAATTTAAAAATTTTTTAACACAATTACGAACGTTGACAAGAAAATCGTGAAAGAGTAAATGTTTAAAGAACTAAGAAATTTATCTAACCTATAACAGTCAGTTAAAATAAACATCTCATCAGAAAAGACTAGTGTAGACAGACTATCTCTCTTACATTCTAAAAAAACACGTGGACGAAAGCGCCGAGATATAATCTCTAAAATTAAAAATAAAAATCTGTTGGTCTGGGGGATGGAGTGAATTCCCAGCTTTGTGTACGCCACTGTCCAAAAACACACCTAATCTTATAATTTTGAACCATTTTCATTCCACCCATAAGAAGATACAGTCAGATCCCGATTTAACGAATTCATCGGGACCAAATATTTTATTCGTTAATTCGTGGATATTCATGATATCGGGGTCCAAAAAAATGCAAATATTTTGTATTCTCTTTTTGGAATTTTTATAATAAGCTGATACACAAAAATACACATTGTTCGAAATAACACTTTTTATTCAGTTGCTAAAAATACTGGTACCATTGGATGAGATAAGAAATAAATTTCTTGTCCTCTTCAAAACTCCCGCGATAGGTTACACTCATTATTCATCTGCACTTGTAAAAGCCTAATAATGGGTTGCATCCTTTCCCGTCAAAATTTGCTGCTGACAAGAAAAATATTTTTCTGTTCTGTACAAAAAAGATGAGTCATTTGAAAATAAATCCAATTTTTTCTAATCCAAACTAATGAGAAATTTTTTTTTTTCGACAGTTGAAATAATTCATTAATTTTGGGTTTATTATTCTTTACATAGGGGCTTTTTGCCTTCATTTTAATCGGGAAAAGAGAAAAATTGGTTACATCACGAAATTTGGTAAATTGGGGTCCGACTGTATTTCAAAGAGAATTTTAAAATAATGTTTGAATATCAGTTTTTATCTTAGTTGGAACCTAAACTAGAAAGAAACTCTGCGTGGTAAATTTCATCTTTATTTTATGCTCAGTTGAAGGGTAAGAGTTTGGCTGTGTATATAGATGTTTATTTTCTCTGACATTAAAATAGGCCTCTGCATTGAGAAAAGTAGTGAGCAACTTTCCGTACCATCTTGTGTGATGGTGTGTTTACTACTGCACCAGCTGCTTGTAGGCACTGGCGACAAAATATGCCAAAAGTCGTAAATCGTGAGAGAGTAGTCGTTAATGCACCTCAAGTGCACCGATGTACAAAGACAGCTGATGGTGAAAGGTATTGGAAATTGTTTTCGAGTATGAACCTCATCGATAACTCTTAGGTCCAATTGTGTTCGATGGCTTAGATTTCTTTGAATTGATTTTTACTAAGAATTGTTATGACACTTAAAAAGTTTCTAGCAATATATTTAAAAAATTTACAAATGTAAAATTTGTTTGAAATATTAGTAAGGCATCATCTTATAAAGCTAGTAACTTTTATATTTCTCATTATGCTGCTCTTTGCATTTATGCTGAATATTAATTTTCGTATTGATTGAAAAATGCATTACAAATATGTATTCTATGGTAGATGGAACAAATGATATGTTTTTGCTTCCAAAAATCCTGAAAAGTTTAATTGGCAATCATTCAAAAATATTTTTTAACGCATTGTTCATTAGAATCTCTGTAAGCACAGTTAACCACTCAAGTTATCTGAACAACATATTAAATTAAGGCTACAGCACTGAGATCCATTCACTCTGCTAATACACGCATTTTATAAAAACAAGTAAAATCAAACACAGTAAAATTTCGCATAACATTGTTCAAAATTAATAGATTTAGTATTTTTTCATTGTTTAGTTGTTTTTCATCTACAGGAGAAAAAAAATTCTACCGTGATCAATTTTTTCATTTCGATTATGAGTAAAAAACGATCTTAAAGTTTAGCTATGCAATTAAACATACTGGAAACTTTTCTCAATAAATGTCTTTATTTGTACAATCAGATGTGTATGGCATTCTAATACAATTTGGATTTTTATTACAAATTTAGATAAGTAAAATCTGCTCATTTATCGTTTTTTTTAAAACTATAAGCAATATGTAGTATATAATGGGTTCAATTCTTGGCCTTCTACTAATTCTAATGAGGAAATATTTTTCCTTAAATAATAAATTGATTGGAGAACCTCTTTCTGTGTAGAAACCGTCAATTTGTAAAATAAATCTACTATTTAAAGTCAAGCGAATAAGAGAGAAAATGAGACGATATAGCAATTTAAAGTGCTGTTTGATTAAATTAGAGTTTACAATTGAATCGTCAGTGTTCCAGAAAAAGGTATTGAACACCTCTTGTTAGAGTTCAAGGAGCTGAGTATCTGCATTTATTGATACTATTTTTTCCATATATGTAGTATAACTTAAGAGTAGATGAAAACTGACTTGTGTGTGTGCTCCTCATTATCAGAGTTATATTTTGATAATGATTGAAAGAATGAAATAAAATTGTTTTTTTTTAATGTGTGTGATGTGGCTCATCTTTCTAAAAACTCTAACCACTACGGGCCAAGATTCGCTACATGTACAATTAAATATAAGATTTTCAATTTTTTAACTGAGAGAGATACATATTATAAAATACTTGTATACGTACTAGTATATATATATATATATATATATATATATATATATATATATATATATATATTCTCACTGTTGTGGTTTGGAATGAACACGATCTAGCAAATTTTAGAGCATAAACTAATAATAAACTGGTACTGTTCAGTCAGCCAAACGCAAGTGATAATTTATGAAATATTTCAATTGACTGCAAACAAAATATTGCCGAATATATCCAATTCTGATCATTCTCTGCTCAGTTTTCAATTTTAATTCATTAAAATTAGCATCAAATAATGGTAAGTATATAGCTTTTATTTTTATATTTTAGGTGTGAATGCCGAAAATTTTGGCTTGATGAGATTTGTGCCAGGCCAACCGAATAATGCCACAAATTATTGCCATTTGTCACAATACAAATAGATAGCATAAGAAATTCAGCCTATTATGCAATACAGCATATGCCGGAAAAAATCGGTCTCTCGAAAACTACAATATAGCAACAACTACAAAATATTAAAAACTACCACACACAATATTAAAAGCTATTTATTACAATCATTAATAGAATATTTACTTATAAAACCCAAAACTGAATAATACCTAATCCGCCCTCAAACAACAGTGATCAACGTTACTCCAAAAGCCGACCAATTGCTTCCCCTTTCCCCAACTCATTGGATTCCAATAGCTGAGTAAATCCCATCACGGACGTGGTCAACTGGAAGTGACCTCTCCTTTTCAACCCTTCAACTGACCATTTACCCGGAGGGTGGAGAAAAGGGTGACTGATAAATATTTGGCTCTCTTTAGTGGAAGACAAGGCAATCGAATTTGCTATTGACCACCGACTATGGATGAGTGTCCAGTGGGAAGATCCTCTTGGCTGATTTATGGTGGAGTGGCTGACCGCAGGTCAGGCACCATTGCGTCCACTTCATAAATAAATACCAGCATCGGATGGGGCGGAGGTCATTAGGATAGAATTAACGGTCCAAAATCCGGGTCTGTCAGCACAGCTGCGTGATTTCTGGAAGAGTCTGATTTGGAAAAGGATGCACTGATTGCGACGAGACAGAAAAACTGTAGGGATAATCAAAAACTACTCAGCTTACTCGATGAATCTGTAGGGATAAACAGCAGATCGATGCACAAAAGAAAACATTATGCAATGGGTGAATGCTAAATTATTTATTTTTTGAGAATGTTTTGTTATATTTGTATAATAAAGAATAATATTTATATTAATTTTAAAAATACTTCTAGATTGTTATCTGTTGAAATTGTTCTCATTATCTTTTGCTATCAAATAATATTATTAGTCTCAAATTTATACCAATATTATAAACTTTAAATCTTTTAAAATTTAAAAGTGGCTTTTTATGCAGAATGCAATGTATTTAAAAAAAAACCATTGCTAGTCAACGCAATGAGAGATGTACATATACACACACAAATATGTATCTACATACATACACAAACACACACACATGTGTGTAAGTATATATTGCTAAAATTCTCTGTAATTGAGATGATTTAATTATTCCATTTATATGAAAAATTGAACAGTGAACTTCTAGCGATACACTTCGAAATTTTAAATCGCTATCGTATGATGAGAAAGCAACCCGAGTTGTTATGTTTTTGCTATTCGACTGGCATATTTAACTTATCCTTTAGTCGATAGATGGATATTTAAAAAATTCGATTGGGTTGGGTTTATAAGCCATTTGTGTATGGATACATCTGAATATGAATTAACTTTGAATGAAAAGTAAAAACTAATTTCATACTGTGTAATAATCGCGATTTAATTTCAAAACTTGATAGAGTCCATCGGTTCATTAAAATTAGAGGCGATTGTATCTCATAATAGCCAAAAAAAAAAAACTTTAAAATATTATTACAATTTTCTATGTCCTATTTGCGTTGATTCGAATCTTCAATATTGACAAATATAAAAAAGGAAAAAACAAATTGAAACTATTTTAAATGTAGAAGACGAAATGAGAGTGGAATTATATCATTTTTATGACCAAATGTAAACAAAATGATCAAAAATCATTCTGCTCAAATTTCGTATTGAATGTATTCTTATAATTAATTTGTAATTAATTGCTCCAAAAACATTTGGTCGTACATATTATTTTATTTAACGTTGAAAATATTATCATACAATTCATCATTATCATTATAATTATTTTACATAGTGTATTATAGATAAGTAAAATTCTTTTAAACTTGTTCGTGTGCTGCCAAATTTTGAAATTGTTAAAAGTGTACTGCACGAAAAAAGAAAAGTTGAGAATCACTGTTCTAGACCAGTGTCTTCCCCCCTCCCACCCAACCTTTTTAATCGTCACGGACCGGTCAACGTTTGATAATTTTATCACGACCAACTGAGGGAGGGACATTGATTGTTTATATTTTTGATGGATTGTTTTGATTTAATAATTTTAATTCAATTGTATTTAAATATGTCTTCAGAATAAAATACAAATAAACCAAAAATAAATGCAATTAAAACTATTGTCGAAATATTATGATGTTAAGAATTAAACTTCAAACTCTCTGAAAACATTTTCCCACCAATTATATAATAAGTGGGTTTTTCCCTTCAGGAATTTCACAGTTATACTAATAAATAAAATAAACTTTGTTTTTACATATAGAAGTCATTTCTCTCCCTCTCTCTCTCAATACTCTTTTTTTATCAACCATTAAGTACCTTATAAAATATGGAATGTTTTTGACCCTTCTGTTGAGGTTGTAAGTGTATCCTCCTGTATACAATTATACACAACCAAGAATAATTCCTCCCCAAACGAGCCATCCTGCACCACCGTAACGGTGTCGTTCAATGGTGTTCTCTTGGTGATAATGGGTACCTGGCACTCTCCATATTAAAGTCCGGCGAGAATCAGACTGCAAACTAAACCTGGACACGTCGGAAAACATCAAACAAGACCACTGTTGTGGTGTCCACAGTGCATGCTCTCTACTCCAAGTTAATCGCAGGCGACAGTGAGTTGCGGTAAGTGGAACACATCTGACAAGCCTACGAGCATATAGACCAATGTGCCCTAAGCGTCTGTACACGGTCTGCCTTGGAACTGTCGTACCGGTAGCTGAAGAGAGCTGACGAGACAGGTTTGATGCTGTGTTCCGTCTGTTTCTTTTGGCAGTAACTGCCAAATATATATACCTGTCCTCATTCGGCGTTGTAACTCGGGGGCGACCTGTGCTGTAACATTTACTCACATTACCATCATCTTGGAATCGTTGCCAAAGCCTGGAGATGACACTCTGGGCGATTCCAAGTTCCTCGGATACTTCCAGCTGGGTACGTCCACATTCCAGTCGTCCAATAATTCTACCACGTAAAAAATCATCCAAATGCTTCCTTTGTGCCATAACTATGTGGTTATTGCACTGAAAGGCTTTTAAAGCGCTTGTGAACAATTTTACTTCTTTGCCACCATTCCTTATATATCCCTCTCTTACACTCTCGTCATTGTGACGTACTATCCGTGCCATCTGGTGCATATTCTTCTTCGAGATGTGTGTGATAATTCTACAGGTGAAATTTTTATTTTAGAGTTCAATTTCTGTGTGATTCTGAATTATCCTTAATTTATGGACATGAGTGTATATAATTATAAAAGAGGAAAGGTAGCAAAATAATTTTTAGTTTTTTAATACATAAAGGCAAAAGTCTGAAGAGCCGCAACCGTCTATGCCGATCCCTGTTCAAGACGATGGTCTTTGATTAACCAAAGGCCGAATGAAAATGATTTTGGAAATCCACATTGATCCTAAAACTTTTATATATATTTTATATATACTTTCGTATATAGATTTGTTTCAAGTTTTTTAGACTGGGTTTCCCTCTAGCTTAAAATTTCTTGCACAGAAATTTTATTTGCATGATTTTTCTGTATACCGACAATGTTTATTTAGAGAAGAACTTTCGAAAATTATTTTTAAACTGATAAATTTATTGAAGCATTTCATTGTTTTTCAGAAAGTAGCAGTAATTTAACAGAATATTGTACTATTCGAAACCATCGTATAATTCAGACATGAATTAATCATATTAAACCATTCATTATTCATTAAATAAAACTAAATGTCTTTAAAAATGTATTTCATTAGTTTTGTTTGATCTTTAGTTATACGTAACAAGCATGTAAGAGTGATGGCGATTTTTTTTTATGTAAAATTTTATCGGAAAAAAAAGAATTTTTTTTGCATTTTTCTAAGTTACCTGAGCACGTAAAGTATTGAACATTTCAAAGTATATAAGTAATTCCAAAGTTTCATATTCTTACCAAATAACCGCTTCAGTAACTTAGCACACATGTATACCTTTTATTTTACTGAAATATTCCAAAATGCGATGTTTTTAAATGCTCATCTTCAATTTCAGTTTAGCCATTTTGTGTTCACTAGTGAAGAAAATTAACATAAAATATGATTTTTCTTATCATGCCAGTGGAATAAAATTGACCTGTGCAGAAATGTAAAATAAAAAAAAACACATTCACATATACATATTAATTATTTTGTGCGTACTATGAAATATAGCATGCAAAAATTATGTGTGTAGTTAACTTAGATTTTTAAAAAGTCTTATATTAAACATAAATATCTGTAATAAGTTATTTTTTGCGTTATATATGAAAAAATATTTTCAGAGTAAAAAGGGATTTAACTTAAGAAGTAATAAATGATAGGTACAATTCAGTAGGTCACACAGGAATTTTTCAAGGGGGAGGGAGGGAGGGTCCGGGGTCGAAAGTTCACTATTCTTGTATCATGCTCCTTTTGATCTTGTCAACACTGTAAAAAACTAATTATTGAATAAATAATTAGCATTAGTTAATAAAATTAATCCTTAACACCAAATACTTAATTAAATTTTTCGTACTATATACCTAAAATTGTAATCAATAGGGAAAAAAATCAAGGGCTTTGGCCCTCCCCTTGTGTGCGCCACTGGTACAATTACATGTTTAGCAGCTATTTGACGACAAAGTATCTTAAAATATGTTGTTTTCAAAAGAGATAATACATTTAAAATATATATATTGTACATGTATATATTTCGTTTTTAAGAAATGCTTTCGCTGGACTGAGAAATAAATGTCATGATGCATTTCACTGTATTTTCAATAAATATCTATAAACTAAATACTATGGAAAGGAAAGTCATTGTAATATAATCGTAACGATGCAGTGGCGCACACAAGAGGGGAGGGGTCCTGGGGGTCCGGACCCCCCAAAGCCCTTGATTTTTTTTAAGATTGATTATAATTCTAAGTATATATAGTACGTAAAATTTAATTGATTACTTGTTATTAATGATTAATTTTATTAATTAATGCTAATTATTTATTCAAAAACTAGTTTTTTTACTGTGTTTTCTTTCCGAAAATCGACAAAATTAAAAGGAGCATGATACAAGAATGGTGAACTTTCAACCCCGGACCCCCCCTTTGAAAAATTCCTGTGTGCGCCACTGTAACGATGTTATTATGCTATGGACTTACAGGTAATTTAAATGTGTCATGCCAGCAAAAAAAAATAATTCATTTCAAAATAACATCTAATAATATAAAATAATATTAAGTCGAAAAAATTCAGTACAATATTAAAGTGAGATTTTTTTTTACAATGTGATAACAATAAAAATTCATAAAATTATACCATTGCATAAAGTTGTCAGATTACAACCAAAATAAGGAATAAATTGCATATTTTTTTTCACTATCCCTTCCATTTCATCAAAATGACCCCCTTCCTTCCTCAAAAAACTCCGCTATTCGAGAACAAATATTTTTATGATACGAAAAAACTAATCTAAATCTAACAAGTGACTACAACACTGCGTGTAATTTTCGAGCTATTTTTTTTCCACTTCACTCCCATCCAAGCATTCATGTTTTCCTCGGTGAAAGAGAGAGGGGTCGAGAAATGATTGCGTGGGAGTATTATGGGGAAGGAGGGGGAGACGGTGAGGGTGCTTCTGGAAACCGCGGGGTCAGTTTCCGCCAGGCCATTATTGAAGAAATTTGTCTCCCTTCTGACACACTCTGAGTTATACTTTCAATGAAATGACCGATAGTGGCTGGGCCGTGTTTCATTCATGCTCGATAATTCGTGCACTGTGAGAAGGGGGATTTCACATTATGTCCGGTGTGACGCGCTGTCGTCCATAAAACGAGCGAGACATTCTTATTTTTAATTAATGGTGTCAACGGTGGTTTCATATTAATGTTTCAACAGATTTTAGATGTTGGGTGTCGGAGAGGAATGCATATGACATGACGTTATTCATTGTCTGGTTTGCATTATGGAATATTTTTTTTGGATAGCTTTCTATTCAGAGGCAAAATGAAATGTGTTATATAACTAATAAATGACACCTGTGATATATTTATACATTTAAAAGAAGTATAATTTTTTTGAAAAAATTATTATTTTGGCGTTTAGGTTTTACAGTAAGTATAATTCTAGAATTATGTAATGCTATACCATCCAAATCATTTTAAAAAATTCGAAGACACGTGTTAAGAATATTTCTGTGATATCCCTGTTATTTTACTTAGACATAGTAAATGTACGTGCACTTATTAAAAAAAAAACTTAAATGGAATTCTTGAAATAATTCTAATATTTTATGTAAGGTAAAAGGGCAAAAAAGACTAATTATTACTTTTGTCAATTTGTTTTGTATTCGGGAACTTTCGTTAAGAAGTTTTTTATTCGAAAACAAAATAAAATTTGAATCGAATCCAAAGAAATATTTTTTTCGTAAAGAGAGAGAGAGAGTTTATTGTGCAATCAAATAAATACATAATCTATCTTAGCACAATATCAGTATAAAACTACATTTGAATAGTAACAAGTGAATGTGCGTGAATTTCAAAAAATAGAAACCTACGTATGTCATAACGAATCCACTAGAACAGTAGCGCACACAAACATTTTTATGGGGGGATCCGGGGTTGAAAGTTCACCATTCTTGTATCCTGCTCCTCTTGATTTTGTCGAGATTTTCGGGAACAAAATACAGTAAAAAAAAACTAATTATTGAAGAAATAATTAGCATTAATTAATAAAACTAATAATTTATAACAAGTACTTAAATTTTACGTACTATATACATATAATTATAATCAATCGGAAAAAAAATCAAGGGCTTTGGGGGTCCGGACCCTCAGGACCACCCCTTGTGTGTGCCACTGCACTAGAATTATTAGCATTTTAAGCTTTGCCAGGAATTTTTAAAAGATAAGGATGATTGCAACACAGAACGTTATAATTTCCATAAAAATTGACAATTGGTAAATTTTATCACTCTATTTCTCCATACAAAAACTAAAATGGAGGAAAAAACTATTCCTTATTTGCAAGACAGAGCATGTAATACTGTTTATGGCACTCACAGTTTACATAATAAGATTTGCCGTGTAAAGAGACTGGCGCACGTTAAATCTACCGATACTTTAAGTCCTCACGTTGACATGAAATTTTGGTGACTGGGGTGCCAGCTCAAGTGTCATCTTTTCACTTAATCGGGGTTAAATGTTATTAGACCCGTTGTTAAGGGTCGTTACTAGGCTAATAACCCTTGTTTTGCTTATGAATGTGATGCTAATTAGCAATCGATCTATCTATGCCAAATTAGGATGTATAACATTGAAAATTTCATCAAAATTTAGAGTTTTATATGTTATAAATTACCACCGCAGGAAAAGAAGAGCATTCCAATTTTTCTTCATTCTTGTTTATAAAATGACATCTGTATAATAATTTTTTTGGGGGAAGGGCATTACACCTCTACACATTACTGCTCATATACTTGATTGAAAAACATATACCATAAAATCCGGCGTATAACGCGCACCTATACTTTCAAGCTGCAATTTTTAATTTTTAGGTATATTCGCCGTATAACGCGCACGCCCTTTTTATGAAGAAACCTGAAATGAACGTGCGCAATGCTCTTATGTTTTGAAGGTATTTATTCGAGGTATTATTCCAAGCTTTATAAGAAAAATAGTATACTTCAAGAGCTACAACCCTTTTAGTTCATAAAGGAAGCCTTTTCTTTTAAATAAACAGTATTTCGATTTATGTTAAGGTATAATATTTTCCTATGCTCATTTTTTTTACTTTTAAAGCTCTTACTTTTATACGCGCACCCGTAGATTTTGATCCTATTTTTTGTGTTCAAGGAGCGCGTTATACGCTGAATTTTACAGTAATTATAAAAAAATAACTAGTATAACTGTTAAAAATTTAATAACTTATTGAATAGCACTGAATTATGTAGTAAAATGGCCCAAACGATAAGAATTTCATTAAAAAGAAAAGTGAAAACACACAAATTGGATACATATTAAATGATGCTATATTCACTGGCGTAGCTAGTTCGAAGTGGGCCCTGTATCAAAAATTCCTTGGGGCCCTTTTTAGTTCCCCATTACTATTTTACAATTTTTTACTTACACATGTCGGGCCCCGTATCATTGATACGGCGGTAGTTACGCCCCTGGCTGTATTAAGTGGACATGGTGCGATTTACGCAAACATTTTTAATTTAAGGATTTTCAAAAATTTTTGTGTTGCCTCCTATGTGCGTATGCTATGTAAAGCAGGTTTTGTGCCCAAAACTTTATAAAAAGCTAGCCATTCAATTTTTTAAGGGAAAAACTTAAAATTTGTGAAGTGATTTTAAAATGTTATTCCCCCCCTACAAAAATGTACGTACACGCATGAAATTTGATTGACAAGTATGTCAACCTATGTACAATAAAAGTTGGTATGGGTTTCGCGATAACGCCATTGCTATTTGTACAATACTCCTTTTTATGAATGCTTACTGAAAATTCCTTAAAAAATGTATAAATTCTGAGTTCAATTATAGGTTTTAAAAAAAAATTGATTCAAAGTATTATGCCCAATAAAAAAAAAGTATTATGCCCAATAAAAAAAAAACTTAGCATTTGAAATGAGGACAAACTAGTTATTTTATCTTTCTCAGATAAGTAAATTAAAAGTTTTGATTTGCCTTAGGGGATGTGAATAAAAACGAACGTAACAACTATCATAGTTCTGAGTTTTTTTCAGTTTAGAGCTTTCAAATTTTGTGAGGTTATAGAACAGTATATTACAAATAATTTAGGCTAGAAAAATTAGATTTGATTTTTTGACCGATTTTTGTCAAATGTGGTACTGTGTCGTCTTAAAAATATTTGAGAAAAATCAATTTTCCTTCATGAGTAAATTAATATTGTCTGATAAAACAAATAAATTATTATAATTATATCCCGACACATATGTTATTCATATATTTTACATTAGTCTTAATTTTTTTTAGTTTTTTGATTCCTTTCAAAGTCTTAAGGCTCAGTTCAAAAATTATACTTAATTTTCTTTATTTGATAATCACATACAACGCGATAACAATCATAAATACAATTGCAAAATATTTTATTTCATAATTTTATAATGAATTTAGCTTGAAATGTGTTTTTTGAATTAAAAGACATGATCTTTGGTCAACTACAATTCAGTGATCGTTCGAGAATGACCTGAACTTGGTTTAAAAATCATAACTCTTATTCAAAATAGTTCATAGAAAGGAATTTTAAATAAAAAATGAAATTTTTTTTAGAATTAAAAGAAAACCTCTATATAATTTCAAAATTTATATTTATTGTTAGTTTCTCTAAAATAAAGTACTCCGAAGTAATGCTCTATGTAAATAATAAATTTTAAAGTTAGATTTACAGATTGTTCGTGATACTTGGAGAAACTGTAAAAGGAAAAATCATATGTGTGCTATGAATGAAAAATGAGATTTGAACAATGTATCAAAGAAAACAGTTCTATTCAAATAAAAATATTTGGAATAAATGATACAATAATTAGTGCTAATTTCCAACGAAGAGTTTTTTTCCCTACAAAGAGTTATTTCTCAAAATCTAGGCTCCATGAAAGATAAATTTCTATTAAAAAAGGATTGAAATATATAATAATATTCCAATTTCTTGTTTCAAAAACAAAACTTGCATCTGCTCATTTAAGTTATAATGCAGAACTTTCCTAACACCATGCCCTTAACAGGGATTCAAGGTTAAGTGGAACTTTTAAGTGCTTTCACAAACCACAGTTGAAAGAGTTCACCATGTCTGTGGTCATCGAAAAAGTTAATCAATCAAACATTTATGAAAGCGCCCCTTCGCCATCTATGCTGGATAAAAGAAAATAAATTGTTAAATGGAAGACGAGAAATGATTACGTCAATAAATCTCATACCGATCCTTTTTTTTCCTGCACCCCCTCCCCTTCATTCATGTCTGAAATACATAGATCTATGACGAATAAGCTGCTACTAGAACCGTCAGTGGCATTTGCCCCGATCTAATCGAAAAGCTTACTTGTAGGTCGGATTCCATAGGATGAACAGGAAGCAAAAATTATTTTTTTAAAGTTTAATTTCTGATCTTTAATGTTTTGGTACATTTTCTATCTTTATAAGTATAAACCTCATAGTGCTTACAAAATTTTACAGGAAGAAAAAAAAGGAAAAAGAAATAAATGAAGTTATATATTACTTTTATGATGCACATTGGCCGTAACTCGACCACTTTACAGGGCATTTTATAATGTTGTTTGAATATATAGGGTGTGTGTCCCAAAAATAACGCACAAACTTGGCCCAGCTAAATTCTTCGTTTGGAATACGAAGGAAGAGAAAAAACTACGAAAAACAAAATATGCCGGAACAAGGAACAAACACCGTATTCAATACATCAACAACAGTATTTGCAAATATTTATAAAGGCAGATGTTCAAAGTGTCCATCCTGCAAATCTATAGGTATGGTTGAGCGTGCCGTGGAATGGATGAGTGCATACGTCGCAGCAGCGCGGTGTTCACTGAAGTACAAGCAGCGTGCAGACGAGAAACTTCGTTCGTTTGCGCAGTTACTACGTCTCGATACCAAATTCTTTGGAATCGAGACGTAGAGACGAGATCTTATCCCCATTGAAAAAAATCCGACAGCGGGAGATCTAGTGATCGTGATAGCCATAGAGCCGGGCCCACATGTCCTATCAAGCACCTGGGGTGTATTATATCCATCTAATCTCATACAAGATCACAGAATTGTATGCATCGGAACTCCATCATGAATCATCGTTTATACACCATACCTTATTTTTCTCGTAAACTGCATATCGTACAGATACAGTTCTCTGGGCCATTTTTATGTACTCCAAACGAAAAATCTGTGGATGTCCATATACAGGACAGCATATCCCTATAAAGCAGGGTGTCCCAAAAGGGACGCTCTGTATATGCTGTTTTCAAATTATTCATATATAAGTCTTGCCATGAAGTTGCCGTATGTATTGAAAAGCATTTTTATAGTCCTTGCTTCTTATTTTTAAAAAAGACTTGAATTTTTAAAACTAAAATCTATTCTTTATGCCCCCGTAACCCCTCTTGAGAATCGATTTCCGTAAAACCCTTTCTTAGTGGATTTCTACTCAACAATAAATGCTTCCCAGATTTCAAATTTGTAACTCTAATAATTCAAAAAAGGATATTTTTCTTTCTATCGATAGGTTTCCTTAACTCTCTCCGACATTCGATTTCTTTAAAACCCATTCTTAGCGGATCTCTAATTAACAAATGAACCCTGATTACCGAATTTCAAGTCTGTATGCCTAATACTCCAAAAACTGGAATTTTTTTTATCTAAACCCTTCCTGTAACCTCTCTTCGAAGGCAATTTCTATAAAAATCCATTCTTGATGGAACTTCTATTTAACAAAAAAAAAAAAAAAAAAAAAAACATGCTAGCCAAATTTTAAGTA
Organism: Trichonephila clavipes; assembly: GCA_019973935.1. NCBI lineage: Eukaryota > Metazoa > Arthropoda > Arachnida > Araneae > Nephilidae > Trichonephila > Trichonephila clavipes. Next base: position 615,314 of record BMAU01004130.1, on the reverse strand, counting down.
TGTGCAAGTATAATGGCTCAAAAACGAGACAGAGTCGATTTTCACAAAACCCAATACTTGTCAGTCTCTACTCAACAAAAGAAACATGCTCACTAAATTTCATATCTATAGGTCTAATAACTTGGGAGATCTCGTGTTGAAAGAGTTAGTAAGTCGCTTGTATATATCCTTTGCATATATCGATGATAAAGAAAACAAATCAGAATTACGGAATCGTGATCGAGTTCTGTTTCCCTCAAAGCCCATCGCACGGGAAAAGTTTGTGATGTGCTTCAGTGAAAAACATTAAAACCCCCATTTTTTTTTAACAAAATGAATAAGAAACTTAGCACAGCAAGCAATATGACAAATCAAGATCGTTGTACATAGAGTTAATTCCAATTATTCTTTCAGTGTTTTTCAAATTCCAAATGCGTTTAGAGAGAAAGAAAAAAAATTTGTTTCTGTAGCTATTTCCAAATCACAAATCAGGATTCTACAGAAAATGACGTTTTGTCACTTAAGTTTTTAGTGCCTTTATTCAATATCGCTTGCTGATTTTTTTAAATATCAATCAATATTATTATAATTATTTGGCACACTTTGGATTCTGCAGTCGTGTAAAACTTAGAAGATTGTAGACCAACTCAGGTGTCGTCCAAATTATTCGGCATTGGTTCAAACTGCAGAATTCGTTATCAATAATCTTCAATCGCAACGTTAACTCAAGCCATGCTAAGTAAAACCATATCGATGCTTTTTTTTTGACAGTATAGCTGAGAATTAAAATGGTCATGTTACTATAAATTAGAAGTTTAAAAAATTAAAAAGTTCGAAATTTTAGCAAAATTTTAATTTAAAGTGCCTTTTTTTTATTTAGTACTTTTTGATTGTTGATTGATTTATAAATTGTATTTTTTATTTAAAAAAATATAATTAAAGTTACAATTTTTTTTTGTTACTTTTATAGTTTTTTTTACTGTACTTCTAATATTTCACTCGCTTTCAATTCATTATTCTGACTACTTTTAGAACCCAATGAATTGAACTATATTTAAAATGTGTCATAAAATTCAAACTGTTATGAGATATTAGATTTGACAAAACTTGTTCTTTCACTTCCTTAATTCTCTTACATTAAATCTCTTATACATTTGAATCTTCTTAATACATACATAAGTAATGCCAATAAACATAAATTTAATCAATAACAAAATTGCTACAATTTCATCTATCTCAATTTAATCTCCTCTTGACCTCTTTAGTTTTTAAAATTAAAGAAATTTAAGACATAGTGAAGAAAACGTTGCTTCTTTTTGTTTTTTTGTTGTCCTCTTTTCTACCTACAAAGCTCTTGTTTTTTTCGATATATAAGGAGCTCGTTTCAAAATATGAGAAAAGTTAATTTTTTTTATTGAAACTTCATACTTCTTATACTTTCCAAGGACGTATTTATAAATAGCTCATTCAAACAAATATTTATTCAGTTCTTTTTAGAGATTTGGTTATTATATAAAAAAAGTAACTTTGAAATATTAATAAAAAATAAATTTTTCTTGTCAGCATAATCACAATTACGTTACATTAATATTTATTTAAAATTGTCTGGATTTGGTTGGATTAACTTTATTCAAAACTTTAAAGAATTCTTATTATAACACATATAAATACGAAACTATTTTAATTCGAAAAATGCACACGATTTATCATTTTGATTGAAAGCTAAATCTGCTAGATTTTAAAGTTATAGTAAAAATTGCGATATTTTTTATTACAATAGTTTATTTCTATTAAATTGCTGCTTCACTTGCAAGTACATTTTTAAAACAAAAAAAGTATTTAACATAAAAGTATTACATAGAACTAAATGATGACAGTAATCAAATAAAACTGCAAGAGCATGGATATCATGAATTTAAAAAAAAACTAAATTAAATGATTCGAACAGTTTTATATTTTGGAATCTTTCCCCAAAACAACTGCAAAAACTGTCCTTCAACAATAGCATAAGGCGAGAAAAAAAAATAGCAAAAATAACATAACCAAAAAAAAAGAACGAGAGAAAAAAATTACACCAAAAAAATAGAGAGAGAAAGAAGGACAATCATTTGGGTGACTCGGACAGTAAGGGAGAGTTGTGGAACCATGGACCAGTGGTCTTATTGAAGTTGGCGACCATTAAAACTTAATGTCCATCCACTCCACAGAAGAGGAGCAAAGACATACCCGAGAGAAAAAAAAGGAGCCAAAAAAAATCTGTCTGTCTTGACTTAAAGCCAGGAACCTCGTCCGGGAAAGCGTCTTCCAGAAGAGCAGAGTCACTCTTTTCAACAGCAAAACCACTTTTTGATGAATTGCAGTTGTTACAAGGAGGACTCGCACAGTCACAATGGCCCTTGCAGTTTGGCCCTCTTCAAAAGGAGAGAACCTATTGCCCCTATTCGTCAACTTTCGCCTATTCATTTTGGGTCTCCTCTCCCCCTCCTAGAATAAAAAAAAGAGGGAAAAATATCTCCATTATTCGACCCCTCACATTTGGTAGAATCATTCGATTGCACCATAGACGATGGAACATGGAGATATATTGAAAATGCTTCATTTTTTTTCACTCTGTTTCTTTCTGGAATGGGTTTATAGAGTTTGTACCATATTTTTTTATTATCTGTACTATCGGTCTTCCTTTTGAGTTTTCAATGGACTCGCATGTACATATATACCCATTTTCTTCAGACAGACGGCACTTTGGCGAGATATTTTCTAAATTTGACAGATATTTTTTGGCACGGTGCTCTCTCTCCAAGATGCATTCTTTCTTGACTATTGCTCACAATGGAGGAAAAACCGTCCCGGATAATAGTGTTGGTCTGGAAATGTGGCGAATTCTTGCCGAGTTGGCTTGATGGTGATGGATTGGCGATTTTGACATCAAACTACAATGAATCTGTGTGCTAGGGAAGAAGAAATAGGTCGAGCACAGGGAGTGAATGAGAATTCCTACGCAAGGATGAGTCTCAGAGTTTTGATGCTTTTATAAGGTCTAAAATAAAGAATGCTTTGATACGTTCAATAACAATTTCAAGAAGTGATTTATAGTTATTTTTAAAGATGACAGATTGCTCTTCTCCAACAATGGGTGTAGTTAAAAACTGCTATTAAACATGTGTTTGGGTGCTCTGAATGGACTAGAATATGTCTATGTATAAGCAGAGTCTTCACAAAAAAGATAACGGATTCAGCGTTTTATATATATATATATATATATAAAAGAAAATTTTTCAATATATTTACTCTCAGAAAATGGGATTTCGCAAGAAAAATATAATAATGTTTTTTATTGTTATGTAATGCGGTTTAATGGGAGTATTATACACGATAAACAGAGTGAAAATATTTTATCAATATCCAAAGTAATTGATCAAATATCAAGCAATGAAAAAACTCTGTAAGGTCATTTTATATTTTAAATGAGTATGAGAAACATACATTTTTTTGGCTTAAGCAACATGCGTTAAGTCATAATTTTATTTGCTTCATTATTACTCAAAAAAGAACCCATGTATCTTGCGTCTATTGGAAGAATATAATAAAAAAAATGCAAAAATATAAACAATATATTTTAAAGGACAATATTTTAAAATTTTATTGTTATCGAAGAATTTTTCGTCGAAATATATAAAACTTGATTATTTTTTTTTTAAGTTAGAGATTACTAAATTACTTCTAGTAAAAGTTTTTCAATTTTATGTTTTAAAATAATAATAATCATTTTCATGTCACAAGACTCTGAAAGTGAATATTTTGGAAGAACTTTAAGTCTGTTTTTCCTAAGATTCCTCAGTAAAAATCATAATTATGACCCTACTAATACTATATATAACCATTAGCAGCAAAAATACGAAAAATGTTTTATGAGTTGTGTATGTTAAGGATAAATTAAACTAATCTTTTCATTTAAGTAATTTTTAAAAGCAAGAAATTAGTGCATGTTTGGTTATAGAACATTAACATAACTCATTCCCACCTAACAGTAGAGAAGCTAATGGACTTGAAATACAGTGCAGTTGTTTTCCCCATTACGCCTTAAATGCGATTACATTAATCAACGTCATGAATAGAATTTGAATTTTATCGATAAACATTCACATTCTTAGAACAAATTATCAAGGAAAAGAAATGAAAGGAAATTAGAAATTTTTTGGATAGTTTATGTGTATGTGTTTTGAACTTTTTCATGATTATTGAATTGAATTCCAACCAGGAAGAAAATCAAATCAAATATTACTGCAGATGCAGCTCGTAACTCTAATGACTTAGAAAACCAACTCATTTTATCCAAAAAAAAAAGTCCCCAAAATTATAATAAAAAAAACCTTCTATGCAGAATTTTTTTTGGAACATTCTGTCAGATATTTCAAGCAATCTTCCTTATTGTATATGCACATACATATTTTTTTTCCTTTCATATATTTAAATTGGTATCTTTGTAATTTCCTTCCTTTAAAAAAAATAACAGTTCAACAACATACTAAAATAATATGCCTGTTATGTTTCACGTATGTGAAATGTTGAAAAATTATTGAAAATATTTCCATACTATATTATATAACTCGTTTCTTTAGCAAGGTATATTTGTAATGCATTTCAAAATTCCTGTTGAGAATAGGGAGGTTTTGTAACGACAGTAAGACTGAAAATCCAAAAATGTTCTAAAAATGAATAAAATATTTTAATTTCCAACATCATATGAGAAACATTGTGTACATTATTTTACTCTTGTTTTATAAGCAATGGGGAAAGAGTTCCCTTTCTTTGATTATGTCTTTTTAATTATTATTTTTTCCTTATTTAAAACTGTAGAAATGTGCCTTTTTTCTTTTGTTGTTGATAAATTTCCTTTCCAAAAAATGGCATCAGAAGAATTTTTAAGAAGGAAAAAGCAGGTAGTAAAAACATTTCGCTAATGGCCTCATCCATGCATTTAATTAATTAAGACTTTAAATTTTGTTCTTAATTACATCTAATACTACAAAAAGAGACGCTGCCTCTCCGAAAAGCTTGCCGGTCATGGGTGAAACGAAGGAGAAAGCCGGAGAAGATTGGGGTGGGGGGAAAAAAGCTGTTACTCAACTCCATTAGTGGGAAAAGGATAACAAAAATAATTCGAAAATAAAATTTTACAAAGAAATCTGGGCGTAAAAAACACAGTTCCATTAAAATCACTTCCCCCAGGAAAAAGTTATGAAAAGAAAAATCTGCGGCTGATTTTGAAATGAAAGGGGGAAAAAAACATTATTTTTTTCATCCATCAAGTTGTTTTAGCACTTCGTTTCATCTTTATGCTCCCCAGCATTAGAAGACGGAAAAAACACGGAAGAGAAGTAAAAAATTAATGACGAATTTTTGTTTCTTTCTTGCAAATAGTATTTAGCAGCAGACCATGTTTGTTCCTGAATCCGTTTACTCAGGACCACCGTTAGTTTGGGTTTAAATAAAAATAAATGCAAGCGATTGGGATAGAACAAAAAGTTTCGTAGCAGTCAAAAGAACATCGCAACTGTAGGGAAAGGGAAAAAAATTAATAAAGCTCAATCTTTTTTTTTTCTCCCTCATAAAAGTATGTATTATAGTGGAGTTTTAAGAATTAGATTTTTTTTCTCCTTTCGATTTTATTAAAATATGCTTTAAATAACCTTTAAATGTAAATGCTTACTCTAAATAACAAATGCAATTCTTAATTTAAGATATCCAAATACGTTCGGAACCGGGATTTTGTAAAATCGTATAAATGAATAATATTTATGATATTTAGTGTCACTTAGGTTATTTAAATGTATATAAAAAAATTTTAAGAAAAGTATTACAATAAAAAATTATTTAAGTACAATATTTTGACCAAAAATGAACATAGAATGACACATTTTCAAAATATTCTCCTTTTGTGAAAAATGCTTCTATTATAATAATATTTTGACTGTATATATCTCAGACCTCTGTACAGAGGCTTAACTACAATTTTTGAAATGTATAACTTAGAAGTGGGTTTATCCATGTTTTATGACAACAGAGGGGAGAAATTTTAAGAAAAAAACGCCGATAATTATTTCAAATGGTTGTAACTTTAAAAATAATGTGAATTTTTCAAAAATCATAGTTGAGCCTCTGTACAGAGGTCTAAACTATATACACAGACCAAATATTATTATAATAGAACCATTTCACTCAAAAGGAGAACATTTGGAAAAAAGATTATTCTAAGTTAATTTTTTGCCGAAATATTGTATTTAAATAATTTCTTTTTTGTCAAAATGTGCTCTTAAAACAATTTTATTGATATATTATAATCTAAGTGACACTAAATATCATGAAAATTATCCATTTATGCGCCTTTTTAAAATCACGGCTCCTAACGTATATAGTCGGATACCTTAACTTTTTAAGTTTCAACTAAAGTGAATGTCAAAAATTTCAACAATGGCATCTCAAAAGTTCTCATCTTGTTTTCTATTTTAAGCATTTTTATTTTAAATTTATTGTGACAAGCATAAATTGAACTGCATTCTGGAATGTTAACAAACATGAATGAATTGAAGCTATAGTTAATAATTTTTTTAAAAAAAGATTACTAGGATTATAAATAGAGAACTAAAAAAATATAAGAGTATATAAATTTAAATATGATTGAATCTGCGATTATATAAGGTTAAAACTGCTTATAACCTGATAACTGTCCAGAGTTTGAGCCTAGTGCCACTAAAGAACCATCGTGTAGCAGGGGTGCCGCACATTAAATCAGTCAAGCTTAACATAGTCCCGTTGCAGTGATGTAGAAGTTCGGAGAAGGGATGCCAAATCAGTTACCGTCTTTTTCAATTTACCATGCTTTAAAATTGCAAGATCTGTCGCCAATTGCCTTTGCGTAACTTTCTAGTGTTGACGTTAATAAACACTCAGACCTTAACAATAAGCACAAATTTCAGATCAATACAAGGGTGTTAGAACTGTGTAATATTTAAAGATATAGTGGTAGAGATTCTTGATCTTGTTTTCATTGCCTCATTTTAAAATTTTATTCTGTTTTGTCAATTTTGTTTTTTTCAGAGATTTTGCGTTGCTTTTCCGAATTTTTATGTAAATAGGTAAAAACTAAAATGAATTGTATTTTCTAGTTTTCGTTTAGAACAGTGATTCCCAAAATGGTCTATATAGACCCCCAGGGATCTATGACGATCTGCAAGGGGTCCACGTCAGCAAATGAGTTGGAGTTCAATGAGTTGTTAAAGAGGGTCTGTATAATAGTGGCTCTCATTAAACTAGATCGTGACTTTAATCTTTATAGAAAAAATATTATCTAGTTGAAACCAGATTTTTTACCAGTTTAACTAATTTATTTATTAAATTTAGCCAGGTTAATTTGTGGTTACTATATGGCAGCATAAATTTTATTAAGACAAGGACCATTTCAGCATTTATTTCCAGAATTTGGACACTTACAAACAAAGGAGATTTAGGGTTAAACCTGACTAGATTGATATTAAATTTTGAAAATTTGTTATTGTGAACCACCACATTTGTCCCTCTCATTAAAAATATTTGTTTGTTCAGTTTTTTTATATGTAACAGTTTTATATATTAAATTAATTTATTTTTATTTTTATTTTATTCATTAACATGTGTTTCTTAAGTTTTAAACGCTTTACTTTGTGACGGGCTCACGTGTCTCTTTTCTTCAACATGTCCTTTGGGTTCTTTGGGCCAACTCTTTTCCAACCAAATATAAGAAGTGAAGTGTGAATAAAAGATGCAAATGAACAAGCTTTTAAATATCGGAACTTAGAGTAAACGTGATGGCAATGTATGGCAATTTGTGATAGTGGATGGAAATTGGCGGTAGTTGATGTCCAATAGAAGAATCGTGTTTCAAGTCTGAATGAGTTTTACTTGACGGTAATTAGAAGTTATAAGTGATTGAATATATGGAATTCAAGTTGCACACCAGTGCATGCAAATAAAGACAAGATTGAGCATAAAACAATATTGACGGATTCTTCAAACTTCAATAAGGTAGGATTGACTATTTAATATTAGAATCAAAAATTGAATTAGAATCGAGTTTAGGCGGTACAGTTATTGATAGTGGTCTGAATTAGATTAAGTTGCTTATTATCTATCTATCTATATATATATATAGTGTGTGTGTTGCGTATTTTTCCATCGTAGATTCTCTCACATTAATTATTATAATTTAATTTGTTAAAGGTTTAAGTTGAATATCTTAATAAAGTCATATTAAGATAATGATTCCTTCTAGTTCTTTCATTAATCCTACACCTCTAGCTCACGCTGACACTCCGAGAGATATTCTCCCAAGAGGGGGAACATCACAATTTCACTACAGTTAGGGATTTAATTCTTTTAAAGTAAGTAGTAGTACGAGCTGTCAAAAAGGCATTAAAGTTGACAAATTTGCAAAAATTCAATATTAGGTAAGTAGGAGTCTACGCGAAACCGAAAAACATTGCAAGGAGTCTATGAGACAAAAAAGTTGTTGGAGAATCTCTGGTTTAGAAGCTTACTCGTTAAACAGTCAGAAGGCAAAATGATAGCTTGGTTTAGATAGATGAACAACAAAAACGTTTTGTTCAGACCACTCGTGGGAAATGTTGCAATTCTGATTTCCACTCAGAGAAGTAGAAATTGATAAACTCTATATGTGCGTGTGTGTATTAGGTTTAGATTTAACATAATTCATACACAGTTCGCGCATCTTATATATAATTTCTCCAGAGGCGCACACAGGTATTTTTCAGGAGGGGGTCCAGGGTGGACAGGCCACCATTCTCGTATCATGCTCCAATACGCTGCCTAACGTATTCCTTTGATTTCGTCGATTTTCGGGAACAAAAAACAGTAACAAATTAATTACTGAATAACTAACTAATAAAATTAATTATTAATAACAAATAGTCAATTAAATTTTACGCTCTATATATGTTGCAGGAAAATGATTAAATTAGGGCTTTCATATCAAATCCCTATAGGGAGATGATCAATTCACGCAGGATGTTAAAATTACGTCTCTTTGAGGTCATTTTCCTGATGTAAGTAAGTGATTTGATCAAATCCCCAAACTGTTTTAGTGAAATGATGAAATGAACAAGTCAGCATTTGTAGAGCACTGTTTTCACTTGTTACCTCTCCCTCTCCTCGTCCGTGCCGGGTTTCTGACGTGACACACGGAAACAAAATGCCCTAATTATCATTTTTAGTTTTATTTAGTTATATTCTTTGTATTACTATATTTCAATTGATATATCACTTTTGTATGCCTGAAAATTAGAAACTGGATAAAACTTCAGTTGAAAAATGTAAACAAACAATTTAGGGAATTCGACCACGCCCATTTTATAGATAAAATGGGCGTGGATAAAATTTTTGAAATGGGGTAAAATACAAAAATGGGATAAACATTTTTGATAATAAAAAAAAGCTATTTTAAAAAGGGAAACAATAACTAAAAAAAAGGTGATACAAATAAAGCAGGATATTTCTGAAATACTATATTAATGTATAATTTTAAAAAAAAATGTTTGAAATTCTACTACAAATATTCTTTTTAAAAAAAAAAATACCAGCCTTATGATCTAATTATTTTGTTGATTAATTTCGGATAAATATAATTTGTAATTCAATAATTACTGTTGAATTAATTACTCTACTTTTAATATAATGCGCCATATTTGCGATCACTTTTAAACTCTTGACAATATTATTTCATCATTTCACTGCAACAGGTTAGGGATTTGATCAAATTGCTTACTTTTCTTAGGGAAGCCACCTTACAGAGTTCTTATTTTAACATCTTACGTGAATTGATCATCTCCCTTAGGAATTTGATGAAATCCCTAATTTAATCATTTCCCTGCGACATATACATAGGATAATAATCATTCGAAAAAAAATCAAGGGCTTTGGGGGAGAAGGGTCCCGGTCCGAGGATCCTCCTCCCCCTTTGTGGGCTACTGCCTTTCTCGCATCAAACTCATTTCAAACAATCTCGTTTTCGTTATTCAAGTTAAAAGGTGTAAATACACTTTTGATTGGAATAAAATAGCATTTAAAACTTTAATCTGATTTTTTATTGAGTCTAAGGATGAACTTGGAAATTTTAGTAGATAAAAACCAAAGAGTCCTCGTGGATTCTCCAAGTGTATATAATATTGTGAATTAGTTTATTTATAATAAAATGTAATGTGCATAATCTTTCGTTATTTTATAACTTTCAGCTGCTTTTCTCTTCACAGACAAAAGGAAACAATTTTTCCCTCAACTTAAGTTTAATTTTTTTTCTCATGAAATAAAATATTTCTCGTATCCTTCCATGAATTAGTTATTTTTTCTTATTTGTATAAATGCGTTGTAATAAGCATATTTGTAAAATTTAACTTAGTATTAAATTAAGCAATCAAGTCAGATAATTTGAGCAAATAAATCTTACAATTCAATAAGTTTTAGTGTACATCTTGCCAAATTTTACGAGTTAGATAATACAGAAACAACAGTAAAAAATTGAAAGTTAGAATTTAGATATGAAATGGCTCTGAAATAATATTTAGCATTCAAAAGTTTGTTTTCAAAACCTAAATAAGGAGGGTAAAACTATTTTTGATTAATATTTGCTGCTCCTAATATTTTTAATAAGTTCGGATCCTTCATAACATTTAAGAAATTTTGCCAAATAAAATAAGCTATAACCTAAATCATTAAATCATCATAAGAAGTATTTATAAAATAAACAAAAACAAGGATTAATCTTTAAAATGGTGGAACTTGTGACGTATTCTATCTAAGTAATCAAAATGCCAATTTCAATAAAGTTCTTTCCGAAGAGAAAATTGCTGAAATACGTAAAAATGTAACCAAAAAAACAACTAGATGCAAAAATGTATTTTATTTAAATTTCATATGTTAAAAAATATACTTTTTAACAACATTTGTGTCAATTAGCAGATGAATAGACAGCTATGATGAACTATGTAAAAGCATTTCTTTGCCCAATAAAAATTTTTTAAAAAAATAGTTTGTTTAGTTTTATTACCTAGAGGTTTTTTTTCTTTACGATGGATAATCACAGCAAGACGTTCAGCCCTAGTAGAAATTCAACTGTTCAATGTTAATGTGGAGATTTTCCCTCATTTCCGCTTTAGATAATCTTATAACTGCTATATATTATGCTATATTATGGTTATTCCCCATTATGGGAATGATGCTAAGTAATTTTCCTTTTAAGGATTCTCAAAATATTCTTAAAGGTATAAAGATCCGGGTGTTTATTGCTGGTCTCTGCAAAATTGGTCTACATTTACTATGTAGCCACATTATGGTAAGCTTCGTCTTCTGAAGCCGTACATTATCTAATTTGTAAGAATATATAATGTTTCCTGTGAAGCAATTTCGGTACTGATGAAGGTAATTTCACTTCAAAAACTTACATATAGTCTATGTATTATCTTACTGTACAAAATTTCAACTTTCCAACTTCCTTCACACCCATACATTCCCACACCATCACAAAGTTAATTTATGAACCACATGATTCTCACAATATGGATTTTTTTTCTCTTCCTTCATCTTAATAACCTTCTAGTCAGTATGTCAGAATAAAATTTCGATTATGAAATCATATGTAAATGACAATTTTTTCCACTGAGATGGAGTTCAGTTGAGATGAGATTTATTCTAGTAAATATGAAGACTTTTGCTTGATGTGGCGAGAAAAGGCTTTTGTCTCACTTTGTAGAATGCGTAGCCTCTTTAGATATATCAACACTTAGTAGCGTCAGAAAAACACTTTGTAAATTTTTATCTGGCCCATAATATGGAATCGCTCGCCAAAATGCTCCTATGTTTACGAATATGTCAACGAGACTGTGTGTGATGAACTTTCAGTTCAATGCTAACGTCTGACAGTGAGTCGTATTAGGACGAGTATGCCCAATTTTTGTGCCGCATTTTACAGCACTAGACACCGTACAACATTAATTTAAAGCCTATGTTTTATCCCCCAATGTGTGCGTGTGTGTGAGAGAGAGAGAGAGAAATATTTTATTGAATTCTATTCTCCTAAGGAAAAATGTTGAATAATTTTGGTTATGATTTGAAAAAATACATTAATAAAAAAAGCTTCTCTTTTGCACACTCAAAAAAAGTAAAATTTCCACAAAAAAACATAATTATCACAAAATTCGGCGTATAATGCGTACTTTAGCACAAAAAATAAAATCGAAATTTATGGGAGCGTTTTGTAAGTCGGGTATAAAAATTAAAGCTTTAAAAATAAAAAAAAGAAAGATAGAAACCTTTTCTTGAAATAGATTCATGTAAATTTGAAACAGTTGAAAGAGAGAGAGAGAGAGAGATTTTATCTACTTAGGATCAATTATATTACCTCTGTGTGATAACAGAATATCTCATGAAATCCAGAATCGATTACACCTGGCAAATAAGGCTTTTTATGGACTGAGAAGGTTTTTAAAATCTAAATTTTTTCAAGAAACACAAAATTTTTAATACACAAAACTCTTATTAGACCAGAGTTCTGACATATGCATCTGAGGCTTGGACAACAACAAAAAAGGAAGAAAATCAAATCAATCCTTTGAAAGAAAAATACTTCGAAGTAAGGAGGTGTAATCGAAAACAATAACTGGATAAAAAGATACAATTTTGAATTATATAGATTTTATAAACTACCTGACATCATTAAACACATAAAAATAAGTAGAATGAATTGTTTTGCCCATATAATTCGAATGCCAGATGACAATGTGGTCAAAAAGATACTACAGTTCGAAGTCACTGGGATTCGGAAGCGTGGAAGACCAAGGCTGAAATGGACAGACTCAGTGGAATCCGACTTTAAGACTATAAATGAGAAAACCTAGAGAACGAAGGTGAAAGAGAGGTCACTGCGTTGGAAACTTCAAAGGAAGGCACTGGTCCACGAGTGGCTGTCTTGCCGGATATGATGATGAAAAATAAAAAAAAAGAGATGAAGAAAAAGACTTCTACACATGTATCGAAAATAAAGAAAATTGGACTTCTATATATATCGAAATATTGTTTATCTTAAAGAATTGACATACCTTATATGAACTTCTAGAGTTGTAATTCTAAAGGTATTCTATTTTTCAAAATCCTGGTTTAATACTTCGAACAAACGACTTCAAAACATAAGAGAACTGCATACGTATTTTTCAGGTTTCTTCGTAAAAAAGGGGATGCGTGTTGTACAGCGAATGTACCTAAAAATTAAAAAATGGAGCTTGAAAGTATAGATGCCCTTTTTTTTCGGGGGGCGCTATGGGGCGAATTTTACAGATCTACGATAGTAAATAGAAGCCCAGTGGCTGAGTGGTTACTTCATTGCGCTTCTACACCATAGATCCGTGGTTCAAACCACGGGCTGGGGAAGGTTGACTCAGCCTTTCGTCCCTTCAGAGATCGATAAATGAGTACCAACCTTGCTTGGGAACTTAACTCCGAGGGTTTCGCGTCAGACTGACCACCTGACCGGAGCATCTGCTCATGCACCTCAGGCCCAAGGTCGCATATACTGAATTGGGCACAGTAGGCCTTGGCCCTCATGGGCTGTTGCACTACTGAGTTAAGTTTTACGATTATAAATATATGAAAGTATTAACATATACAAGATAAAAGGGAATAAATAACTTCAGCTGAGGGGAAAAAAAATAAGAATGACTACAGTTCTAAAGTAGTATAACTTGGTCTAAATAATTTTCTCAAGAGTTGAAAAATTTAATCATGGTTCATTCATTCTTCTCAATCCTCATTCTCTTTTTCTTTTTTCAGCTCTTTCACCAATCAAAGATTGGCAAAGGAATATATTTTTATTACAAAATTATTTATTTTTCAATATACATTACAATCATCCCTCTCTGCTTAAAAATCTTACAATAAATCAAATAATTTAAAAAACGACAGCTTTGATTAAAAAATTCCACCAAATCCATTATCCGAACAAAGCCATTAAAATTAAATTCCTCTGTTCGAGTTCCATTTTTAAGTTGCCAATCAAAATGATCATTTCAAATTACACCAACTAAACTTGATTCTTTAATGTCCCGAAAACAAATCGGGCTTGACGCAAATATTTAACAAGACAAAATTTGAAAAAAAGAAGGGGAAAAAAGGAAATTAACGGAAGGAAAAAAAAAAGAGTTTGCTCAACAAAAGCACCAATCCGATCTTATTTCATGTATTCTACTTTAGCAACCCCCTCAAATGAATACGCAAAATCCTTCGATTTATATGAAATTCCTTTTCTCTACAATAATAAGTTCCAAACAGTTCCCACTGAAGTTGACGTCGCGTCTGGAGCAATCACACTGAGGGAATCAAATTCCTATCTCATCATATCCGCCGCTGACATGAGAAAATCGCTGGCAATTATAGCACGGGAGGAGGCGAGAATTAATTACGTAAATAGGAGGAATTGGTATTGATCGAGAATGTGCCTGCAGGGTTAAATCCTCGTGTCACTAGTGATTCATTTGGCCCACATGAAGGATTCTAACTTAATTGAAGTTTGATATGTGTAGCTTTAAATACTAATTACGAGGGATGGAGTAAAAATGCACGTGACAGCGCAGGAATTTAATTTTTCGCGCCTTCCAAAAGGTTTACGAGAGGGTGGTGGTAAATCGGGAAGAAGAGTTTTATTTTTCCTGTGATAGTGATTTAAATTTTTTGACAGCAAGAGAATGCTAATACACAAACAATGCATAGTTAATTTTGCGCTTTTGTATGTATAGAACAGGGGTGGTCAAGGTTTTTGGGAAGAGTGCCCCTATTTGATAAAAATATAATTAAACGTACCACTTCCAACTTTTCCAACAAACAAATGTGAAAGTGAAAAAATGCTACTTATAAGTTTATTTTAGTTCAAAATAATTATTAAACGTCCTTAAGGTATCCGACTACGTTCGGAACTGTGATTTTGCAAATGCGCATAAATGGATAATTTTCATGATATTTAGTGTCACTTAGGCTAGAATATATACATAAAATTGTTTTAAGGACATTTTGACAAAAAAAATTTATTTAAATACAATATTTTGGCAAAAAATTAACTTAGAATAATATTTTTCCCAAATGTTCTCTTTTTGTGAAAAATGCTTCTATTACAATAATATTTTGCCTGTATATAGATCAGACCTCTGTTCAGAGGCTCTACTAGAATTTTTGAAATATATAACTTAGCAGTGGGTTTATTCATATTTTATGACAACAGAGGGGAGAAATTTTAAGAAAAGAAC
>BMAU01004129.1:0-14460 GCA_019973935.1 Trichonephila clavipes | reverse complement strand
ATGAGTTATGATGTTTTGCATAACAGCCTGTTTTAAGTTTTTTTGTGTACAAATTTTTTTTATATAAAATATTAGATATTATAAGAAGAAAATAAACTTATAAAAAGATTACAGATATATTCTATGATTTGCATATACTGTTCAAGTAATTGTAAGTTTCAAGATGCATTCAACCCCATACTGTATATTTAAAGTCATTTTTTTTAAATATTTTTCTTAAAAAATACCTCTGAAGGATGGTTAAAGATAAAACATTTCTATAAGTTTTGCATTTATTCGCGGACACACGGGCGTTCTTGGAAATGGGCGAGCCGATTGGCTTGCAAGGGCTGCCACCAAGCGCGAAATCGACATTGTCGTTAATGTTCCTAAATCATTTTACAAGTAGATAATGAAAGAAATAATGGTGAAGTATTGAAAACAAGATTATATCATTTCAAATAAAGGTAGCTTAACAAAGAAATTTTTTCCAACCATTATTAAGAGGCTGTCTTGCCCTCATTTTTATACTAATTACAAAATAGCCCCATTTCTAACTGTTCATGGTAACTTTAAAAATTCCTTGAACACATTTAATTTAGATCCGCCATCTTCCTGTGATTGTAATATTGGTGGCCAGAAAAATATAGAACATGTGCTCCTTCTTTGTTTCAAGTTTAAAGGAGAAAGAAAAATAACCTAAGACTGGCTTTCCAGCGACTTAATATAAATTGGACTCCGAATCATCACTAACTAATTTCCATCAAGAGTGCTTTCAAAAAGTTCTGTGAATTTGTTGTAAATATTTGTAATCCTTCATAACCTCAACAGATTTTTTCCCTTCGTTCCTTTGTAATGTGTACTTAATTCTTACTTCTGTGAGCCTGGTTTGATACTTTGTGGGGCACGGGGATTTTATAACTGTTTTTAATTTAAAAATGGTAGGACAGCACCTTATGAGAGGTTTTGCTACAGGGCTTTCAAAATTGCAGGGTTATTATTTTCTAATGTAATTGACTCAGTTAAATAAACTAAGCTGATATGCAGAATATCCCATATTTGGAAATTCTATTTTAATGTTGTGCGAAAATCGAACACGTTTATCCAAGCAAAGAAAAGTAGGGTCCAAGTCCACGCTATTTTAAAAGTCATTCTGCAAAAAATTGCTGAAGTTTACCACTTTAGACTCTATCCTGAACAGCAGAAAAGCCTTAGGGATTGGAAAACACTTTTGTCTTCAAAATTAAATGTTTAAAAAAAGCACATTTGAAGTTTGTAAAGGCTAAAAACAAAACCTTATAATGCCCGTAAAGATCTACTTTCCAGTTATGTTATATTCCAATGTATGTTCTATATAAAAACACTAATTAATTAAATAAAATTGAAAATATTTTTGAAATTCAAATATATTTTTGCATACAATTGATAGCATTTTTACGACGTCACTTTATTCAGCTTAATCTTAACCTAATATTATCCCAAAAGTTTTGAAACACAAAGCATTTGTGTACAAAATAATAATGATCTTAACTTAAGAAAAAATATAAAAATAGCCAAGTTTGTACATAAAATTTTATTGTTTTCAGTTTTAAATTGGAGCAGCTTAGCAAGTGTGTTGCGAAACTTTAAAAAAATACTGAAATATAGTACTACAATATATTTTCTATAATGCAGATTGGTACATTCAGGAAATATTCAGTTTTATCTGCAATATTTGAATTCAAAATAAGGGTATTTTGTATTCTTCGGTATAAGGTAAGACATAAGGCATTTACAGCAGGGTGAAAATGTAAGAGGAAACCTTCTTACCCACTTGTCGATCAATATATTCTTACAAAGGTCTAAAAGTATTAAGGTCAAGTGTTTGAGAATAAGAGACAATTTTTTTCCAATTTTTTCAATTCATCCTCATGTTAAAAAACCAGCCTGTGACGCACACTTTGCTCTGTGAACGCGGAACCATTACCCACCTAAACTAAGAAACAAAAACTAGGAACATTGACCACGTATTAAAAGTCATTCGACAAAACGATAAAAAAAAATTGGGGCAATTTCCCAATCCTCAGAATAATCATTGATTCTGACGAATACTAAGAAATTGTATCGAATAGAGTAACACAATGGTTCTTAAATTTTCGATCGCTGTCCCCCCCCCCTTTATGTATTAGTCCAGTGTTTTTCAAACTGTGAGACGAAACCCTTTGGCGTGAGCATATTGAAAATAAAAATTCAAAAAAATAATTTTTTGGAATGAAGTAAAAAACAAAATGCTTTCTGACATAAAAAATACACATTTACACTGATATAATTTGTTTTTATCATCTGGTGATCATCAAAATAAAAGATTCCACTTCAAACGCTAATTAGCCATCTTTGATCCTATAACCAAATAAAAAAAGACATTATGTTTGCCTTACTGTAATCCCACTTCGAGAGATTTTTTTAATTACGTTTCTTTTAACCCCTAAAATACTACTTTTGATTATCATATATTTGACTTTCAAACTTACTGGTATGTTTCACTCCGTCTCTTTTTCTTTTAGGAAGTTGTAAATAATATTTTTCTGTTGTTTTTTTCCCATGTGAATGAGTTTTATGATATATCGATAAGCATATTGAGCACTTTGAAGGATTATTTGGCCAAGATGTATTTTTATGAGTATTCTGAAACATATAATGCATAATAAAAACGTTTTACACAATTATTTGTTAGAACATGCTACACTTTCGCCCATGAACAATTCTGTGGTTTTGATTGCTGTGTTGTAAGACTTATTATGGTTTATAAGTGTAAATGAGCAGAGTATAAAAAAATGGGCATCTGTGATCTCTATTGAAGGAAGTTGAAACTGATCAAGCAATTGAAGAACCTGCTAAAATAATGCATATTAATCAAGATAGCGAAAGTAAATATGAGAAAAGCGATAGACATGAAAGGTTTGAGTTGAATTGAAATGTTCAAATGCTGCCTAAAGAACTCTATGAAGAAAACTATGAAGCCATAAATGTAACACTTCGCCTTGTCAAAAGAAAAAAGTTCAAGATCATCAAGGAAAGGTTACACATGCTATTTGTAGATCATCAAACGACAGCAAAATTACCATAACGTGAACAAAATATGAAAATTTTTGCTGGAAAATAACGTTCCTGCATTGTTAGCTAAAAGTGTCTGTGATTTATGTCATTTATTAAGAACACACACATTTGGGGAACATTTCCTTTAGTTTTACTGGATTTTTTCTTTAATTTTCAAAGAAAAATTGAAAAGTCTTTGAAAGTAGGTAAGTATGTTTTCTTTTAATTAAATTATTCACTGGAATTTTGTGATTTTTATCGTTACTCACTTCTTACACAAACATATAGCCATAGTAAAAATAATAATGTAGTGAAAGAGAACCACTACAAATTCTACGATTTGCATGTTTGTCGACGACACGGCGATCCTCAAAAAGTATAAAAATAAACTATAGTTATAAAAACAAACTAAAAAACACGCTTTATAGTGAATCGAACTAAAAAAAACTTTAAAATGTAAAAAAAAAAAATTAAAATATGTATTACGTAAAAGTAATAAATACAAATTTTAATACTTATCTTATTCGTTTGTACGGTTTATAATTATGATCGTATTGTCGCTTTAGCGCCAAAATACCCGCTTCATTATTATTGCATTCAATACAGCATTATTTGGGGGGGGCTTAAATCGATAAAAATTATGTTTAAAAATTGGTTCGCCAGTAAATGAAAGTTTGAGAACCACTGTATTAGTCTGTCATCTTGGAGCCTTAAGATTTTAAACACCCCTTCTGACTCCCAAAACATGACTGAGTGATTCTAAGGTTCCTCAATAAACCTAAGACTGTCTCTACTACTTATGCAGCCTTTAATTCCTTTTTTTTTCAGAAAGTAATCACCAGGGATGTAGCTAGCACCTTATCAGCCGTATCAATGATATGGAGCTCCCAAACAACTGGGGCCCCAACATTTGTAAGGAAAAAGTCGTAAAATGCTATCAGCAATTCCATTAACAGAGCTCCTGTTGCCAACAAAGAGATCCCTAAAGAGTTTTGATACAGGGTCCACACATTACTTAAGTAGTTTCGAAAGGCATCAGAAATTGATCGAAATACACGGCATAGTAAAGTTTTTGCATTCGGTGCAACTTAGTGATTTAGTTAAGAAAGGTACATCTTCCAATTTTTCCACAAGGCCTTTTAGAGTTTATAAAAATCAGAAACCTTAACATTCAACGAATGACATCCGCGTACCAGCCAGAAAATAACTGCGGAACTTCGGGGGTTCACGGATTAGATTAAGAACCGCTTTTATAACAGATCTACTTCCTTACTTTATATTGGACGCGGTAGCCTATTAGTTATGGTCACAAGAGCTCCTTGCTGGCGTGCCATGAGTTCCAACCCTAGTACCACTGAAGATCCTCCGTGGCTGTCATGGCTTAAAGTCCTCCCATCGAAGTAGTGAGAAGTTAGAAGAGTTAAGTACCAGATGTCTTCATTACTTAACCAAGGTTCAAAATTATGAAATCCGTCACTAATAGCCCTTGTGTTGCTTTATAGCTTGACATTAATAAATACTCACGCACTCCATACTTTATTGTTGGAACAAAGATGTCACAGGGCGGAATACTTTTGCGTGACTTCCCTTAAGATAAATGCTGGAAAACACAAAGTGAAAGTCGATTCATCAGTATAAATTACATTTTCCCTATTATCAAGGTTCCAGTTTTGATGCGCCCTTCATCACTTTATGTTGCTGTTCTTTTGACATTGGTGTCAACAATGATGCATTTGCTCTACGCCAACACGGTCATATTAACGCACAATCTATGAATATCTTGCCAAAATGTTCTGCTTGAAACTGGAACTTCTTGAGAAATGCTTTTTAATATTCTCTTATTTTCTCAGCTATGGTTTTATATATTTTGCGAATAATTCATGTTATTTCTTCCTAATCCCACTGTATGAGAATTTCTTTTTCCGTTTGCAATTTTCTCGTTTACAAGTAAAACATTGTTCATATTTGATATTTGATCATAATTTAAACATAGTTCCTCTTATCACTGTATATTTCTCGAAATTTTTTTCCATCTCTTTTTTAATACCACATGATAGTGATTTAAAAAAGGAAAACTAATGTATGGCCACTTGAGACAGGTCGTGTCGCAAATCAATCATTTTTTTTCCTGAATAATTTCGGACTATTGGGGATAACTGCATGACATTTTTGATTTAAGAGTTCCTGAACTATGCAAATCCAAATATTTAAGAGATTGGTATGTAGCAATTTGGGTTTTAATTCGTAAGTGGATATATAATTCATCTTTTTTAATAATTATATTTATTTTTACAGATACTCTGATAGGGATTATTAAATTTTTTTCCAAATGTTTGAAAAATACTAAACTTAATATATATAACTGTCATATATTTAACCATAGTTCAGAAACCTTTGAACTAAACTGTAAAGAATTAAATATTTTGGCTTATTTTAAGAGGAAAAATTAATTTAGAGATATAAAAAGCAGCATTTGTGTGCTATAATTATTTCTGAAAAAAGTTTTGCCAATTAAGTTTATCAGCTGCATCAATAGATTAGAATGTCAATTTTAATTCAACAAATTGCGTCCAAAGAGCATAAGAAAGGCCTTTTCGAAACAAGAATTCCCTCAGAGATTTTAAAACATCTATTAAAAATCTGAAAATCCGCAAATATATCATTAAAATAGGCATAAACAATATTAAATTAATAACAGGGTAAAACTATTTTCAAAGAAACCTTAAATATATTTTTTGCTCACTTTTCAGCTTACTTTCATTTAATTCAAATTCATGCACTAGTCTAGATTTGATGAGAAAAGAAAAAATTCTAGAGCATGAACATCTCGACGAGGAATTCAAAATGGTTGATAGATGGACACCATTTTAACTTCATTTATTAATTAAATTTGAATTTTTATCAGATACATAAATTTTGTGCTACTAAGATGGAAATTGACAAATGTTATTTGCGTTTCTGTGAGATTCATAAAATGAGTTTACCTCAATTTTAAATCTACATCATTGCAATTATTAGATCTATAATACTTCGAAATTATGAGGCATTTGGCATGAAATTTTTGTTTTACAATTAAGAGTTATATGAAAGACATTTACTTTATATAATGAAAATAAAATCTTGCACACAAAATGCAGAAAAATATATTTTCAAAAGTGAATATTCAGATTTCGTGTTAATTTGTTTTCAATTTACATAGCCAGTTTCCTATATTTATTTTATACTCGTTTAAAAATAAGGGTTGCCGAAATCAAAAGTGGGCATATGCGATTGCGTCAAAATAAGTGCAGCTATGGCAGAGCCACTAAACATGGGCATGAAGGACGGTAGGAAGTGTATACCTCATACGATGTTTAACAGTGAAACCTGTTTTGTGGTAGAGGAAATAATTCGAAAGTAAAATCGTGCCATGTAAGAATACTTCCACACCGGGACAACGTGCTGTAGTGTGGTTTCTGATTGCAGGAGGTGAGATTAATTCGGATATCTATCAACGAATAGCGGCAGTCTATGGCGAGCACTGTTTAAGTCGAAAGTCTTGGAACAGTTGGAATAAAAGAATTCGTGAAGGGCAGAAAACGATATCGGATCTCCATGACAATGTTCACACACACACACATCTTTCGTGAAACCAAGACAACATTAAAGAATTCATTTAGGAAATGTTAGAACACCCACCCTACAGTCAGGAATTGTCACCCTGTGACTTCTAGGCCTTTAGGACACTTGACAGAATTAAGTTTTTATTTAGACGATGAAGTGATGGAAGCTGTGCAAGACTTAGTCAAGAATCAACCACGGTTTTTTTAGAGTGTAGATATATAGACTTGATGCCGAAACGATGGGAGGATTTGTTACAATCGCACAAAGCGGTTTATTATGATTTCCAATAAAATAATTCTTTTTTATATAACTTGTGGACTTTTCATTTGGGCAACCCTTATATTATATGTGGTGTATTTCCTCAAAAATAAGAAAAAAAT
This sequence comes from Trichonephila clavipes, assembly GCA_019973935.1. Lineage (NCBI taxonomy): Eukaryota > Metazoa > Arthropoda > Arachnida > Araneae > Nephilidae > Trichonephila > Trichonephila clavipes. The sequence goes on along the minus strand of BMAU01004129.1, from coordinate 7,423 downwards.
AGCCAAATCTGTGAGCTAAGCGGATGTCCGACTTTGCCAAAGCATCATTCGAAGTTTCTATGCAATACTTGTCATATCTAAAAACCAACACACTTCACTGCGACTGGTTATAATCGTTGATATATGACATTTCGAGTGTTGCAATTAGCACTCTTTATTGCATAATAAGTTCAAAGGGAAAAATATTTTGATTTTTTCAGATAATATGAGTTCAAAGGAAAAATATTTTGAATTTTTCAGATAATATGAGTAAAAATGAGAAGATATTTAGAGTCTTCCACGGTTCTTTTGAAATTCTTAGTTCACAACTTTCTGTAAAAAGAAGTTGGACCCTCAAATGATCTAGAAACAGTGATCAGAGTACGATAAACTCAGTCAATTGATGGAATAGAGAAATGCTAAGAAGCGTGGTTGTGAAAAACAGGTAGAGTCAACCATTATTTTCTGATTTGCAAGACATCTATAAATGAATTTCTAACAAAAGAACAAATAGTTTGATTGTTCGCAGAGCTGATATCACAGCAATCGAATCACAATGCAATGTACTACCCTTAAGTTAACAGCTAAAGGAATTTAAGGTATCCGACTACGTTCGGAACAGTGATTTTAAAAAAGCGCATAAATGGATAATTTTCATGATATTTAGTGTCACTTAGATTAGAATACATATATAAAATTATTTTAAGAACATTTTGACAAAAAAATATATTTAAATACAATATTTCGGCAAAAAATTAACTTAGAATAACCTTTTTTCAAAATGTTCTCCTTTTGTGAAAAATGCTTCTTTTATAATAATATTTTGCCTGTATATAGCTCAGACCACTGTACAGAGGCTCAACTATGAGTTTTGAAAAATTCACATTCTTTTCAGAGTTACAACCAATTGAAATAATTATCGGCGTTTTTTTCTTAAAATTTCTCCCCTCTGTTGAGTCGTAAAACATGGATAAACCCACTTCTAAATTGTATCTTTCAAAATTTCTAGTTGAGTCTCTGTACAGAGGTCTGAGCTATATACAGGCAAAATATTATTATAATAGAAGCATTTTTCACAAAAGGAGAATATTTTGAACATTGGTCATTCTATGTTTATTTTTTGTCAAAATATTGTACTTAAATCATTTTTTATTGTAATATTATTCTTAAAACAATTTTATATACATTTTCTTATCTAAATGACACTAAATATCATAAATATTATCTATTTATAAGCTTTTACATAATCACGGTTCCGAACGTAGTCGGATACCTTAAAGCATAAAAACATTGAATGAATGGCTTCTTTCAACAATAAGAGCACACACTCTGCTATGTGTTTTAGGACCAAGTGTAAGAAGACAACATTGCTATTTTCCCATCAATGTGCTTCTTGAACATAAACAAAATGCAATCTATTGAGCTTGAAGAATAAGATATTCCTAGATATAAGCCTTAAAACATCTTTTCAATCAAAAATAATTAAACACAGCTTATTTTGAGGGGATAATGTTAAACATCCATGTGAGCAAAACTCCATTAGAAGAGACGTTTATGAAATTCGCTAGTATCCATGAAACAAAAATGTCTTAAAAATTTTATAAAATTAAAATAAAGCTTTAATGAAAGTGACGTCTTTTATATGTAGGTGACCTGAAAATATACACTTTTAGTGGCTCAATTATAGTTCATTAGTAATTATTAACTTCGAATTATTTAGTTATTTGACTACTTGACATTAGAAATGTATTCAAATATTACTGTTTTTTTTTTTTTTGTTCAATATCTTTTTCCAATAAGTTTAACAATTTTTTAAAACTTTTTTTTATTTATGTATTCATAGTTGGACATTTCGATTTGAATCTATACTGATCTTCATCAACAAAAAATATTTGTTTTCGGATTGTAATAACATGTTCCCATAGTTAATAAAACACATTGTGTTTCCGATTATTGGTATAAAGCTTTCATCTTGTCTTAAGATTAAATCAGAATTGAAAACATATTTTTGTTGACAAAGTACATAATTTAGTGCAGTGGTTCCCATACTTTTTTAAACTATGGATCCCTTTTTATGGTCAAAACTTGTCCACGGACCCCTTTTTAAAGTTCAAACTTTTCCAAGGACCCCTAAGTGAAAATGTCACATAAATGCATAGCATAAAAACTACAAATTTAAAAAAAAACCACATTTTGTTGAAGAATTATTTATTAAATTATAACATTTACTTAAAATAAAATTTTAAAAAATTAATGACTTGAATGACCTTGATGAGATATTATGAGAGTATTTATGTTCATCTCAATGTTTGTGAGCAGCAACCGCAAATCCACACGAACACTCGTTTTTAGTGTTTTTTGTGTGAGTGATGAGGTTACGGCACTGTATCCACGTTCTACCAAATTAAAAGACGGGGAAGTAGTCAACAACTCTTCTGTACAATAATCCATAATGTAGGATATAAAATAGGGTTTTTGTAACCAGAGTTTGTGGTATCTTTGTTCAAAAATTGGTTTAAGTCCCTCTTTTGCGGATATTTTAATAAGATGCTCCTGTATTAGTATGAATTCATCTGTGTTTGGGATTTGAGTTAGCCCACGCGAAAAAAGGATTCAACTCTCAGTTGGGAATATCCAAGTGAATAATTGTTATTTACTTAAATTGCCATAAAAATAAAAATGAATCAAAAATTTTTTAATTTTATGTTAAACCTTATGCGGACCCCCTGACGTTGTTCAGGGACTCAAATCAATCTTAATTTTCATGGACCCCTGAATAATATAGGGGATCTGTGGGGACCACTTTGAGAACCACTACTCTGCAACATCAAAAAGTCCGGGTCTCTAGTCTTGATTAGTAAATAGTGTACAATGCAGCTGAATCAACCATTTAAGGTATCCGACTACTTGCGACAACTTTTTTTGAAAAAATGGAGATATGGGGGGATTTGTTTGTGATTTTTAGATTTATTTAGTATATTTTAAGAAAAAAATTCTAAAATTGAAAACAGAAAAAAATTTATAGCTATTAAAATGGGAAAAAACTGGTGAAAATGTATAAAAAATTACATAAACGGGGCCCGCTCTGTACAAAAATGTTAAGAACAAGTGTTCAATTTTCCAATTTTGATGTGTTTATTTTTTGTTCATGTGTAAAATGACCTTCAGGGTAAGAGATATTTTCTTTTTTACAAAACTTAGAGCACTTTATCTTAGTGACTGTATGAAATTGCTTAAAAAAACAGTGATTTTATTCACATAAAGGACTGTAAATTTTGAAATAAAACAGCGATTGATAAATCTGAAGATCAAAACACTTCCATTGTTATACAAAACATACACAAAAAATTTCAGCAAATTTTTCTCAAAACGTTTTGAGCAATCGCTGTCCCCGTTTGAGTTTTTCGAGAAAAAAAACACATTTCGAGTAAAACGCATTTTAAAGTTTGGCACTTTGTGTAAAGGTATAACATCTGCTTTTACTAAAAGACGTGTAGTTTTGTTCTAGTGAATGGAAAATAAAACACTTGGTATTTTTATTAAGCTAATAAGATTGCCTATAAAATAAAATCATAAAAAAATTCTCAATTTTGAAAAAAAAAATCGTGATTTTAGGGTAGTCGAATACCGTAAGTGGATGATTCTGCACTTAATTCTAAAAGGGTGTTGGTCGTATCTTTTTTAGTTCACACTTTTAATTATTGCCAACTTGGGGAATTATTATCCCCATATTGGATAGAACAACACAGAAAAATGAGCGGCTGGTGTAAATTGGCACAATTTGTTTTTTTTTCCTTTGTTAAAGGTATGGGTTGAAATAAGAATTTACACAAAATGTTTTGTCAATGAGATTTTTAAAATATTCTTCAACATTTGCTCATTTTTCTTTTATGTTGCTTACCAAATATTTCAATAAAAAGAAAATCATACGTCTGAAGCATGTTTTTTAAAATCTGAAAAAGAAGTTATTTGGTTTTTATAAACTAATTAACATTTGAAGACAATTTATTCTACTTTACACTTTTTACATACATTTCTCTTTTAAAATATTCATAACTTTTTTGAGCGTGTAATTGAAATGACATGAAAAAAAAACTGATTTGTATGCTGTATTCTCATAAACATTGTAACAAATAAGTTTCATTCTAAACAGGCCACCCGGAAGGATGTGCAGTACGAAGAAAAAATAAATTTAGATTCCCACAGCATTAGAAGGAAGTAAACATAATTTAAATAGGATAAACTGATGGATGAATACAAATAGTGCCGAAATAAAAAAAAAGTATTCGAATAATAATCTCCTAACTAACAACACCTAATAAAACAAATATTAGTTTTGATCAACAATCTGTCACGTAATTAATGGATTCCCACGATCTAGCCAACACAAAGGTCAATTAGTTGCAGATGATGCATAGAAAATTCAAAAACGTTGTGTTCAAAACCTACTTCAGAATTCAGAAAAGAATATAAAAAGTACAAGGTGGTCAAGGAGAAGATTTTTTCCACTAAAACTTACATCATTATCTATCATGGATTTTAAGGAATGACTATTTTAGCTTTCGGAATTTTTTTATTCGTTTTCCAAATTATCTACAAAAGTTCGCATACTAGAAACAAGGTATCTAAAGCATGATATACAAAAAGTAAACTGCACAATTTACTTATTGCCAAGACTTACATATATATATATTTTTCCGTGGCTTATATAACAATTATTTTTTCCATAATCATTGATAGGGAAAGAAAAATTCTCAGTTTTCTCTTTTAAATTTTTGAAAAAAATTATATTATTACCTCGAGCTATGTGCTTATCTTTCCTCAATTTGTACAAATTCTAAACAAAGAAAATATTACATAGCTGAAGCTATTTGAATAATTGATTTGCATTAAAGAACACAATAATTTGTTGTTATTTTAACTCAAAAAATTCTAAGTGTGTTATTTGCTTTTAGTGTTTAAATTAAGATGGGCTAAATAATTTTTTCTGTTTTCTGTTTCAAACTGTTAAGAAAAGCACATCTTAAAAGCTTTGATTATTTTTCTCTAAAAATTGAACTGGATTTGCACACATGAATAATGGAATTCAGAAAAATTATGTAACTTTTTTCTCCAAATACAACTTAAATAACTTGAGCTTAAGTTATCTTTGCAAAATAATCAAAATTTTGAAAACAAGATTTAAAACCTCTTCACCGTTGGCATTATAACATTCTAGTGTATAAAAAATGTTTATAAGTTTATTTGGGTCGTATATATAGGTCGCTTCGATAGAAGATTTTGCGAGGAACTTCGCTGAATTTTTAAGGGAGCCGTAAGCATATTTCTGCAAATAAAAATTTTCAAATTTATTTTTAGTGAACATTTTATAAGCCCTCCCCTCTTACGTGTTTGTGGATGTACAAATTTGCCCAATGCAGCGTTATATGCATCCAATTATGGAAAACCGTTTCAACTCATGTTTACAAAATAGTCATTGCATTGGCGACATCTTTCGATTTGACAGCGTTTAAGGAAATCGACTTCCAAAGAGGGGATTGCTGTGGTGTTAAAGGTAAAATTTTCCGTTTTTGGATAATTAAACTTAGAGACTAGGAATCGGACAATCATATTTCTTTTGTTGAGTAGAAATTCTCTAATAACAAGTTTTGAGAAACTTGACTCCAAGAGATGGGGGTTACGAGAGTGTAAGATATAAATATATCTCGGCTTTAGAAATTAAAGTCCTGTTCTTTTGAAACCAAAAAGGCTATAAAAATATTTTTGAATACTGTTAAAAGTCTGATGCTAAGATTTAATTATTAGTTAAAAATATATACGAGGGTTGGGGCAAAAGTCATGGCAACTATTTTTTGTCTTGAATATACCAGTCCGGTTGGAAAATGTGACATATACAGACGAAAGTTCAAGATGCTAACTACATGTGTGGACAATTAATAGCACTGAAATGTCGTAATACATTACGGTAGTATACAAGGCAATATGGCCTTGACGGTGCAAAAGAATGACAAAACAGTACACATAAAGTTAACATGACAAACCTGGGCCTAAAGATCTTCCATGTAGTCCCCTGCTACTGTCACCACAACCATGTGGAGGCGCCAATACCATCAGCCTCAGCATTTGCCTCACCACGTTGCTCATCACTGGCTGACACACGTCCTTTCTGAAACTTTCCTACCCACCGTACTACTGTAGGGTATGGTAGGGCATTATTCCCATGGGCTTCCACTAACTCACAGTGACATTCATCGCATTTCTCTCTCGGAGAACGGCTATTTTGATGTAAGCGTGCTGCTCAACACCGGTTACATCCATCTCACAAGCCACTCACCAGCTGACTGATTTCACAGCCCTCGCTGAACTACTACCAGTTATCATAGACATCTGATGTTCTGCATACACACTATGCCTGTAGAACTTCCACACGACACATATACATTTGTGATCCATACACAAAACCAAGATCCATACAAGAAAAAAAATAGTTGCCATGACTTATGTTCCAACCCTCATATACTATAGTTACATATTATAGTGAAATGGCCAGAGCAGCGGTTGGGAAAAGGTAAATATTAAATTTTAAAAAACGAAAAATATAATTAATAATTACTTAAAAGTGCATTAACTGATTTAGGACACATGATCTGTTACAATATTGTAAAGTTTAATGTTCAGAGGCACGTGATACAATATTTTGGGCACGTTACCGATAAAAATGGCTTACCTTTTCGGCGATATTTTCCCAGTTGCAAGAATTATCAGAAACAGTCAAGTTTATTATGTACCCTGTGATGTAACTTCATTTGATAAATCGAACTTGTGGAAATATGATTGGTATTAAAAATCGAAGAATTTAAAATGCTACTGATTGATTGACATTCTGTTTCAAATGGTTTCAAAAATTTATTGAAACAAGGAACAAGTTGAAGTTCATTGAAACAGAAAGATTAACGAACAATGTACGTAAAAATGCTAGTAACGAAATTTTTTAAACGTGGAATTCGATCCCAGACACATTTAACTGCTTGAAGAATATGGCTTATACTATTCTGACCATGTTTTCATCTACGTATTCCTACAGGTCATTATTTTTAGAGATGAATAACATTTAAGACTTGCCTAAAACCCATTAGGCAGAGGACTCCAATTCAGCATGCATTCTGCTAAGAGTAACATCTTACAATCTTCATGCACTGCTATTTGTAAAAAGTGCAACATTATGAAGGAATCATCAAAATTTAATGAACTTTGCAGCAAATATCAATTATAGGATGTTACGTAAAATAGTAAAGTTTCAGAGCCACCGCGCATGAGTGGCGTGTGCTGCACTCTCTGAAATGATGCTGAAAGCGTATAAATAAAGGGCTGTAGCGGGACGTTGATCCATAAAGATTCACCACCCCTGCTCTACTGTGACCTACAAAAAGGAATTTATTCTGTA
>BMAU01004128.1:0-30480 GCA_019973935.1 Trichonephila clavipes | reverse complement strand
ATTATTGGAATGTGGACGCCAATAAAGACAAATAATAATATGATTCTTAAAAGATAAATAAAATAAAATATATTACAGATGAAAAGATGTATACCTAATATTCACAATTCGGACCTAAAATAAAGCATATAAAAACAAAATATTCTATGTTGTGATCTACACAATTAACTAAACAATAAAAAAATCCTTCGCATCAATAAAATATTGAATAATGCGAAAATATAATAAAATCTGTTGCAAGTGAATATATAAAATGATTTATGAAACGGTGTTACCATAGAACATCTATTAATTTCTCAAGAGGGATATAATATGAGAAAAATTAAAAATAATAACAAGTAAAAAATTCAATTAAGCATAAAAATGTTTCATCAAATCAGCTGAGGTGGTGGTTGAGGTTCGGTCCTTCGTGCTGACCAACCTTTTCCACTTCATACCTATCCTTGGAATTAACTTTTGTTACTTTGTAAGGGCCACAAGAACTTTGGTCTTAGTTTCAGTCCAGCTCCAAATTGGGTTCTTTGGATGGCTACTAAATCACCTTCTTTTTGTATATAACATTGAAGCTTTCTTTCTTCTTCTTTATACGTCTTTCTATTTTCAGACTGCGGGGTTTCGATGTTCTTTTTTTGCATCGTTTCTTAAAAATTCGCGTTGTTCTAGTAATTCTTTTGCCATTTCTTCTAGATAAGTCTTTGATTAGGATGTCTTCCTTGTTTGCATTTTGATTCCCACTAATAGTTCGAATAGTGTCCATTTTTGTACTGCGACTTATAGTACTATTTAGTATTCTCTGTAATCTGTCGACGTATTTTACCATTTCGTTGGTCGTCTAATGATAGTTTGGTGAGAACTGGAATCAAAGTTGATGAATTCGTTCAACTTGTCCGTTTCCTCGAGGAACACCTGGTGCTATTTGTAGATGTTGAATGTTTTCTTCATCACGGTAGTCGTTGAATAATTTTGAAGTGAAGGCTGAACCTCTATCAGAGATAATTCTGATGGGATTACCAAGGTCTTCTGCTGTTGTTTTAGTTTTCGAGAGCACTTTCAGCAGATACAGTTTTGACAGGATATAGCCAAGTAAATTTGGTAAAATGCGTCTACTACGATGAAAATGTGTTGATAACTTTTGTTTTTGTGGAGGGTAAAGGACCAATGAAGTCCAACATGGTACGTACTTAAAAGGAATGCTTTCATAGAAATAGGATTCAAAAACCCTTCCTTTTTTGCCAGTTTCTTATTAGCTAAGATACATGGAACACAATTAACTATTACTTTTTTAACGACGTTGGATAAATTTGGGATAAAATTCTGTTTCACAATTTCTTCTGTTTTTCCTACTGAGAAATGACCATTTTCGTGAATCAATTTAATTAGTTCAGCTTGCATTGCTTTAGGGTTACAATTAATTCTCGACCATTTAAGTACTTTTGTAGAGTATACCATTTCGCTCAAGAATTCTTCGATTCTTGCTTCTCTAGAAGTGATTTCAATGTTTGGATGTTGTCATCTTCCTCTTGTGCGATTTTAAGCTTTGAAGTTAATGTATCATTGCATACCATCATTGCGGGATATCGGCTAAGAGCATCAGCATTGCTTCATACGACTTCCAGCTCTGTGCTCTATTTCATAATCGAATTCTTCTAATTGAAGCGCCCATCTGGCTATGCGAGTAATTAGCTCCTTTTTTGCATAGTGCTTGAAATGCTGAACAATCAGTTACTATATTTTAAAGTGTTGTCCTAAAGATAAACACGAGCTTCTTTAATGCGTTGATAATTGCTAGTACCTCTAATTCATTTGTATCGCATACTTTTTTCTTCTGCTGTATTTTGTGTTTTTCGACATGTAGTAAACGGGATGTAACTTTCCATCTTCTGCTTCTTATAACAAAGTACGCCGTACCCTTGTTTACAGGCGTCTGTATGCAATTCTGTTTTCTTCCATACTTGTAAAGATGCAAGATTGGAGCCTTCGGACATGATTTTCTTCAATTTTTCAAATGCTTCTTTTGTTGAATCCCGAAAACAAAGAGGTTTTCTTTTCTTGTTAAATCGCTAAGTGGTTTAGCTATCTTTGAATAATCTTTGATGTACTTGCGGAAATATCCAGTTAAACCGAAACGCACATGCTTGTTTTATTGTTGTTGGTTCTCGGAATTTTCGGACAGCTAGTGTCTTCGTGGGAGATGGTTTTAATAGTTCCGCTTTCTACAATGCTGACCTAGAAATTCAATTTTTTTTTAAAAATTGGCACTTCTTGAACTTAATTTCTAATCCGTATTTCTTTGCGTCTTCAAAAATAATTTTAAGTTTTTCGAGACCTTCCTGTTCGTTTTTTTGCGCTGGAATGACGAGATCATCTAAATAACTGATTACAATTCCTTTCGAGTAAGATCTCTAAATATACTTAATACATGTAGCGTTGGAAAACTCCTGGACTTGTGCTTAGTCCGAAAGGAACTGTTGAATTCAAATTGTCCATCTGGGACGATAAAGGATGTACACTTTCTGCAATCTTCGTCAACATCGACGTGGAAGAAACCATTGCGTAAATCTAATGTAGAATATACCTTTGCTTCTTGCAAAGTGTCTAAAACATCTTCGATGATAGGTAACGGAAATTTATCTTTCACAAGCTTCTGATTCAATTTTCTGTAGTCAATGCATTCTCGGAGATCCATCTTTCTTTTTTACCATTATGATTGGACTTGCATATTCCGCAGAACTCGGACGTATAATGCCTTCGTTGAGCCATTCTTCTATCTGTTTGTTTACTTCTTGTCTTTCTGTGAAAGCTAGTCGACGAGGAGGTTGACAGACTGGTTCTTCGTCTTTTAAAATAATTCTCATTGTGACGTCAGTAGATGCTGTTTTTTCTGGCTTGTAGTCTTGAATTAACTTTTCAAGTTCCTTCTTAATTTGACGATTTTCAACATGACGTAGGTCTAGTTCTTCTTGAAGATTTTCAGCAGATATTTGCATAAGCTGTGCATGATTATCATATTTGTTGAATTTAACTCCTTCTTTAGTAAAACTTATCGATGCTTGTTCTAAAAGATCTGATCCAATAACTGCTTCGAATTTTAATTTATCAGTCGGTACAACATGCCAAGTTAACGAGTAATTTTCATCATCTATTTTGAAGTTATGTTCAAAGGAACCGATAGTTGTCACTTGTGCTTCACCAATACCTGTGAGAAGCATCTTGTTCTTCGATAATTTTGTTGGATCCATTATTCTTCTGCTTGTGTTTTCTCGAAGCAAACTTACGGTACTACTACTGTCTATGAGCGCCGTGATTTTCACCTTTCCAAAAAATATCTCTTTAGTACGTAAACCTTCCTTAACGATGAGTGTGCAAGATTCTTTTGGAGGTTCTTTGAATTTCTGCGATTTTGAATAGTTCGTCTGAGCATATATGCTTGGAAGCATTGCGATTTGAGTGTTTCTCGTAATTTTTGTTGTAATACCCTTTCTGCGCGCTGTCTTGATATCTTTGAACAGATTCGTTCTTGGTAACAGGGGCTTCGTAATGTTTGTTGTAATTCGTTGACGCTGGAAACTTCTTATCTTTCCTGTTATACTCGAATTTTCCTGGTGATTCATATCTGCGATTCTTTCTGTGAATCTGAATTCTTGTTTCTTCACATTTGAAACACTCGATTTTTTTTTTCAGAGTCCTTTTAAAGTCTTCTAATTCTTCTCGTTTTTCTGCTAATTGAACAGGAGTTCATATTTGCCCATTCATCAAGATAATATTCTTTGAATTCAAAAAAGGAGTTTTCATTTGAGTTGATCTGTTATGATTAGATCTGATAACTTGTTGAAAGTATCTATCTTTCAATCCATCTATCCATCCGTTGAAGTAAGTGTTTAACTCATGGTAAAAATCAATCCATGTTCTTTCAGGTGCTTTTTGGTGAGTGACAAATAGTTGTCGAAACTTTTCTGGAGTTAGTTTAAAGCGTTTCACAGCAGTAAATCTTTAACGTGTTCGTAAGAGTTAGCTTTATCGTCAGGCTCTCTCGCTATGATGTGAGATACTTCCGTCGGTAACAAGCCTAACAGATGAGAAACCCAGTTTTCTTGATCAATATTTAATCTCTGCGCTTGACGTTCAAATAATTTTAGATAAAGACTGATGTCTTCTTTCAAATCAAAACGATGTATAAACTTTGAAATTTCTTTGACGAGAAATTTAGTATCACTTTCTTTGATGTATCAGCGCCTAACTTGGATTGTGTTTGGATTCTTAACTTTTCAACTCAAATTCATCTTTGCGTTTTTGCTCATCTAACCTCAATTGTTCGAAGCGTAATTTTTCTTCTCGTTCTTCAATGCGTAATTTTTCTTTTTGCTCTTCAATGTGTAATTTTTCTTTTTGCTCTTCAATGCGTAAATATTCTTCTCTGGCTTTGCGATCCTCAACAATCGTTGAATGTATGTTTTTGGTCAGTTCTTCGTCATAATTTTCACTACCAATAATTAGATCTTTGAGTGTGGCGATGGTCATAGATTTATCGAATTTTAAATTTAATTCCGTGGCTAAGACAAATAAATCTTCGCGTCGACCTTTGCCAAGATACGCCATTTTAAAATTTATATTTAAGTTTAGATAGTAACCAAAGGGATAAACAAAATTGTCACGCGTTCAAACAAAAACAATGATGTTGCTATTGGCAATTCTCGTTTGCATTTACAAAAATTCTCAAGTTAAAATGATATTGCATCAAAATACACTAAATATACATTGAAATATATTCAAATTCTATTCATTTAGAAATATTTTAAACCAGTAACGTGTAAAGACAACAATGCGAGCTAAAATACGTAATGCTTAATTTAAAGTAGTCAAATCATTAATTTCAACTGAAAACAAAACCTTTTTTTTTTTAATATTTTTAAACCATTTGATATATCAGTTCTCATTTCGTTATAACATATGCAAAAAGAATTTGAAAGAAAAAATAAACTAATATAAATCTTGTTTAGAAACTGTGATTAAATTTATTGTGATATGAAAAAGTTAGTCATTTAGAGTTCTTTGCTGAAAAAAGCAAACAATTAGAAATCATTCAATTAAGAAAAATCTCATATATATTTTTTAGTACACTAATAAAAATAAAATCTTTTTAGGATCTCATCAGCACATTCTAAGGATACACACATGTTTCAATAAAAAAGCATAATAATTCTGTCAAAATGAACTCAAAATACTTATATATTGAATGATATTATGCATCATTTAAAATAAGATTATACACGATCCTTCATCAATTCTAAAAAACATAGCATATTTCTTTCAAAATATATTTCTCGAATACTCGTAAAAAATAATTTATTACCACACAGCTGCGGGAAAAAAGAAATGTTACACTATATGAGTAATCTAAATTGCCAAATGTTTAGGAATGGAAAACATTAATCTCTTAGTTCAAGGTCGATGACGTAACTGAAGAAACAAACTTTTCACACATACATGAAATTCAATGCGATTCGTTAATAAATGACATACAAATAAAACACTTGAATATTACGTACGACTTTCTTAATATTTTAAAAGATATACTTGTAGAAAATTTTAATTGATACGATTTCTATACACATAGAAAAATAATATTTCAGAAAAACACACATATTTAAAAATATAAATAATTTCATGAAATCGACTTTAACAATTTTTTCTTAATCAAATTAACGGTGACTCACGTATTCTTTTAGATTTTTTTTTCTTTTGAAGAACAATATAAAAAGTACCTGATACAGTTGACGACGTGTGATTAATTACTTGAAAACAAACTTCAAAGGCTCCTGGATGTGTTCACTGGACTTGTGAAACTCTTGTAGTTGTACACGGCAGAAAATAATTTGAAGCACCTAAATGTTAGTATGTTATGAGAGGCAATCCGCATTTTCGATTCAGTCCGCTTGTAAATTAGGCTTGCAGCCAAAAATCGGGGTTTTTTTTAAAGAAGAGAGTTAGAAGGTTATCAACTTATTATTTAGAGAAGATTTTCGAAATCAAATCCCGCCCGAGCCCCCAATTATTTCTGTGGAGTCCGAATAAATCTTCGAATAAAATCAGACTCTTCAGAAGGCGGGATTTTAGATTGGCGTAGGTGGTTTGTCTAGGGGTAAGTATTTAAGGGTGAGTGATGAATTAAATGAATCTAAGTCATTAAAACACGAATACTTCTTTTAAGTAAAAGAGAGAATTTATTTAAAGTTAAAGGAAAATATTTACAAAAAAGATAATTACAAATAGAAAGAAATGCAGGAATTAAGTTAATTAAAAGTTGAGTAATACCTTTAGAAGACGGGGAAATAAACCTTTTCTCATTCTTGGATGTTAGGACTGGTGGTGCCGCGCTGGGCGCGAAATGCAGTAAAAGATGCGACGTGTTGAACAAACAGTGGTTAGTTGGCCTCTGCCGAAAAATTATTCAAGCCGGAGCTACGAAAGCTCACTAGATGGCGCTGCTTCGGAATGCAGTAATAAATAAAATTGAGATTTATGGTCCTCTGAAAAGGATATGACTCAACCTTTTAACAAATGTTTCAAAGGGAAAATCCCTATATATATATATATATATATATATATATATATATATATATATATATATATATATATATATATATCAATACTTATTATTTAAATTTTACTTTGATTATTAGGTTATAATATAATAATTATGTATATATAAACGTGTTCTAAAAATTAAATTTTTTTTATTGTTGATGTGTATCATGAGATTTAAAGCAAAGTGCTGGGTTTTTGGGACACATTGGGCAAAAATACTTTGTCTTTTTACTTTTTTTTGTTCCCCTTCTACATGGTTTTGTATGCAACCTTTTATTTTCGTAGGAGGAAGATATTCTAAGTAATGAAAAGGAGTTCTATTTGTATTATAGTTGCTGCTTTCTCCTGCATTGCTGCCATGGCCATCAAATAAATGCATAACTAATTTTCTAAATGGACGCAACCTCATCTTTTTTTCCCTCGATTTCTTTGGTTATAAAACTTGTCTGCATTCGGCAGGAAGAATTCAAAGTAGATTAGAGCGATTTTCTTGTATCAATGGATGTTTTTCCTGAGGTCAGTTAATTGTTACTTTTCTGTCCATTTTTATTGCTTTACAAATCTTTATAACTACCATCGTCTAGTAGGTGTTTTCCAGTAAGGGTCGTTATACATCTGTATGGAAATCCCATGTAAAAGTACACATCTGCCTGTCACCAGATGAAATTAGAGGACGAGCTTGTAAAATCAAACAAAGCCAAAAAAATCTTTGTATGTGAACGTTTTCATTGAAAAAAAACTACAAGAAAGGATAACTTGTAAGTGGCACTCAGAACAGGAGTCTTATTCAGCTACAAGTTATCTTGTAGAGTTTTTTAAAAATTACCTGCCATAACAGTATTATATCAGTAACTCCGTATTATTATATTTTGTAAAATGTCATACTTTCTTTAAAATAAAATCTTAGTACCCAGGGCAAGACGATCTAAATTTACCTGGCAGTGAATGGGTTAAAAATACGAGGTTGATGAAAGATTCGATGGAATACTTTTAACTCTAATTGTGGAACGAACGTTCGTTGATTCCGTAATAAATTTTACTCAAGAGATAATTAACCAAAATAAAAGAATGAGAATACATGCTATATCCATACTTAAGCCCCTGAATATAATTTCAAAATTTAAACATGATCTATTAATGAGCTTCGATATTTAGATAAATCATTATAAAATTTTTATGGGTTTCATTTTTCAATATAGCAAACATTTTCCTGGAACCAAGAACATTTAACGATATTCTTCGTAAAATAACCTCTCAATAGCGAATGCATTTTCTATAAACAAACTTTTTTCTTGTGATTCATTTTTCTCTCTCCCTATTTTTAAAAGTATTTCCAGACGTTTCAAATTATTATCTCTTTTAACAGATTTTATGGTGGTCATAAATCTTCAACTGGTTTTTATTGGGTGCCTAACTCGCCGATAGCAATAGAATTCTGGGTGTTTCATCCAAGAAGTGCAAACTTTTACTCCCATTGTTAAGATAATTAGAAACATATTAGATATCCCCCTTCACCCTCAGTGGTGTTGTCTCGTGTCCTTGATCTAGCCTCAGTTCATTTGTAGTGTTGATCAGCCCTACTGGTAACTTCGTTTCTTGTAGCTAAACGAAGCTAATGCTAAAACGTAAGTGCTTGAGCATCAATAAAAAAAATCTTCAGGAAATGGATAAAATGCGTCAAGAAAAAAATTTGGTATTCTTCCAAACAGTTTATCAACTATTATAAATAATCGAGATAAGTTACAAAATCATGATTCATCAAACTCTTTCTCAAAATGTTTAAGAAAATGTGTCTATGAAGATGCGATGACGCAGTTTTGAAGTGGATACATATTATGCGAGATAAAAATGTTCCGATTTCTAGACTTTTCGAAATATAGGAAGTTCTTCAATTTGCGAAGGCGTTAGGATACGTGGTAACGTGTGTTTAGAATTTCTAGTTATAAAATAATTATGTTTAAAATTACTTATATGCTTTAAATTATAATATGCCTTTAAAATTCATTAATTTTAATATAAAATTATTTTCTTCATGTTGGAAATACAGTATATTCCTCGACATTCTTTTTTCTTGATTTCCTTGCAATTTTTTTATATGGGTAAGCTATATAAAATACATAAATATTAATTTACAAAAAGGAATGAATAATTATTTTTTTAATATTTAGTGTTTATGAATTTAAAATATATGTTTTATGTGGTTTACACTATATTAAAAGATGAAACTGTATATAATGAGTTTTCCATATAACGAGCTTTCTTTCGGGATTTAGCGACTTCGTTAAATAGAGGTACGACGGTAGATTTAAACTAAATGTTATATAATAAAAACCCTTAAATATGAATATTGTTTTGTCATTTTAAGGTATCCGACTACGTTCGGAACCGTGATTTTAAAAAGGCGCATAAATGGATAATTTTCATAATATTTAGTGTCACTCAGATTAGAATACATGAATAAAATTGTTTTAAGGACATTTTGATAAAAAAACGTTATTTAAATACAATATTTTGACAAAAAATAACTTAGAATAACCTTTTTGCAAAATGTTATCCTTTTGGGAAAAATGGTTCTATTATGGTAATACTTTGCCTGTATATAGCTCAGATCTCTCTCCAGAGGCTCAACTAGAAGTTTTGAAAAATTCACATTGTTTTCAGAGTTACCACCGATTGAAATAATTATTGGCGTTTTTTTCTTAAAATAGCTCTTTTCTGTTGTCGTAAAATATGAATGAACCCACTTCTAAGTTAATGTTTCTAAAATTCTAGTTGAGCCTCTGAACAGATGTCTGATCTATATACAGGCAAAATATTATTATAATAAAAGCAATTTTCACAAAAGGAGAACATTTGGAAAAAAGATTATTCTAAGTTAATTTTTTGCCAAAATATTGTATTTAAAAGAAACTCTTTTTTGTCAAAATGTCCTAAAAACATTTTTATGCATATATTCTAATCTAAGTGACATTAAATATCATGAAAATTATCCATTTATACGCTTTTGAAAATCACGGTTCCGAACGTAGTCGGATACCTTAAGAGATAATAATCTCTTGTTAAATGAGAAAATTTCATAATATAACAATCTCTAAGCAACAATACTGCCCTAATGCAAGAATCTTTTCTCCCACTCTTCATTAATACCACTCTCTATGGGAGGTACCTTTGTCAATGAATTATAAGTGCAACAAACAATTAATCTAAGATTTTATTCGATCTTTAAATCATTCGATAACTTAGAAATACTTAAGTTTTCAACATTTAGTATTATCTTACACAAAATCACACACAGTTATTATCCGGAATTGAATTTCTACATTTGAAGTCATCTTATTCACGAAAAATATTTAACTTCCACACAAAGCGATAACAATGCAATTCATTCATCTTTCTCAATATAATACTATACCTGCAGGAATTACGAAATTTTATCCATTTATTACTGTGCCTTGGATGAAAAACAAATTGTTATCCAATATCTTTAAATGTTTAGGAATAAATTTTCTAAAAAAAGAATAAGCTCAATGGGAAAGTAAATAAATAGAGCACTGGTTTCCGAAAGCCACTATGTATATAATATTTCAATAGCATTTTGTGATATTATATCTATTTCAATAGCACATTTATCTCAAAATTATGTAATGGAATATGCGTTTGAAACAAATTCTTTCAGGAACCGAAACTGACGATTCACACTCTTCGAACTGTTGTGAGATAATATACGAATTCTAACATTGTTTAACTCTTCTAACAAAAGACTAAGAAGCAAATCTATCTAAAATTAATAAGGTCTGAATTATTCACAAAAGAAATAAAATTCAGTAACAAATAACGAGCGTAGATTGTTACTGAATAAATTATCGGGAAGTTTATGTTTAAAAATGTCTTACTGAACATTGACCCAGACTTCTTACTTAATTTCTTGAATATACCAGAGAAAAACACGCATGCATTACGTAAAAAAAGAACAAAGATGGCTTGATCTTAAGGTATCCGACAACGTTCGGAACCGTGATTTTGCAAAATCGCATAAATGGATAATTTTCATGATATTTAGTGTCACTTAGATAAGAATACATGTATAAAATTGTTATAAGAATAGTACTACAATAAAAAAATTTTTAAGTACAATAGTTTGACAAAAATTAACATAGAATGATCAAATACTATTGGTCCGCACAAGAAATATTAAATTATCTCCTATTTATTTACTGTGGCATATTTTTCTTGGGTTTGGGCTAATTTTTTTATGAAAATCACTTTAATTGTTAAACCTTGTCATATCACTTAATATTCATTTTTGGTGTGTCTATATTTTATTCTGAAGGCACGTTTAAACGCAATTAAAATAAAATTATTAAAACAACACAATCTAAAATATAAACAGTCAACGTCCACCCCCTCAGCGGGCCGCGGTAAAATTATCCAACGTTGACCGGTCCGCAGCGATAAAAAGTTGGGGAACACTGTCCAAGTGAACACCTTCAGGAACTTAATTGACTCTCTACCCGCACGTCTAGCAGCAGTTCGCTTTGCGAAAAGTGGTAATTCTGGCTTTTGACCGATGGTCACCTTAATGCGACTGAACTATGTAATTCAAAATTCCTAGCTTAGTCTCTGTACAGAAATGTTAGCTACATATGGTCTAAATGTTATTATTATAGAAGCGTTTTCATAAAAGAAAATGTTTTGAAAACGTCATGTCTTCGCCATTTTTGCCAAAAAATTGCATTTAAGGTATCCGACTACGTCCGAGTACTTTTTTTTTTTTTTTTATAAAATAGCATAATAAAACATTATAAATGCTTTTTAGGAATCAATATTAATAAGTACTAATATTTAATTAACAATATTTTAAAAAAATAATATAAATTTTACAAAATTCGGAATCGTAAGTGAAATGTTAGCAATATTTTTGAAAAACTTTTATGCAATAAGAGAAAAAAATAATAAACTTTTGTCAGTAAAAGTGTTACTATAACAAATCAGATGCATTTATCCAGAAAATGTACTAAAATTTTAATATTTTATAAAAATTTGAAAATTTTAGAACCGATCGAGTAAATATTATGCGAGATGTGACATTTTTTAAGAGGCAACAAGACATAATAAAATAATAACAAGACATAAATAAAAATATGAATATTTTAGTAAGTTCTCTAGAAAATAATATATATATATATATATATATATATATATATGTATGTATGTATGTATATATATATGTATATATATATATATATATATATATATATATATTAGATACAAAAGTCACCCATCCGGTATAGTGGTTATCAATGCTGACTTCTGTACCGTTGGGTCTGGGTTCGAGTCCCGGAGAAGACCTGGATGTTTGTAAATGTATAGTGCCTTCGCGGCATGGGCATGCTTTAAATAGCCGTCGAGCCGCAAGTCTTCTCTCGAGGTTGGTAGAAGGGTAAGAGAGGTGCGATGCCCCTGACCACCGCCAGGGTGTTCTCCCTCAAAACTGGGTTGAAACCGAGCTAAATCGTGCTGTCACCTGTATGGTGCTCAAAAGCTACGGCTAACGACCGGCGTCACTTAGCCCTCTGCCATGATGAGTTTCACGGGCCTTGATCTGGTCTTTGCCGATCAGGTTGCATTAGTGAAAACAACAACAGATTCAAAAAGTTTTATAGAAATTAATTGATAGTATGTTGAATTATCAAACTCGCCACAGTAAATTTTGAACAATTTAAATGTCCACTTCTGTTTTTTCTAATTTTATAAAATTGACTGTAACTTGGCTTCAAGGTAATGAAGGAACAAAACAAAGTATGTTTTGAAGGTAGCTCTGTTCAATTAAATAAAAAAAAATATATGTTTTTTGACCGAATTTGGTCATTTTAACGTGTTTGGATATCTTAAATAATTTTTTTACTATAGTAAAATTTTTGAAATATTTTTACAAGTGTATTCTAATTCAATTGATAATAAATATTAAAAACCACTCCTTTATATGTTTTTTTTTCAAAATCCCCCTCCGGAGTGTTAAAGAAGAATGCTACCATGTACCGCATTTTCAAGAATTCATTTTAATAAAATAACACAAAATTAAGTTGCCTGCATGTAAACAAAATATGCTTAAACTCTTACAATAACAACATATAATTTTTTTTCGATAGGTGAAAGTACTACAATATGCATTATAGTCAAATGAATTTCATCATTTTGTTAACCTAAGAAAGAGCTCATTTTTTCCACTTATAAGTAATACTCCACATAGTTTTCATCTTGTACTCGAACATAATACTTCTATTTCTGCCTCATTAGTTATTCTTTCGACAGAAACTCCATTCCTTTTATTTACTCTAAGCAACGTTGCGTTAATTACGTTCAAATATCATTGAATAAACGTTTTTGTTTAAATCAAAGAAAGAAATATTCAATTTATACATACTTACTTAAGATAGAAATACAATTTTTCTCTTTTAAATACTAATGTTATAAATCTAATAAGCGTTTGAGAAGAAACAGAAAGTAACAGTATGGTCTAACATTAATATCTAATTTTCTCTTGATGTAGTGGACAGAAATACCTGCTTGGTTCTTAAAGTCATGGATATAAACTCACTAAAGGTTTTGAAATTTAAGGTATACGACTACGTTCGGAACCGTGATTTTTAAAAAGCACATAATTGGATAATTTTCATGATATTTAGCGTCACTGAGATTAGAATACATGAATAAAACTGTTTTAAGGACATTTTGACAAAAAACAATTTATTTAAATATAATATTTTGGCAAAAAACTAACCTAGAATAATATTTTTTCCAGATGTTCTCCTTTTGTGAAAAATGATTCTAATACAATAATATTTTGCCTGTATATAGCTCAGACCTCTCTACAGAGGCTCAACTAGAATGTTTGAGAAATTCACATTATTTTCAGAGTTACCACCGATTGAAATAATTATTGGCGTTTTTTTCTTAAAATAGCTCTTTTCTGTTGTCGTAAAATATGAATAAACCCACTTCTAAGTTATATATTCCAAACATTCTAGTTGAGCTTCTGTAGAGAGAGAGAGAGAGGTCTGAGCTATATACAGGCAAAATATTATTCTAATAGAAGCATTTTTCGCAAAGGGAGAACATTTGGAAAATGATTATTATAAGCTAATTTTTTGCCAAAATATTGTATTTAAATAAACTTTTTTTGTCAAAATGTCCTTAAAACAATTTTATACTTATATTCTAATTTAAGTGACACTAAATATCATGAAAATTATCCATTTATACGCTTTTGAAAATCACGGTTCCGAACGTAGTCGAATACCTTAAGTTCAAAGGAAGCAGTTACAATTGTGATCATTATTGTATTCATCAATAGCTCTGTAACGAGTTCTATTCACGATTCTTACTAATCTTCTAAGGCAGGGATGGCGAACCAGTGTCACGTGTGCCATCAATGGCCATATCAGCGATCAAAATGGTTTGCATTTTATTTCAAAATAACAAAGTTCACCATGAGGTATTACGAACAAACTCGAGTAATCGGTCGCGGGGTGGTGGGGAGAAAACTCGTTTATTATGGTTTTATCTTAGTTACGCCGTGGGTTACAATTTCTTATGATGCAAAATTTGTCTACAGATAGTCTAGTCAATTTCGTTGACACAACTGTATTTTAAAGTTTATTTGTGTTATATTTACGATTTTTAATTGTTATTTAACATGGCTAGTTAAGCAAAAGAACAAAATGTGCAGGATAGTAAGTGTAACAGAGAATTTAAAATTTTGTGGACCGAGGAACATGGCGGGAAAGAGGTGCGTGTTTTATGTTCTGGAATAGTGGTATGCAGAGCATCGTCGGTAAAACGGTATTTGGAAATGAATCACAAATCCTCTTGTCAAAAAAGTGAGGCACAGCAAAGCTAATTTGTTGCTTAGAAAACCGTTTGGCAGAAACTCCAGTTCGGCATTCATTTTACTAAAAGTAACATCTTACAAACCTAACATAAGTAATTTGTCATCCAATTTGCAAGATTAGAAGTCACACTAATGTTACTTTATAATTTGAATTACATGTATAACTAAAACATTTATAACTATGAAGTGCAAAAGATATTTTTTAGTAGTTAATAATGAGTTTTGAGTAGTTAGTACTGTAACGTAGCCACTCCCAGCAGCGGTCGAAATCTTTGATGGACCCAACACCCACACGTGCATCTTGCAGCTGCAGCGCAACCCCTTTTTGACCTCCGAGGAATCGAACACCGACGACCGGAAGATGAGAGAGGAGAGATGCTTTGAACTCGTACGGGAGCGGTGGCCAACGAATCCTCCTCTCACAAAATAGTGGACTCTAACAATCTATAATTAAGTTTCATAACTTTAATATATCATTCTGTAAATAATATTCAATAGTTGTGACGTAAATAAATTCCATATTTAACTTAACCAAGAATACGCTACCGTTATTCTTTCAAACGTTACAGTACTTAATTTTACTATTTTCCCAATAATCACAAGTCAAATGTATTTGACGGCACGCCAATACCTAATTAAACACTTCTTTAGAAAAATGGCACGTTGATCCACACACACACACACACATACAGGTTCACTTTCTCTGCTCTTGGGAAAATATTCTTTTGAGAACGTTACATGATAATAAAACCTCTTTCTGTAAAGGATACTGCGATTTATATTAATGAGGGTTGTTATTTAAAATCTAGTGAAGAGAGAAGTTAGAGTTAGGTTGGTGATATCTGTTATACAGAGCGACAGAAGTAATAGTTGAAGTTGCGGGGATTCAAGAAGAAAGGATACGAAGAGTTATTCTAGGGCGCTTATTATTTTTGAGGATCTACTATTCACACACGATTTCTTATTATAGATATTTAAGTTTGAAGCTATCCTGATGGCTCCCATGGCTTAGATTGAAATTAAATAGTCAAAATAAAAATTTTAATTTTAAGAAAAAGTCTTTTTCTTTGGTGCACCCACACACTTCCGTGGGCAAGAGTTCACCGACAATTCATAATAATAACTCGAAACAATAACACGCATTTTTCTTTTCAATAATGCGGCAGGGAATGTTATCCCAACTTTTTAGACCCCTATTGACACGCATTTTTTTGTACCAATTTACTTAAAGATAAGTTATACTTCCTAAAAACTTTCTGGCAAAATAATTAAACCTGTAATTCATATTGATAAAAGTGGTTTTAAATCGTCGAATACCTTAAAAATACATATTGCATACTTAAACTTTAAATAAAGACTGATTCCGTGATACTTCTATCACTAAATAAATTATTTTCTTCTGATTACATAGCATTCTCTATACATAGCATTACATTTTGTATTTTTTATCCCAAATATAAAGGACTTTACCTTTTTTTTAATGAATATATTTTTGTAGCTCTCTTAAAATTTTTTTATGGATTTATTTTTTGGACTGTTTATAAAAATTTATCAATAAAGGCAATTATAAACAACTTAGATTCAATCGACTTCTCAATGTTATAAGGACATCCTCAACACACACAAATACATATTCCCTGCAGTTATTTACAAACGCGATTATAATACATATAGTTAACAGCTTCAGCACACAATTAAAATGATCAAAAATCATTTATTGATTTAGAAAGTGAATATCAAACTACCTCTTCCCAGAAAACAACCTCATGTGTAAGATTTGATACTAAAAAGAGAACTTAAATGTATATATACATATATATACGTAGGATGTTCAATAAGTAATAAGACTAATTTTACTGCCACAAAACCACTCATCGGAATAATAATTTCTGTGGCATAAGAAAAGTTTGTTGTCTGTATTAACAAGAGCTACCGATAGATAGCGCGTACAGACTCGTATTTTTGAGTATCACGCGATCGAACTGAAGCGTGTTTGTGGGCGCCTAGGAGACGCGCCCAGTTGTCGAAATGGAAGCAAAAATCTGCAAAAATCAGCATCGGGGACCTTTGATATGGTACGATATGATTAAAGACTAGAACAAGAAGGGAACAAAATCTTAAAACGCTTTATCAGAGCAGACGAAGCTTGGTTGTATTACTATGATCCAACCATAAAAAACAACAAAGCAGTGAATGAAAACACCCATCTTCACCTACACACAAGAAAGCAAAAACTGTGAAATCAGCTGGTAAAGTTATGACCATAAATTTTTTATTATGAAGGAATTAAGTATCAACACGCTGTCGAAACCAGTACTACCGTAAACGACTCGTGCTACACGAATGTCCTGCGAACAATGGTACAGCACGTTAAAAGTAAACGTCCATTGCATTGAAATTGCTTCCTATTGCACCATTACAATGCCTGATCTCAAATTGCTCGTTGCGTACTGGATGTTTCGTAGCAGAGCGCAACGTAGAGATTTTACCACACCCTCCATTCAGTCCTGATCTTACTCCTTGCGATTTCTGGCTGTTTCCTCAACTTAAGAAACCATTACGAGGCAAACATTTTACAAGCAACAAATCATGTGTAAAGGCTTCGGAGGCGGTTTTAAAACAGTTCTCACAAAACGGACTTTTACATGTTTTTAAGAAGTGGACAGAACTTTGGGATAAATGCATTACGTGCAACGGAAGCTATTTTGAAAAAAACCATGTAAATGAGGACGATTAAAGGTATTCTGTTTTTTTTTATAATTTTAGTCTCATTACTTATTGAACAGCCCTCGCATATATATAAATTCAAATAATGTCGAATGTTATTCAATAAGCCAAAACCCTTTTCTTTAAAAAAAAATATCTTTTGTTTATAAATATAGCTATTTTTTTCTCTCCTTTCTTTGAAATCCCAATAAGAAGAATATGAAACAAAGATATTAGTTATAATTCTATGGTATTTTTTTCGTATGTTTACATTGTATCAGAAAATTATCAGCTAAATGTAAATCACTTTAAATATGCAACAAAATGTTAATTAGAAAACATTGGATTTGATTAAGCACATCAAAAACTGAGAATATTGTAAATAAAAGAAAATCGGATATGAGAAGCATTTTGATAACTATATTTTTATTTTCATAAAGTATTACAACTAAAAGCAAATAGAAAATAGCATTAATTGCGTTCTGAAAAAAATTAATAAAATATTTAAATTTCCAGAAATTAGCCAAATGCGAACTCATTGTATCACTTGGGAAAGTTCAAGAACTTTGTATCAAAAGATTTGTGTGTACAAAATAATTAATGTTTCAACTAAAATCAGATAATTCTATCAAATTATCATTTTATTATTAACAGAATAATCCATAAAAAGAGAGTATACACATAAAAAGCCCAAAGGAATACTTCACATTCCTATTACTTATTTATTTTTTTAAAAATGGAACATTATGTAATATATTCCAGAAATCAGCTTATTTTCTATTCTATTAGTATTTTTCAAATGTTAGTGACGATACAAATTTATCTTTTCATTCCTCGTTGAAAATCAGATGTGTGTGATTAAAAACAAATCAGAAAAAAATAACGAACAAAAATTTTTACATATTGTTATGTGGATACAGTCAAATTATATACACATATATATGTATATATATATATGTAGCATGCAGCCAAAACCAAGCAGTCTTCGCGCGCAGGCGCAATGAATTGAAACTTGAACTAGTGGAAGAGAAACAAAAACGCTTGGACATTAGAAAGAGAAAGGAGAACGCGAGAGGTGCGCGAGCAGGCGTTACCTTCTGCATATCATTGTCAAACTTATCTACCTTTTTAATTAATTTTTGTTTAATGTTAAATAAACCATAAGAAAGACTTTTGGACCCCTTTGTTGTCTCTCACAAATTATGGGGGCTCGGCCGGGATCGATAAAATTTCGATTTTGAACCAAAGTCTGACAATGAACAAAAGCGTCCGTGAGGAGACGCTCCGCCATTTTTCGAAAACTTCGTTCAACCTATGTAGAGGTTTGAACTCAGCATAAATATTCAACCTGTGTAGAGGTTTGAACTCAGCATGAAAATTCCGCCTGTGTAGAGGCCGGGATTGAAAAAAATTTCGATTTTGATCAAAATTTGGAACGTGAAAAAAAAAGCCGTCCGTGGAGGAGACGCGCCGCCATTTTTCGGAAACTTCGTTCAACCTGTGTAGGGGTTGAATTTTTCAACTTCATTCCGCCTGTGTAGAGGTCGGAACAAATAACAAAATAACCTGTGTAGAGGTGTATTTTTCAACGAACCATCGACAAATATCCCGCCTGTGTAGAGGTTGGAACCACTCACAAACACCTGCGAAGAGGTGTCAATTCGAACAATTTCAACTATATTACCTGCGAAGAGGTGAAATCAGTGGAATCAACGTTTTTATTGGATACATCGTACGTGCGAGCAACAAGGAGCCAGAAAAAAAAAAAAGGTAGGACCTTCCCATATTATTCTAAAATGTATAAAAACGCTATTAAAGAGGATCTCATAAGAGTTGTTGAGGATCTAGACGGTACTGTGGAGAGTACTGACACTATAGTTAAACTAAAGACTAAAATTGAGAACAGTAGTACATTTGAAAGTGATCCAGATTTCGTTAAAACTTTAATTCAAAACTGTATAGATGAGAGAGTATCGCAAAACGAAAAAGAGAGGTAACTTTAGAAAAACAGAAAATTGAGCTCGCGAAACTTCAGTTAGCTCAGTTAGAAAAAGAAATCGAACTTCAAACGGCTAAAAATAAAGCATTAAGTTTAAATCCTGCAGCTAAAGTCGAAGATAAACAGTTCGAAACTAACATAGAAAATATGATAAAAAGTATTAAAACTTTATCTCTTCCTGTTCCCACCAGATCTGAAAATTTTAATCTGTTCTTTCAATCATTAAAACACGCATTTTTAACCAAGAAAATAAATGATGAATATAAATCTGAAATTTTAATAAATCTTCTGGGCGAAAGAGCTCATAACGTCTTACTGTATATTAAAGAAGAGGAATTAAATGACTATGAAAAACTAAAATCTATAGTACTCAGAGAATTCCAATTAACCCCTCGCGAGTGTTTAAACTCATTTAAAAATGCTGTAAAATCATCAGGCGAGACATACATCCAATTTGCTGCAAGATCGACGGCAAACTTCCAATATTATTGTTCGTTAAGAAAAGTTAATTCCTTTGAATCTCTATGTGATCTTATAATTTCTGATAAATTATTTGAAACTTTAAATAAGGAAACTGCAACTCATATTGGCATTCGAGAAGCAGAAGATTGGTTCAGGCCTATTGATTTAGCTAAAGAGTGTGATATTTATATTTCATCTAGAAGCGGATCACATAAAGAAATTCCTATTACTTATGGATATACCCAAGACCCCTTTAAAAATAGATCAGAAAACTTTAAACCAAAGATTAAAGAGAACTATCCCCAATATCTTGAAAGAGAAAATAAAAATTGCTATATGTGCGGTGATTCATCTCATTGCGCAAGAGACTGTGAGAAGCGTTTTAAACCTAAAGAATCTAACAGCCACATCCATAATAAAATAAACGTGAATACTTTGAAAGTCGAGAGCCAAAAACAAAATAGCGATGAATTCTCAAATCTTCAATACGTAAGCATTTTTGTGGAAAATCAACCCGTAACAGCCTTGATCGATTCAGGTTGCCAGATCCCAGTTTTAAATTCCTCACTAATTAGAGTGCAAACACCTTCCGAAGAAATCATAACATTAAGCTCATGTTTTGGCGAAAAGCGAATGGTAGAAGTTAAACCCATAAATATTTCTCTTGATCAACACTTTCCCGGTATAAGTGTGCGAACGGCGATATCACCGACCTTGACCGAAGAATTTATTATACATCCCAGTGTATATTCTGAAATAAAGAAACTAGGCCACGCAAAGAGCGATGTTTTATTGAGTGAAAGTGGATCCTCTTTGAGTGCAGATTCTGGTGTTTCTTTTCCAAATGTTTCTGTTTCAAATGTGATAGAAAACTCTAGTTATAATTTGCCACATGTTAAAAACTTTAATACTAGAAATGATTTGAGTTCTCTAATTAAGAATTATAAATGCAATAAAATTAAGAGTACTAAGTTAAAATTGAGTATTATAAGAGAAAAATGTTCTGATATAGTATTGTGTAAGAAAGCCAATGGTGCCATGAAAACGAGTTCCGTGGAATTCATCTCCCGCTCACCTACCCCTTCACCTATGGAACGTAATTATAGACGGTTTGTGTTGCTCCGAAGGATCTTTGAGCCTTGGCAGTGGAAAGGAAGGAAAAAGAGAAATCGTTTTGAACAGACGTCCAGAACTCTACAGAGGAAAATATCGATGCGTTCAACCAAAGATCAACTTGTTAAAAAAGACGTTCTTATGCCTGTGAAACACAATGTTTTCCTGTGGAACCTTCCAGATGTCAAAGAGGTGCCTTCACATGATGGAGAAACTGTCTAGTTCAGAAAAATTATGATATGTTTAATCTCTATATATTTGTCGTATAGTCCTTGTCTGTTCCGTTTTTTTTATGTTTCAGATTCTCCTCTGGTCTCCATGGAAATACCGCTGCGGACAGCGTAGGGTCAGAATGGCCGTTGTAGCATGCAGCCAAAACCAAGCAGTCTTCGCGCAGGCGCAATGAATTGAAACTTGAACTAGTGGAAGAGAAACAAAAACTCTTGGACATTAGAGAGAGAAAGGAGAACACGAGAGGTGCGCGAGCAGGCGTTACCTTCTGCATATCATTGTCAAACTTATCTACCTTTTTAATTAATTTTTGTTTAATGTTAAATAAACCATAAGAAAGACTTTTGGACCCCTTGTTGTCTCCCACATATATATATATATATATATATATATATATATATATATATATATATATATATATATATATATATATGTAGGATTTTCCTTTGAAACATTTTGTTAAAAGGTTGAGTCATATCCTTTTCAGAGGACCATAAATCTCAATTTTATTTATTACTGCATTCCGAAGCAGTGCCATCTAGTGAGCTTTCGTAGCTCCGGCTTGAATAATTTTTCGGCAGAGGCCTACTAACCACTGCTTGTTCAACACGTCGCGTCTTTACCGCATTTCCGCGCCCAGCGCGGCACCACCAGTCCTAACATCCAAGAATGAGAAAAGGTTTATTTCCCCGTCTTCTAAAGGTATAACTCAACTTTTAATTAACCTAATTCCTACATGTCTTTCTCTTTGTAATTATCCCCTTTTGTAAATATTTTTCTTTAACTTTAAATAAATTCTCTTTTTTACTTAAATGAAGTATTTATGTTTAAATGACTTAGATTCATTTAATTCATCACTCACCCTTAAATACTTACCCCTAGACAAGCCACCTCGCCAATCTAAAATCCCGCCTTCTGAAGAGTCTGATTTTTATTCGAAGATTTATTCGGACTCCCACAGAAATAATTGGGGGCTCGGCCGGGATTTGATTTCGAAAATCTTCTCTAAATAATAAGTTGATAACCTTCTAACTCTCTTCTTCTTTAAAAAAACCCATTTTTGGCTGCAAGACTAATTTACATGCGGACTGAATCGAAAATGCGGATTGCCTCTCATAACATACTAACATTTAGGTGAATAAAACGAGTCACACCTCAAGATCTTAAAAAATCGCTCGCCGAAACCAAGTTATTTTCTGCCGTGTACAACAACTACAAGAGTTTCACAAGTCCAGTGAACACATCCAGGATCCTTTGAAGTTTGTTTTCAAGTAATTAATCACACGTCGTCAACTGTATCAGGTACTTTTTTATTGTTCTTCAAAAGGAAAAAAAATCTAAAAAGAATACGTGAGTCACCGTTAATTTGATTATGAAAAAAAAATTGTTGTAGTCGATTTCATGAAGTAATTTATATTTTTAAATATGATGTGTGTTTTTCTGAAATACTATTTTTTTATGTGTATAGAAATCGTATCAATTAAAATTTTCTACAAGTATATCTTTTAAAATATTAAGAAAGTCGTACGTAATACAGTACAGTCCCGATAATCCGAACAATATCGGACCGACCCTGTTCGGATTACGTGATTGTTCGGATTAGCCGGAGTAAGAGCGAAATCACTATTTGAACCGGGAGTACGGGTCTATTGTGTCTATGTATTTTTGTCGTAATGTGAGCGTACGCGCCCGCTTTTTTCCGCGTGGACTGTACTCCCACTCCTCGACGCGTGTGTCCTCCCTCCACCACTCCTAACTTAGTGTGTCAGTGTGACTGCGTGTGCCCGTACTGTTGGCCGTCAGTCGTTCCGCGCTTGTTCTACATTCGTCCGCTTTTGTCTCTGTGTTAATAACAGCGTGATATTCTACAGTGAAAACAGTTTGTTGTGTGTTTTGGACATTTATCTGTGATACAGTGTCCGTAAACAGATTGTTATGGCGAGTAAGCGTAAGCACTCAACACTTACTCTTAAAGACAAACTAGAGGTTCTAAAGCGTTTAAATAAAGGTGAAGGTGTGACAAAATTGGCTACAGAGTTTAATGTTGGCAAAAAGCTACAATTTGTGATTGGAGAAAAATCGTAAAAAAGCTTGAACAATACTGTGCTAATTCTTCTGGCGAGACACTCTTCTTCTGGCGAAATATTCACCGATTTTCGTCCTTAAAATTATAAAAATTTTTCCGCGGAGCCGTTCGGATTAACCGGATGTTCGGATTAGCGGGACTGTACTGTATTCAAGTTTTATTTGTATCTCATTTATTAACGAATCGCATTGAGTTAATTTCATGTATGTGCGAAAAGTTTTCATTTCTTTAGTTACGTCATCGACCTTGAACTAAGAGATTAATGTCTCCCCATTCCTAAATATTTACCGTTTCGAAGCAATCGTAATTTCGATGACTCATATAGTGTAACATTTCTTTTTCCCGCAGCTGTGTGGTAATTAATTATTTTTTACGAGTATTCCAGAAATATATTTTGAAAGAATATGCTATGTTTTTTAGAATTGATGAAGGATCATGAATAATCTTTTTTAATGTTGTGTTTTATCATTCAACATATAAGTATTTTTTGAGTTCATTTTTGACAGAATTATTATGCTTTCTATTGAAACATGTGTTTATCCTTAGAATGTGCTGATGAGATCCTAAAAGATTTTATTTTTATTGGTGTAAAAAATATATATATGAGATTTTTTTCTTTAAGTGACTAACTTCTAATTGTTTTCTTTTTTCAGCAAAGAACTCTAAATGACTAACTTTTTCATATCACAATAAATTTAATCACAGTTTCTAAACAAGATTTATATTAGTTTATTTTTTCTTTCAAATTCTTTTTTGCATTTGTTATAACGAAATGAGAACTGATATATCAAATGGTTTAAAAATATTAAAAAAAAAGGTTTTGTTTTCAGTTGAAATTAATGATTTGACTACTTTAAATTAAGCATTACGTATTTTAGCTCACATTGTTGTCTTTTACACGTTACTGGTTTAAAATATTTCTAAATGAATAGAATTTGAATATTTCAATGTATATTTAGTGTATTTTGATGCAATATCATTTTAACTTGAGAATTTTTGTAAATGCAAACGAGAATTGCCGATAGCAACATCATTGTTTTTGTTTGAACGCGTGACAATTTTGTTTATTCTTTTGGTTACTATCTAAACTTAAATTTAAATTTTAAAATGGCGTATCTTGGCAAAGGTCGACGCGAAGATTTATTTGTCTTAGCCACGGAATTAAATTTAAAATTCGATAAATCGATGACCATCGCCACACTCAAAGATCTAATTATTAGTAGTGAAGATTATGACGAAGAACTGACCAAACACATACACATTCAACGATTGTTGAGGATCGCAAAGTCAGAGAAGAAAATTTACGTATTGAAGAGCAAAAAGAAAAATTACGCATTGAAGAACGAGAAGAAAAATTACGCTTCGAACAATTGTGGTTAGATGAGCAGAAACGCAAATATGAGTTTGAGTTGGAAAAGTTAAGAATCCAAACACAATCTAAGTTAGGCGCTGATACATCCAAAGAAAGTGATACTAAATTTCTCGTCAAAGAAATTTCAAAGTTTATACATCGTTTTGATTTGAAAGAAGACATCAGTCCTTATCTAAAATTATTTGAACGTCAAGCGCAGAGATTAAATATTGATCAAGAAAACTGGGTTTCTCATCTGTTAGGCTTGTTACCGACGGAAGTATCTCACATCATAGCGAGAGAGCCTGACGATAAAGCCAACTCTTACGAACACGTTAAAAATTTACTGCTGAAACGCTTTAAACTAACTCCAGAAAAGTTTCGACAACTATTTGTAACTCACCAAAAAGCACCTGAAAGAACATGGATTGATTTTTACCATAAGTTAAACACTTACTTCAACGGATGGATAGATGGATTGAAGATTGATACTTTCAACAAGTTATCAGATCTAATCATAACATCAGATCTAATCAACTCAAACGAAAAACTTCTTTTGAATTTAAAGAATATTATCTTGATGAATGGGCAAATATGAACTCCCCTGTTCAATTAGCAGAAAAACTAGAAGAATTCGAAGACTTTAAAAAAGGACTCTGAAACAAAAATCTAGCAGTCCATTTGTGAAGAAACAAGAATTCAGATTCACAGAAAAGAATCGCAGGTATGAAGCACCAGGAAAATAGAAAGACGTATAACAGAAGAAGAAAGAAAGCTTCGTTATACAAAGGTGATTTAGTTGCCATCCAAAGAACCCAATTTGGAGCTGGACTGAAACTAAGACCAAAGTTCTTAGGCCCTTACAAAGTAACAAAAAGTTAATTCCAAGGATAGGTATGAAGTGGAAAAGGTTGGTCAGCACGAAGGACCGAACTCAACCACCACCTCAGCTGATTTGATGAAACATTTTTATGCTTAATTGAATTTTTTATATTTGTTATTATTTTTAATTTTTCTCATATCCCTCTTGAGAAATTAATAGATGTTCTATGGTAACACTGGTCTCCATTAATCACTTTATATTCACTTGTAACATTTATTATATTTTCGTATTATTCATTATCTTTCTATTGATGCGAAGGATTTTTATGGTTTAGTTAATTGTAGATCACAACATAGAATATTTTGTTTTTATATGCTTTATTTTAGGTCCGGAATTGTGAATATTAGGTACACATCTTTTCATCTGTAATATATTATTTTATTATCTTTAAGAACCATATTATTTGTCTTTATTACATCCACATTCCAATAATCATCAAATTTATAGTAGTAACTAAAAATAGTTTGTATTTAAAGTACTTTAGCTCTCAACATTTTGTAAGAGCTGAGAGACCAGCTCTGTCAGGAGAGGGTGATTTTGTAGGATTTTCCTTTGAAACATTTTGTTAAAAGGTTGAGTCATATCCTTTTCAGAGGACCATAAATCTCAATTTTATTTATTACTGCATTCCGAAGCAGCGCCATCTAGTGAGCTTTCGTAGCTCCGGCTTGAATAATTTTTCGGCAGAGGCCTACTAACCACTGCTTGTTCAACACGTCGCGTCTGGCACCACCAGTCCTAACATCCAAGAATGAGAAAAAGTTTATTTCCCGTCTTCTAAAGGTATAACTCAACTTTTAATTAACCTAATTCCTACATGTCTTTCTCTTTGTAATTACCCCCTTTTGTAAATATTTTCCTTTAACTTTAAATAAATTCTCTTTTTACTTAAATGAAGTATTTATGTTTAAATGACTTAGATTCATTTAATTCATCACTCACCCTTAAATACTTACCCCTAGACAAGCCACCTTGCCAATCTAAAATCCCGCCTTCTGAAGAGTCTGATTTTTATTCGAAGATTTATTCGGACTCCCATATATATATATATATATATATATATATATATATATATATATATATATATATATATATATATAATCCTAATCCGAAATCCTTTACACTCGAATTCCTAATTTACTTCGAACTATCGGATCGCGTGTTTCCAATCATCACATTAAATTTTTATTTCCCTTTCAAAGTATCAAATTACTTTCTTTCGAATGTTGTTCCACATTCTAGGCGTTAAATTTCTTTCTTCCGTGCTTAAAATGTTCTAGAATGCGCTAGAAAATTACAATTGTCGTCTGGTCTTAAATATACTGCATACGGATAATTATTCTGTCAAGTGATGATTATTTTTGTGATTATTGATGAGCATATTTAGAAATATAGTGGCTAGAAACACGATTTTGTGTTATTTAAATTTTTATAAGTGTTATCATCTTATTTAATATTTTATCTAATAACTAGTTATACTTTCAGGCAGCTTGACAATGGATGATGCTTAATACCTTGGACTGTCAAATTTTGTAAGTGAATGATTAAGCATTGTATGTTCGAATTGGAATTTTTTTTTGTATTCCTTTTTTAGTAATATTTATTTCAAGCATGAATGTTTCTGAATACTTGATTTAATGATTAAAATATTGATGGTAAAATATTCTGTTCTTTTTTATTCCGGATACTTTAATATAAAATGAATAACAATTTAAGGTAACCATCTTTACTTTAGATTATCAAAGTTCTTTTTATAAATGTAACCATTCTTATTTAATCCTTTAATTGATATCTAAAAAGTTCTCAGTCTAAAAAAGTATTTGTTGAAAGAATATAGAATATCACATATACACTGAAATATTGTTTCGCTTTACTTTTTTTCTTTGAAATTTATCACAAGAATAATTTGAAGTCTGTTTTTATTTCATCTAGAAAGCAAAGTAGAACTTAAATTTTCTTTTCCTTTTTAAGATAAAAATTTAACTTATTTCATTTTAACTTTTTAAAAATACTTTTTACTTCAGAAAACTTTTATTATTTTACATCTTTAATTAAATAACTGTTAATGATTGTCCTCTAAAATTGTCAGATATTTGAAGAACTAAGGAAATGCACTTTCAGAAGAAAATTATTGATATCGACTAATTGTTACCCGTTATACAAATCGAATATACTTCATATTGAAGAAAAAAAAATTCATCGTGTATTACGTTGCAAAGAAAAAAGAAGTTTTGCTGAATTTTTGAACAAGGAAAATCCGAATTATTTATTATCTTCTGGAACGTTTCGAAATAAAAACATCATTAAGAAAGTCAAAAAAAAAAGTCGCAAGATCAAATAATAAATCCTCTTGCCCGAAAATAATGCATGGGCTTAAGATTATGAATAAGAATTGAAAGTGTGTGCTAATAACTCCTTATTTGATAAGACTTAACCCCTTCGAGACTGGCGGTACAAATATGCATTCTTAACAGACGCATCTCATGGACGGGCAGTGCAAATGTGCATTTTACAAAGATGCTGTGGTGGGACGGGCAGAGCAAATGTGCATTTTCAGCTGGAACGTTTTTTTAATGACACCTAGATAGCAAACACCCTATGTCCATTATATTGAAATCGAATGTAGCTTGAGTAACCTGACCTTCAGTTAGTTTATATTTTGCCTGGATTTGATATTTTGCGCATCAGCGTAGTAGGGGAGAGGGGGTAATTGAAAGGTCAACAAACAGAGCTCGATCATAAATTATTCTCTTGAGATGAAACATTCGCGTTTCTTATAACTCATCGAATACTTTTTTCTTATTTTTTTACTACAAATTGCGGTGTTTTAGCGTTAGTTCTGCTTAAGACTTTGTTGTTTTCCGGATATATTTCGCGTACTTTTCTTATTTCAAAAACCTTGACTTCCGGTTTTTTATTTGTTTGTTTTTAAAAGTATTTTCCTAACCTTAATATGAACAAAAAGGTGAATAAAGCCAAAGTATATAGTCACAAACCATGTGTAAATAATAAAAAGAAAGTAACAAACATTCTATGCTTGCAAATCATACAATGTAGGGCTTTGCGTTTCTCATGTTCGAGATTTTCCACACTCAATCCCTCATTTTAATTTTGCTATTCATTTTTGTAAATAATCTTTGACGTAATTTTTTTATTAATTTGAAAGTGTATTAATGTGTTTTATCAATGAAAATTTTGGAAAAAAATGAACAGTGCTTACGAAATTTATTTCCCAAGGTAAGTCATAGTTTTTTATATAACTTCATGCAAGTTAAAGGGAAAACGTTTTTACATTCTAGTTTTAATGTAACTGACAACTTGTGTAATAATCTAAAGGGGTACCAAAAATTACGACATTAGGACAATAATTTTATTATTTATGCGTTTTTTTCTTAAGTTAGGCTTAAGTTTACAAAAACGCCGCGTCCTGAAGGGAGTAGTCTTTAAACATTCACCCCATCCCTAGCGAGCGGCTAGCAGAAAATCGCCCCGTTCTGAAAGGGTTAAAAATTCTTCAGACATTTTTGAAGTACAATAGAGAAGAAAAATCTAGCTGCAGAAAACTGTTTGAAAATGCTGTTGAAGTTCGATGGAAAAGTACATCCTAGCAAGTCACAACATGGCTTTATATGAGATATAGCAACCAAAAACAAAGCATTTTCAACTCCAATATAGAAGAAAATAATCGTTACAAATGGCTACATCGCTATAATGTAAGGGAAACTTTTCTGCAAGATTCACGAGCAGCTTTTTAGTGCGACGTAAATTTAACTCACACTCGCTCTTCAAGTTTCATGACTTCTACTGGAATTTGCAGTCAACTAAATAACATGTTGAAGTTAACCCTCAATATTATCAAAAAAAAAAAAAAAAGAAAAGGATTAACGAGTCCTACAGTAGTCGCATATGATGTGTAACATCTGACATGTTATCGTGGTAAATACGCAATATAAACTTTTTTCCTGAAAAAAATATGAATCGGGTATATAATTGGAAATAATTTTCTATCGAATAATTATATCTTTAATGAAAATTGTATTTAATTAACAAAAAGGAGTAAAAAATGCAATATTTTATCAACAATAATTATGCTTATTCAATTTGGAGAAGAGCGGAAACAATCGGCTTATGATAACTAAAATATGACACATATACTTGTGATTTCAAAGTATTTAAGAACCGTTGAAAAACAGCGTCAGTAACAGTACTACTGTTGCTTGGTTGAAACATTTTTGATTTGTGTTCATTTCGGGCTTGAGGTCATCATCCATAAAAGCTATGAGCGGCTCAACTTTTGGCAAACTGATGTTAAAGTTAAAATCACCATTCAAAATCAGGGAAGCGAGTGATAATTTTTTTAAAAGAGCAGAACCACCTTCGTTATATGGTAAAAGTACAAAATGCAGGGAAATCTTTAATTTTTTTAACCGATTGATTCGAAGAAATGTATACGACTACCAGAATCACTATTTGTCCATTTTCAAATAAGCATTCTGCGGCACCCTATGTCCCCCAATATCGTGACTAACGTATTTAGAGTCAAGCGCTCGAGTGCTTGACGATGTGGCTACCTAGAGTTGGATCCCCAAGCGAGGGTAGCCAAACGAAAGCAAATCACGCACTCTCATTGGTCAAATCAAGTAGCGTGCGCACGTCACATCCTGGTACACATCCGTCCTCTTCAGGAAATCACTCCCACAAATATCCAGCAGCTCGCGAGGGAAGATGTTACACATAAAACGATAGAGTTAAAATATTTCATGTAGAAAACTGCAGTTTTTGTTTGAAAAATTCACTGTCAAGTTAAAGCTGCTTTTTGGACTTATCTTCAGACACACTTCGAAATAAGAGTTGCCACAATGTATTACAAAGGAAAGAATCAGAAACTAAGAATAAGATGCGTTTCATTTACAAAAATAACTCTTGAGCCTCCTGGTGCCTCTTTAACGGACTTTTTAAATATTAAAGGTGTACTTCAGGAAACCGACTTTTACATATAACAATATTTAGATAGTTCCTCTTCAAGAATGGTATAAAATTGATTTAATCATTCAAGAAAGAAAAATAATATTTTGGGAATTTCAAGCTAGAGTTTTCAAAAGGAATTAATGCTATCTAATAGAAAACAAAAAAAGCCTTAAAAAGTTTATTACACAATAAAAAATGCATTAAA
>BMAU01004125.1:0-38685 GCA_019973935.1 Trichonephila clavipes | reverse complement strand
AAACACTGCAAAGATCTTTTGATTGAATTTCAAAGTCTTCGGAATAATTTTATGGATAGCAATGCGTAAAAAATATCGTACTTTGGAAAGACGTCTATATATGTCCGGGGCAATTAACGCTTTGGCTAAGCTAGATGTTTATGTACGCCAATGGCACTTAAGAGGCTAAAGTTGTATTGTAGCTTTAGTGTAAAAGTGTATTATTGAATTAAATGCATTGTTATTGGGGGCTGATGAAAATTATGATTGAATATTGGGTCGCAAATATTGAAACTTTGGGAAGCACTGAAGTAATAAGTTCTCCATTGCATTCAACTTGTAAAAAAAAAGAGGAAGTTAGAAAACAAAACATAGTGATATTATTTCTCCAGAATCGTCACCTCAGTTCTGTGAATGGTTAAGATAGTTGTGAATTTTGATTTTTTGATTTATTTTCAAGTCCTGATATACACTTTTAAAATATTTCCCCCTCTTTTTCGATTTTTAATATGCAAGACGTGCTCTATACAAAAATATATGGCATTTTTTTTCAGAATTATTATAATATATATATATATATATATATATATATATATATATATATATATATATACATATATATATATATATATATGCTTCTATATCCTTATTCTTTGTTTTACTTAAGACTTAAAAATAACAGAATTTTAAAGATATCTATTAGATCACTAAATACCGTTATTTCAAGAAAATTAACATAACAGTACAATGTTTTTGAAACTGAAGTCGAAATGATTTCTGTGAAGGAAATTTTTTGAAATTCTTGCCAGAAAACTTTGTAATCTTCAATCATTTGTAAAATTCAGTTTAGTTGTAATTTAATAATGTTCCTCAAAACCTTTCAAAAGATTATAAAATTTGAAGTTTAAAGAAAATATAA
Organism: Trichonephila clavipes; assembly: GCA_019973935.1. Taxonomy (NCBI): domain Eukaryota; kingdom Metazoa; phylum Arthropoda; class Arachnida; order Araneae; family Nephilidae; genus Trichonephila; species Trichonephila clavipes. The sequence goes on along the minus strand of BMAU01004125.1, from coordinate 37,787 downwards.
GTTATCACATTCCTTTTTAAAAATATTGTATTTTTCTTTTTTGTTTTCCTTAAAAATAAACAACATATTATTATAATAGGTATCGCGAGAAATAATTATCAAATGTTGTTAATAACTGGGAACGTTTTTCCTTCTTTAAGATTTAAGTGTTTATTTTTAAAAATTATATCTTTGTCTTCCTTTCTAAAGTAAGGAAGAGTATATGTGTGTGTACGCATTTATTTGTAATACTCATAACTTTAAAAGAAATATTTCGTTTTCCTTCGAATTCTTAAAGTAATTACTTTTGACTTTGTGTCATTAAACGAAAAATTAATTAATGAAAGAGAACATTAATAATATGTGTTTGAAAATCTTAATCAAATTACTGTCGAAATTATACGGTTCCAACCTTTAAAATGTCTTTCAATTAAATTAAAACTTTATTTATAAAGATTTAACTTCTCTTTAAGGTGATTTATTTACTGAAAATAACAAATTCTTGGCATTTGTTAGACTTTTGTCTTATAAATCATATTAAATAGGAAATTAAATCAAATTTTGTGACAGCAAATTTAGTAAAATATAAGTGAAATATTTAACCAATAATTCGGTTAAAAGTTTTTAAAATAAGTTAAGAGGAATATACATCAAATATCATTAGAATAATTAATTTAAAATTAGTATTTTATTGAGTTATAATTAAAAGTTCAGACAAATATTATGTTTCTTAATGATAAAATGCAGTAATACTTTGAGAAAGAACAATTTTACATTACCAAGAGAAAGAGTTTAAAAACTCACATAACATATCCGAAAAGGAAAAATTAAAACACAAATAACCTTAAAATTTGCTTTTGCTTATTTTTCAAACAAATGATTAGTTTTTATATTTTTAAAATGTTTTTAGTTTTTTAAAATGTTATACTCTCTCTCTCTCTTAATTGTTGGTAAAATAGAATAAATTAATATGCTTAAAAATGCAATAATATACCAAATATAACGCAGTTTATGTAGAATGAAAATTTAATGCAGCAAACCCTTATAAAATACAATTTAGAAATAATTTATAAATAAGCCGTACGGAGTATTATCATTTAGGGATGAGATATTTTATTTTGATTAAATTACATACATTTTTAATTTATATTAAGTTTTATACGTGTTATGTTTTTCTACTTGATAAGTGCAATTTATCTTTTATCTAAAGAAATTTTTTAAAAAATAATATAAACCAATAAAGTCTAACACAATATCAAATTTTAAGTTCACCGAAAGTGAAAAAATGTTATTTTCTTTTATATATGTATATACTTTGCAAATTTACACTTCGTTTCGTAACAAAACCTCTAAAGAATATCGAAGGAAAAATTATAGATTTGCTATCTTTTACTACGGTTTTTAAAAAGTTTCCCCTTTTATATTCTAGAAAATTAGGTTTTATTCTTACAATTTTCTAACTTTTAAAACTGATGCTTTTTAAATAAGTAAATAAATATGATAATGTTTTTATTAACTCAGAACAACTTTAATTTTAGAAATACTAAAACATTAAGCTGCATAAAATTCCAACCATTACGAAGCTTTAGAATGCTGAAAAACCAAAATATTCCATTCTTGATGAGTATTATGTTAAAAATCATTTGTATAAAATATACTTATGCTTGGTTAATTATTATACTGTTTTTTATAAATCTGAGTTAAAATAAATTTTTTCTCGATTAATAACTTATCATTCTTGTAAATTTGAAATAACCATACTTAAAGTTTTTATTTATACCTTATATACAAATTTCTATAAAAAATTCATTAAAATTAGATTTATATTCTGAGTTAGAAGTTATCTGAAAAGACAACCGAATGTGGAAGATTTTGTAGTGAATAAACATTAGTTTTTTATATCAAAGTGAGTGTATTCATTTTGTGAAGAATAGCAACAAAAACTGAAAAAGCTTCTATCGTGATTTTTCTGGAAGCTTAAAATGTCCTTCCTCCAAAATAAGCTCCATCATGCAGTTGAAAGAACTTTGAGCCCTCTCATCATTAGGGATTCTATTCTTCCTTCAAGGATTGTTTTCAGATACATGCAATCATTCTTACAAAACAGTCTTCTTTCGTCTTTTCGATTCTAAATTTACCATTTTATTTAAATTTTAGGTATTTAAAGTAAACTTTTATTCATATAGAATTATTTTTTTTAACTTAAATATTATGAAAGAAACACTGTAAGGCATTATTTTTCTATTTTACTCAGTCTATCGACTGACCAATGAGAATATATGATTTTGACAAACACAAGATTAAAAAAAAGAAATATTGCGAATAAGGATATTCTACTCTGTGACATAAAAGGGAAATATTCCTTTTAAGAAAGTAATATCAATGCAAGACTGCGATGCATTGAAGAGAGAATTAAATGTAAAGTTAAAACAAAACTCAGTTATTTGAGATGAAGACAAAGGTGTGAGGCTGTGGTTTTAATGGAGGCATGCAGAAAAATCAGTGAAATTATAAACTTTTCTAACTGAAAAACCCTTTCAATTTCACTGAATTAAACAGAAATATTCCTCCTTCATATTATTAAAAATTTATTCTATCTATCGGAAACAGTCAGTTAAACCTAACGCATCATATTCATGTATAAGACAAATATTTACACTCGTGCATAAGACATAGAAAGACCATTATAATGAGCAAAGTATTTTAATTTTTGTAACGCATTTAAAATTAAAAGTAACAAACTTGCATTGAGTTTTCTTAAAATTAATATTTCGGGTTAATAAGCTCAACTTTAGGTCATTATTTATATATATTTCATAACAAAGATGAGGAATTTTGAAATTAATTTTATATTAACACATATATTTAGATATATATAATGAATGCCAAATTTTTTTTGGATGTTTGGTCATCTTTCACGAAAAAACAACTGAATGGATTTTAATGAAACTTTACAATAATATAGCTTATACATCAGAAAAACACATATGATATAATTTATAGCACAGGTTATACTTTATAAAGATATTGTGTGTAGTGTCCAAAATATAACGATATTTGTCAAGTAAGTAGGAAAAAATTCTGCCATTTGCAAGCAATTCTGGCGTGCTCTGCAAAAAAGCCCCCGACAGCATATTTTATTTGTGAAGAAACCCTTTTTGTTTTGGCTACGCAAGGCACTCGCTTCTAATTTATTCCTGTAATCAGCGTAATCCCTAATTTTTTTCAGAATAAAGCTAAGTTTTGAAGGGAGAAGTTGTTATAAATCTCTCTTTATTTAAGTATTTTTTATATATAGGATATTATTATGCACATTTGGTAGTAAGAAACTGATCTTTTTTCAAAATAAATACTTTTATTGCTTCTGGTACATAAAGTATAAATAAACTTTCTCTTTCACACTAAATCATTTGGACAAATTTTCAAAATTTTTTTGTGGTTAATAGTTAATTATAACATTATAATTTTAATTGAATAGGCAGATATTGCATTTTTAAGTATAAAAATAATTATAACTACTGTATTGTATTTTTTGGAGTGAATGAGTGAATATTAACGTCACACTGTTTAGCTACACGAGGACTTTTGGCGACCGACCACGTTATTTTGGACCATGGTCAAGTGACGTGGACGACGCCTGAGCTGGCACCCCCTTCTCCTAACTACCGCACCAACTTAGTATGAATATTCTACCAATACTTAGCAGGAATATTCTTTGAAATCCACTCTTCCAAGATATAAGGCAGCACGGGTTCTATGATAAGTATTTTAGTGGGGAAAGCCAATAGTTTTGTAGCAGATATTTCGTTTTCAGCTGACGGCGTTTTCAGCGGATTGCAAAGATTATCATTTTTGTCCCGGAAAAATAGTTAATGTTAAAATTTAAGTGTCTTATGTTTTTGTATGCTAATGAAGATCTTAGAAAACGATTTGACTATTTATTCTAAAAGAACGGTGTATATAATTAATTTTACATTGGAATATCTTTAATTAATTTATTAGCTCTAACGGATTAAATTTCCCAAAGTGGAGTATTTTGTTTATGTATATCCCTTAATTTTCAATGTAGTTATCCAAAAAAAATATTGCATGAAAAAAACTGCAGTAAATCATAATGCGGTAGATAAAGCCTTAATATGCATCGCTCCCCTACACGGCGGGTCTTAAGAAGCTCTAATAAAGCTCGAGCTATGAAAGTAGCTAGACATTTGCCAACTTGACTATTTCGTCAATATTTCGCCATGTTTGTCATTGAATCGCCATTATAATTTAAGAAACGGCGTTGCTTGCGAATATTACAATTTTAACATAAAATAAATACAACAGAAAGTAATATTAATGTATTACACTTTCAGATATAAATTATTTACATTATTTTAAGGTTCATTACACAAAACTTTTAACAATGTGTTACTTTGGCTGAGCAGACATCAACTTAGGGAGGTATTTTCATAAATAGACCCTCAAGAGTGTTACGGGGAGTTATAAATAAAAAAAATCTTTTTTTTATCAGTTATTAGATCTACAGAATTAAAATTTAATAAAGGTGTTTTTTTTCTTTCTTTTTTTGTTCAGCTGAGATATGCAAAAAGCTTTTTTTGTTTAATTTGCAATTCACGTAAAATTAACTCATTAAAAACTTATTTATCCTTCAATCTGTGTTGTTTAATTTTTCAGTTCACCCGTGCGAAGAACGGGTATACCAGCTAGTTTATATATATTTGAAAATATAACATATAAATTTGAAAACCCCATCATATTTCTGTGTTGTGTCGCTTTAGCATGCATTGTTTTCTGTTCCTGATATAATTGAGGCTTAAAACTTTAGTTTCTTTGTTCCTAAATTTTACTTTTTTACTTAATTCTGTTCCGTTTAAATTCCTATCATTTAATAAAATATAATTTAACTTCTTATTACTTAACGAAATCTAAAGAATTCTAATAATGGAATCAATTTTAATTACTCATCTTTTTGTGATGTTTTCTAATATTTATATTTAACGTGTAATATATTTAACACATAATGTTTATTTAGATATTTCATAATATTTATCTTACTATAAAGGGTTAGAATAAATGATTAAGCCATTTTGAAAGCACTATATTTTTATAAATATTTTAAGCACACACATGAAATACTCGTATATATGAAAAAGAACAACAAACTCATAAAGTTTATGAACCTCAACAAATGTTCAATATGTGCACTTTTGATGACGAGGCCCTCGTCCGGACGATAATCGATTTCATTTCATACATTTGGTATGTACTGCGGCATTGATTCGTTCTTTGAACTCGACAAAAAATTGCTCTAGTTGAGGTATGAAAACAAGGTTCTTAACTTACCTCCACAGGATGAAGTCTCAGGTTGGTGTTAAATCAGGGGATCTGGGAGACCAGGGGGGAAAGCAAGGTCTTTCTCACCAATATGCTCAGTCTGCAGAAACTAAAGTTTATCGTTTGGTAGTTAAGTTAGAACTGGGATGTGTTAATGAGGGGGTGACCCGTCTTGTTGGAAATCAAAATCCCTTAAGTCAACACTGAGTTGCGGGAACAACTAGAAAGCATAAAGCAACATATCCAGGTAACATTTATCGGTTTGCTCAGTAAAGAAAAATGGTCCATATATCTTTGTTTGTGACGGTGTTCAAAAAACATTCTCCTTGGTAAATTTGTTTCAACTGCACTTGGGTTTCTGAGTTCCAGAATCGCACATTATGACGTTTCACATTCCCCGATAAAGTGGAATGTTACTTCTTCGCTGAATATCTACTTGGAGGATAAATCTTTGTCCTTCAATACTTCCTGCATGTTGACGCAAAAATAGTCAATGAGCATAAACTTGATGAGTTTGTGGTTCTTTTCACATATATTTCTCATGATTATATGTGCAATATTTTTGAAAATACAGCCTTTTCAAACAAAAGGATTTATTTGTACTATAGCCCTGTATATAACACTTATCTAATATCTTTTTAAATATTTATACACTTATGTATAATGTATATTTATTTTATCTAAAAATAAAATTTGCAAATAATCTCAGTAACATTAAAACGATTTTTTTTATTTCTGGGAAACACACACATCCCCCAAATTTTTTAAAAATTACTTAAAGATAAGGATGAGAAGTTAATAGTTCTGAAGTCCAGCAGATACAGAAAGATTTCTCGTTTATACCTTTGCATTTATTTTTGAGAGTTTTTACCAAAAAATTACTTTAACGATATTTAAATGATTATTATTCTTTGCAAAATCATTTTAATTTAAGAAGATTTATTTTCGTTGATGTATATAACTTAGAATTAAAATTTCGAATGTTTTGTGCTTGAGCTTGTAAAGAGTGGTTTTTTTCCAGGAATAGAAGTTTAAGTTGGCATTACTTTCCAAGATGGCGACCGATTTAACAGCTGTCAAATGATTTATTCTCAGTTTGGTTTGGCAATTCATCAAAACGATCATCAAGCAAGGCGTAGATTCGTCGAATGGGCCCAAAACGAGATTGTCGTTGTTCCCGATTTTCATAAGCGAATTTTGTTTAGCTATGAAGCGCACTTCTGGTTGAATGGCTACGTCAACAAACAAAACTGCCGCATCTGGAGTGAAGCTAATCCACAAGTGTATGTCGAAACACCGTTACATCCAGAAAAACTGACTGTTTGGTGCGCTTTATGGGCTGGTGGAATCAATGGTCCGTACTTTTTCAAAAACGATGAAGGCCGCAACGTTACAGTCAATGGTGATCGGTATAGAGCCATGATTACTAACTTTTTCATTCCTGAATTGAACAATCATGATGTCTAGGAGCTGTGGTTCCAACAAGACGGCGCAACATGTCACACAACTCGTGCCACAATCGATTTATTGAAAGACACGTTTGGTGGCCGCCTAATCTCACGTTTTGGACCTGTGAATTGGCCTCCAAGATCTTGTGATTTAACACCGCTAGACTATTTTCTGTGGGGCTATGTAAAGTCATTGGTCTATGCGAATACGCCACAAACGCTTCACCATTTGGAAGACAACATTCGCCGTGTTATTGCCGATATACGGCCACAAATGTTGGAAAAAGTAATCGAGAATTGGACGTCCAGATTGGACTACAGTCGTAGCAGTCCCATGCCAGAAATCATATTAAAAATGTAATGCCACAAGAGTATCTTTCGAATAAAAAAAATTCATGTCAATCGAATAATACATCGTTGTTTTATTGCAATTTAAAGTTCTATACCTCTAAAAAAACACCCTTTATATTATCTAAATCAAATTAGCTCTAATAATGTAAACTACGTTACTAAAGCGAGAATAAACTTAATGGTACACAAGTAAATATAAGCAATTATCACTCATTTGATTCGTAAAACTGTTGATGAACTGAGAAACTAGACTTGTTGTTTCAGGAAGGAATTAAAATTAATTATATTAATAAATTAACAATGGATGAAGAGATTCTTCTTTAAGTAATCTGACGATAAACCATTTAATTTTTTGCCTGAGATTTCCTTGAATATAATTATTGAAATACAATAAAATATTCTTTGAACATCTTATTTGCTTTTGAATGGAGTTTTTAAAAATAAAAATGACGGCGATTTTTTTCGATAAGATTAATGAGATTTTGATAATTATTTTCTACATTAAAATCTTTTTATTAATTCACAGCTCTCGTGTAATGTAAAAATGTGAAAGAAAGATAATAGATTTCTGAATGTATAATAAGTATTTTGTGATTTGGGGAATAAATTAAGGAATAAAAAACCAGACATATACTTCAACAAACAAGAATAAAAAAAAATTCAATTTAATATAAGAAAAAGTACAAGTTACCCTGAAAACCTTTTGTTGAACTTCAACAGTATAAGGGGAAAATGACTAGAAAGGTGTTTTATTTACTAAATATATTTTCATGCATGTAAGAAGTGTTTTAATTAATAAATATGAGCACACACACAATTTATGCTTTAAATAGTCGTTAAATTTAATAAAAGGGTGGTAAATTAAGAAATTTTTTTTTTTAACGTAAATATCTCCAAAGTCTTTTTATATCTTTTTTTAAAAAGGTTTCCAATTAAACTTTCTATGATAGACAAATATCATAAGGTATTTGTGATTTTATAAAAGATAAACAAAGTGGAACCAACTATAGTATTTATTTCAGCACATGAAGCAGTATTATAATAATTCTAGAATGTTATTTTATTTTCGAAAAAAATTTTATAAAATAGAGTACTTCAGTAATTTTAATGATTTGAGGTAAACTAGAATTTCAGCTTCGACTTCCTTAATAATAATTTAATGGATTGCAATGATACTATTGAAACTATTAAAATAAACTTATATTGAGTTATTTGGAATACCCCCAAGTGTTTATGAGGAAAAAATACATTTACTGAAGGCCTTTGAACTTGGAAGAGCTTAATTCAGTATCAAAGACACAGAAAATAAAGCCTTGCTTTAAACTTGGGCCAACTTTCTTAGTTTTTTTCAGAAATAACAACGCTGAATAACGCTGTTCTAGAAAACATTTTAAAATTAACTTAACCAAATGTTGAATACCTTTGTCTTTAGTTAAAAAGAAAAAGCATACTAAAGATCGACATTACACTCATAAATATAACCCGGCACAGATATTTTAATTAAATATTTGTTAACGTTAAGGGTTTAAATGATCAGTTACAGACTATCTTACTAACTTTAATAGTTCATTAGCTAATATTTGAAGAAAACATTCCTAGTATGAATGAGTCATTTTTATAAAATGGATGATTCCCTTTCAGGGTCTTTACTTTATATGTAGGAAGAACTAAATTTAATGCGTTAATAATATATTAGTTTTAATACGTTATTTATAAAATTAGTTCTCTTAGCCAGAAATATAATAGTCATTGCAGTGGCAGCTACTATTCTTTTTTCAGTTAATCAATGGCCGATTATGGATTGAGTATTTCGTCGTACAGTCATTGCTCATAAATTCAAATGCAATGATTAATTATTAACGGAACATTTTATTGAATACTCATTAATTATTAATCAAGTGCACTCATATTTTAGTGAATAATTAATAACTGACATCATCTGAGTGATAAATCCCCAATCATAAAATAAATATTTTAATAAACCTTCAAAAATAAATCCTTAAGAATTGAATCCTTCAATTTCAAAATTATTAACTTTTACGTAGATAAACTTTAACAGACTTTGAATGCTAGATATTAATCTGTTTACTGTCAAATTAAAAATAAGAGGAGGCGGGAGAAATTCGACTATTTTAGTGTCCTGTGGCAATGACAATTTGCTTGGTACAGAAATGAGTTCGTAGTCAACTCTAGCTGTGAGTTCCCGTCTTATCCATATAAACTCCGTCGTGTAAGGAGGATGATACACATTTAACCTGTTGATGCTCAAAATATTCACGCTGCCATGGCTTGGATATAGATAGCAGAGTAAAAACTAAAGTAATTCATTTTATCTCGGTTTATAGCTACAGGGAAATAATCGTCTATGACATGGATGACCCGTGGCACGCGTGCCATTGATGGATTTTGTTGTTGCAGATTGGATGACAAATCCAATCTGCAACAACAGAATTTCACTAATGTTACTTTAAGGTATCCGACTACGTTCGGAACCGTGATTTTAAAAAAGCACTTAAATAGATAATTTTCCTGATATTTAGTGTCACTTAGATTAGAATACATGTATAAGATAGTTTCAAGGACATTTTGATAAAAAAATCATTTAAATACAATATTTCGGCAAAATATTAATTCAGAATAACCTTTTTTCAAAATGTTCTTCTTTTGTGAAAAATGCTTCTATTATACTAATATTTTGCCTGTATATAGCTCAGACCTCTGTACAGAGGCTCAACTATGAGTTTTGAAAAATTCACATTATTTTCAGAATTACAACCACTGAGAGAATTATCAGCGTTTTATTCTTTAAATTTCTCCCCTCTGTTGTCGTAAAACATGGATAAAGCCACTTTTAAGTTATATATTTCAAAAATTCTAGTTGAGCCTCTGTACAGAGGTCTGAGTTATATATACAGGCAAAATATTATTATAATAGAATCATTTTTCACAAAAGAAGAACATTTTGAAAATGGATCATTCTATGTTAATTTTTTATCAAAATATTGTACTTAAATAACTTTTTATTGTAATACTATTATTAAAACAATTTTATATACATTTTCTAATCTAAGGGATACTAAATATCAGAAATATTATCCATTTATACGCTTTTGCAAAATCACGGTTCCGAACGTAGTCGGATACCTTAATTTGAATTATAATTAAAACATTTGCAACTATATAGTGCAAAATGTATTTTTTCGCAATAAATAAAGAGGTTTGAGTTTTGTTAGTGTTTAGTTTTATTATTTTTCCAATAATCACTAATAAAAATTATTTGATGGCACGTCTATATCTGATTAAACACTTCTTTAGAAAAAATGGCACGTTTATACATAAAGGTTCACCACCGCTGGTCTGTAAGCTAATTGGTTTAGTACGTATGTGTGATGCTATCGCTAATAAATTTATAATATTAATGTCTTACCACAAAAGCATACTGTACTTACTTCTGCTTTCTTGGTAAGATTGTTCCACCAATTTATCAAAAGGGTTCTCGCCATATCCGTGGTGATATATATAAGACCAAGTCCCCAAGAACTTAATTTGGATTCCTGCATCATCAAGTGCACTAACAATGGTCCGAGAAACCTCTCTGAAGCTGCCATCAGGTTCCGTGGAATAGAGAAAGGACACTTTCATCCAGCCAAAGGTCAAGAGGAGGGAGGACACTGATCGGGAGATTTGAGTGTTGGATGGCCGAGTGCGGGCAAAAGTTGGGAACAGTTTAATATCGGACACTTCTGGGTATGCACAGAACTGTAAGAAAAAGATTAGAATGAGAAATATAAGAGTTTCAGTATAACAGAACAATTTTAACCCCGAACATTTTTTTTGTACAGTTTAGATAGTGTTTCAATTTTTTTTACAGACAAAACTGTGTAATATTTTGAACAACTTTTGGAATTCACCGTCTGTTAATAGACCACAAGCTTGAAAATTGGGAGCGCTAAAAATTCAAGACACCTAATATAATCTTATTGATCAATAATGTAGGGCAAAAGATAGTTGGCGGAACAGAGAATATTAAGGCCCCCTACAAAATCAGGTTTCGGGCCCCAAGCTGAATATTACAAAGTATTGAAAAACTATAACTTTTGGAACCCCCTGAAGTCTTGGGCCCTCAAATGCGGAGTTGTACATTACGCCTCTGGTAAAAGAACAGAAAGAGACAGATTGGCAGATTGTTGTATGGTCCAAATATAGAAAGGCAAGTAAGCAAGAAAACTGAATTTTCACTGCTTGCATCTTAGAATTTTTACTTTGAAAATGTAAATATGTATACAGGGTGTATCTAAACTCTGCGGCAAAACTTTAAGGGAAGATAGTACACACCAAGACAAACAATAGTAACTAGGAAACTTAGGGTCCCAAACGTCTTCCGAAGGAGATAGGTGCCATTAGAGTTTAGGGTCTGAAATTTCAAATAATTATAAAAAAACGGAAAAATGGGTCGATTCGTTAGCGGCTTTCGCTAAGATTATTTTTTTTTTGTCAGTATTTTCTTGAAAAATAAATTTTAAAGATACAGCTCAAAAAATGTCGATAGAGGGCGTTTTAGACTTTGGAGTAACGAACAACTATTTTTTACTGTTATTTTTTGTATCACATTATGTAAATGCTTTCAAAAGCTTAGACTTAAACTTAAATTTTAAGCTCAAAAGTTGAATCGTTGGGGCGGTTAAATAGCGCAAACGGAATTGTGTTCAGTAGGTGAAATTTGAAACTCCCTTCCCTCTAAACAGAGTTCAGTTATTCCCGATCTTGGTGTTGTAGACCAGACAGCAACTACTACCTCCTACACGTAAAGTAATCGAAAGAGGGACGACAAAATTAAATAAAAAAGTTATTCATAACAGACGAGTAATTTCTCCCCGCAAAATGCCCGATTATGCAAATCCCTCGATTTGCATGAGAAGTTTAGTACACAAGGATTTAACTGTATGGTGCTAATTGTATGTAAGGAGGTAAAGTTCTACTACAAAGTGTTCCAGGCAACATAAAGGTTTGTATGTGGTTCCAACATGACGGAGCGCCTGCAGATATCAGCGCAGATGTGAGAAGTGCATTGAATAGAGCATATCCAGGGCGATGGATTGCGCGGGTTGGTCCGGTAAATTGGCCGGCACGCTCGCCTGACCTCTCATGCCTAGACTTCTTCCTCTGAGGCCATATGAAGAGTCTTGTTTACGCAAGCCCCGTCGACTCCGATGGTCGCAAGGATTGCCGTCGTAGCAGGGGCGAAATCCGGGAGATGCCCGGGGTATTTGCTAATGTTCGACATTCCCTCCGCCGGCGGTGGGAGGTCTGCATCTTTGCTGGTGGGCGCTTTTACGAGCAGTTTTTGTGATTCCGCAAGAAAATCATGTGTGTACCATTTTCTAAGTGTCATCATTCATTCAACCTTCATTCATACGCACTACTACTTACATCAAATTGTTTCTTTTTATTTTGACAAGAGAAGTTGCTCATGTCTCTTATGAATATTTTTTTTTTAATTTTGTCATCCCTCTCTCGTTTACTTTACGTGTAGGAGATAGTAGTTGCTGTCTGGTCTACAACACCAAGATCGGGAATAACTGAACTCTGTTCAGAGGGAAGGGAGTTTCAAATTGCACCTACTGAACACAATTCCGTTTGCGCTACTTAACCATCCCAGCGATTCAAATTTTAGCTGAAAATTTAAGTTTAAGTCTAAGCTTTTGAAAGAATTTAATGTGATACAAAAAATAACGGTAAAAAACACTTGTTCGTTACTCCAAAGTCTAAAGCGCCCTTTATCGACATTTTTTGAACTGTATCTTTAAAATTTATTTTTCAAGAAAATACTGACAAAAAGAATAATCTTAGCGAATGCCACTAACGAATAGACACATTTTTCCCGTTTTTTATAATCATTTGAAATTTCGGACCCTAAAATTTAATGGCACCTATCTCCTTCGGAAGAAGTTTGGCACCCTAAGTTTCCTATTTAGTATTGTTTGTCTTGATGTATACTATCACCCCTTAAAGTTTTGCCGCAGAGTTTAGACACACCCTGTATACTAAGGGACTAACTCTATACTTTTGTCTCTATTTTATCCTATTTCTTACACAACTCTTAAATATAAATACCATCTGATTGTAGTTTTCAAACGATTGGTTATAACTTTTTAAGTCATGTAAATACAACATTAATTTTATTTCATGCTCGGAGCTTTTATGAATTCAGATTTAGGATTATTCAAAATTATTTAGGTAACAATATCTAAAGACTAAGAAGCACTTAGATGATTAATTTCTTTAAAATAAAGTTGAAGTTCCGCATCAATATGCAAATAAAAATAAAAAAGCATGGATTACATGATGACAAATTTTGGGTACATAATATTTTGATACTTTTCGAAAAGTATATTTATATTCTTCATGTAATTGAATATTTATTAATCACTAAGCAAGTTCACATTTCACAAACCTTTATTATTATTATTTTTTAATATTTAATTTCGCCTTCCACCTAAAATTGCATTAATTTTTGAAGTTTAATTTCGAGTTCCGGGAAAATGTGAACGCGAATATATATATATATATATATATATATATATATAATGCTTCACTATATAGTATAAATATTTAGAATAACTTATTATTTTTCAATGTATTTCTTATGTTTCTAGTTCACATAACATCTCTTAAATTGCGATACCATTCATATACAATAATATACGAATATACATATACTAATGCAATTAACGGAGATAATATTGTTTAATTAAGTTCAATATATATTTTAATTAGTCGATGTTTTGTTTGAGAAGATTTTAAACGCTTGCACACACAAATAGCATAACTATACTTAACTAATGTATACAAATGCTCGTTCAATATTAATTTTTAGGAAAATAGATACCTAGCATTGTGCATGTTTAGAACTAATAATTTTGTTACACTTGCTTTATACTTTATGATTGTATGAAAATCCAAATCAATAGATTCAGCAGATATAATAAATGTAGTAGAATATATTATTAAAGTAAAAAAAAAAACTCGTAATTAAGTTACCTTTAAATCTGAATACATAGAATTAAAACAGAATAAAAATACAAATTAATAAAACACAAAGATAACCATTTGAAATAAGAATATTTATGAAAATATAAGTATACTTTAAACAATATAATCTTCTACCGATACTCAAATCTAGCCTTTCTTACCCTTTGAAATCAACATGAATTTGTAATATCAAAAAGGGGCAATGCGAATTTATTTGATCCAGGGACTTTCATTTCAAAGTTCAGCTTTCGATATTTGTTATACTCTTACACGTTTAGAAATTGATCCCATAATAAATTCGTTTTTCGATCGTTTCGAAAGAATATCGAATATAAGAAAAAAGTGAAGTGCGGATATTAGGAAGTTGGGAACAGCATATAGAAGAAAAAGTCGTACCTGAAATGCAGTAAAATCGCGTTTTATTTTGTTTTCATAAAGTCTGTTTTCTTACCATAATCATCCTTCTTTTCTTAACAATCTTTTGTTAGCTTCCCCTGTATGTAACATAATCTTTGAGCTCGATTTTTACCCACTTTAAAGGTCAGGTTAATTCGAAATCTTACACACTTGTCAAGGATCGATGACAATACAATAATTTAATGAATTTGTTCATTGTCCTGATCAGGATCTTCAGGACTAGCGGTTTCTCATTTTCAAATTTGGCGACTAATTCCAGATCGCATTTCCAGATTTGGCGATTAAAAGATTAAGTTACAACCCAAAAGCGAAAATGCTCATGTTCAATACAAATGCAACAAATAAATAAATAATATAGTTTTAAAAACTATACTTTTATAAAACATACTTTTAATGTAGATTGAACTAAAAAATTAAAAATAAATTATGGTTTATATATATGTAAAAAAACTAAAAAACACATTTTTATAGCTAATTGAACCAAAAAGTAAAATGAAATAATTCTTAATGTAAGAATAAATTGATTTACGAGAAAATTAACGTCATTGTGGTTAAAGAAGCGTGGGTTGCTCGATGTCAATTGTGATAATTTCTTACTAGTTCTATTCCGAAATTTAGAGTTAGTGTAAAGATGTAGTACAAGCACCCCACACTCTTTTACCCCAATGACATTATTTTTCTCGTTAATCATTTTATTCTTATATTAAGAATTATTTTTTATTTTTTAGTTTTATTAACTATAAAAGCCCGTAATTTATTTTCGATTAATTCTTTTCGCTGTAATAAATATAACTGTTACTAAAATTGCAATAAAGCTTTTGTTGTATAGAATAATATAATCTCTTTTCAAAAATACAAATTAATCGAACAAAAATAATTATGATTATATTTCTTAATAGCAGATATATTCAAGCAATTTATAATAGCAAACGTATAAGTAAATTAAGATAGGTAGGTTAATAAATGGATTAGTTAGTTGAAAACCACATAATTTTCACAATCGTTTCTAATAACTTAAAGTTTTCAATCACATAAATGATTTAATCTTATCAGCTTTATTGTTCAACAACGTTTTGGAAATAACTGAGACATTGAATAAAAAAACATTTAAGGATTAGTTCAAAATTTTAATTCTGGTAATACTTGGGATATATCTTCTTCAAAATACTTTTCATTAAATCATTGTTGTTAAAAATAAATTTTATTGTTTTGTAAAAATTCGACTGGATTTGTCTTGAGTATCAAATAGAAAATTTTATTCCAAATCGGTACGCGAAATTTATTCTCACAAGAGTTCTTTCTGACATTTTTGAATTTAAAGCTCAGTAAATTTCGCAAAATACATGAGTATATTTTTATAAGATTTATATCTATAGCAATATATAATATCATAGAAAATGCTTGGAGAAGGAGTTCCGGTTGTAAGGATAGATGAAACATTTTATTTGATGTATGAGTGCTTTTTTACCAAGAAATAAAAGCCAGAAAATATATACAGCGGTCAAAAAAAGTATTCGACATGCGGCTATTTCTGGGAATATTGACTTTAAGCACCTTAGTATGCAACATTAATCAAACTATGTTTCATTCTTTTGTTGCATATACAGTTAAGTTTCTAATGTAGAAATTTTTGTATTTACTAAAGCAAACCGAAGCAAAAAAAAATAATCACTCTCATAATTTTCAAAAGCTGTTTGACAAGCAAAATAAGTATTCGACATAGGAAGCTTTGATATATTTTTATACCGAGAAACAAAATTACGGATAAATATGGTTGCAAATTTTTGTAATTCAAAGCATTTAGACTATTTCTGAGGGCATTTAGAAAGTTTTATTTAATCAGTGAGCAAAATGTGCTGAAAACAAGGATAGTTGTCTGAGGAAATTAAAATCTAATCATAATGTACTTTAAAAATGGTTTATCTGAAAACACAAAATTTTGGCTACTGTAAATAGGCCAAGAACAAGTATACACTCTAATTAAAAAGTATAGAGAGCAAAAATCGGTTGATAACAAGTCAAAATCCGGTGGACCAAAAAAGTTTTCCGAAGTGGTGGAGCGATGTGTGTGTGTGTGTGTGGCTTGTACATCAAATTATAAAGGACTCCAAAACCAATGCCTCAAACTTTGCAAAAGTAACCAAGGATTGTTCCAACATAAATGTTACGCCCCAAACTGTTGGAAATAACCTGCATTATAATGGATTTAAGGATAGAACTGCTTGAATGAAACCATATATATCCAAAAAGAACCGAGTGCCAAGACTGAAATTTGCTAGACAATATGCAAACAAACCAGTAGAATTCTGGCCTAATGTATTTTTCGTAGACGAGAGAAAATTTAATCTTTTTGGATGCGATGGCAAAATAATATTATAGTGTACAGAAAACGCAATGCTGAGTTGGAAGAACGAAATATGATGTCCACAGTAAAGCACGGAGGAAAAGGTAGGATGGTTTGGGGGTGTATGGTGACTTTAGGAGTAGGAAATACTGTCGCAATTAACAGCATAATGGACCATCTGTATTACATACAGATTTTAAAAGAAACTGGGAATCGAGGAGTACCAGTTTTACCAAACCAATTAACCCAAACACTCTGCTCACAATACAAAGCTTTGTTTGCTCCATGCAACTATCCAAAAGTTATAAAAACACCCTCTCTAAGTCCAGATATCAACCCAATTGAGCACCTGAGAAGCATTTTCGAAAAAACTTAAGAGTGCACCATTTTTCTAACAAACATCAAATTGAGGAGATCCTTATAGAGGAATGGGCGAAAATTGAACAAAAGGTGACAGAAAATTTGGTTAAATCGATGCCCCAGCGTTTAAGAGAAGTCATCCGTAGAAGAACAACTAGATATTAGTTTGAATTATTTTCATTTATTTTTATATTTTGTCGAATACTTTTTTTTGTTTTTATTTAACTGTCTTTAAATGAAATAAGGGTGATTTTGTTAACTGATTACATTTTAATGTATTACAAAAGATGCTGTATTTAATACTTAAAAGATTTTGGTTTAAAATCAATCAAAATTATTCTTTTTTATACATTTTTGATTTATTAATTCAATATATGCAGAAATCTTTGTATGTCGAATACTTTTTTTGACCGCTGTATATATTTGTTTGCATTGAGTGAGATGGAAGAAAGGACAGCTGTTAGATTTTAGTGAATTTGATAGTAGTGCAATACTTTCTGGCGGCGATTAGTAATCAGTCATAAAATAAATAGAACGTGTTATGTATGCATTTATATATATGTAACACGTACTCTTTTCTAGAACTTCTTCACTTTTATTTTATTATACTATATATATATATATATATATATATATATATATATATATATATATATATATATATATATATATATATATATATATAATGATTCACCTTAATTTCATCTTAAAAGCTTTTTATTTTGTAATGGTCTTGGCCTTCTAGGACTTTCGCGTAAATAATTGACTATTGGCTTACCCGCCTAAAGTAACGCAATCGTAACTTTTAACACTAGAACGTCCGTCGGCGCCAATTGGACACCGGAGCCTGTTTACTTTGTTCTCCTTTTAGCATTTTTGCAGGGAATTTGAAAATTTTTCGTGACTTTTAATTATTTTTCCTGGTAATTACACAGAAAAATTTTGGGGTTCTAGGTTTATTAGCAGGAAGGACTTTACAGCTAAATATACCTAGAACGTCCTAGAATTATAACCACTAAAATTTCTAGAACAAGGCAATTTATCATTATAAATATCTGTCGTTCAACTAAATACAGTTCACTAGGTAGATACCATTAGTAAAAAAAAACTTCCCTAAGTCCTACCACACATTTATTTGGCCTTGAATGCAACGTTATTGGGTTCACAGTGGAAATGAATAGAATATTGTGTCTAAGTGTTTCGTTGCATAGTATTTGCTTATTTGCTCATAAAAAAATTTCATTCGATTTTCGAACTTAGCGCATAGCAGACATCCTAAGACGATGGCTCGTAGACATGATCCAATCCCTGATGAAATTGCTAGCTTTTTGCGAAAGCTTTCTGAGAATCAATTGGATGGGGGTGATCTGTCTTTTGCTCTAATTTAGATTTCGAAGAAGACATGAGTGAAAGTGATTGTGAAGAATCTGAAGAAAGTGCAAATGTAATCGATATATAAGTCATTAGGGATATCACAGAATAGATACCGCACAATAGTAATGTTCCTGGTAGATTTGCGACTCGAAATGTTTTGCGACAAAGCAGTGATCCAACAAGATTCTCGAAACGTAACGTCAACGTCAGTTTTTTATGATACAAAAGGTCATAATATTATATATGATAATTACATGAAATGATATTAAAACGCCTTAAAATTAAACCTTAGTAACAGTAGCCCCACAATTATTTAGTTAAATCCATTATTTTATTTATTCTATATCGCGGTGTCGAAACGACACCGATAGACGTTTAAGGATAATCGAGAGAGAGAGAGAGAGAAAAAAAAATCCCGGACGTTCTAGTGTTAACACTGCAAAATTATGTAATCAGCGGTTTTTCAGTTATTTCTTATGTATTCGATACTTACGATATTTATCCACGATCACAAGATCCGTCCACGGCAGTCATATGAGTGTTTTAACTTCCCGTCTCTGTGCTTCGTATAAAAGCTAAGATTTTCAGGGAAAATTAGCCGGCTGATACTTGTTTGCAGTGTAACCATTTTTTACTTTCCCTTTGCCTTTTGTAAATAGTTCTTTGTTTTATGTGTGAATATGTGTCCACCGAAATAATAGAATGAAGACATAAAAAACACTCAAGCCTCCTCTTTTGCTGCAACTCGACTGCAAAAAATCTGAATAGTAATTAATCAAGTAAAAAATGCGTCAAGTTGTTTTATATATGTACATAGAACGAATATTTTAAACATAAAATTATTTAAGAAGTAATTTTATGTTTATATATATATATATATATATATATATATATATATATATATATATATATATATATGATATTCAATATTTTCTTCTTTATAAACATCCAAGGTTTTATGATTTATTGACAACACTATTGTTTTTATGAGATGTACTGTAATGCAAGTGTTCTAAATATTCTTTTAATATATTTGATTTTCTTATTCACACAATAGTTTTTTTTTAAATGTTGACTAACTTCTATTTTAGTACTAATAATTGATGACAAGCTTAATCAGGACAGTTTATTTAAATATAGTTTGAACTTGGCAGTGTAAAAATTTTGAAAAATTTAGATAAGAGTTAAGAAAAAAAATATTATTTGAATATTTAAATGCGTATAAAAAAAGATGCAAAACTGAACTTAAGACGGAATACTATAAGTTCAATACAAGCTACGCTCTGTAATTACATGCCAATCAATGAAATGCTGTTTATTAATTATTGCACAATTTTTGAATACAGTCAAACCTCCATATTACGAACCTCTATATTGCGAATTTTTCTACATAGCGAACTTTTTCCTTGAACCAAGAACATTTCATGATTTTCTTCTTAAAATAACCTCCCAATAGCGAAGTGTATTTTCTATATAGCGAACTTTTTTCTTGTGATTAAATATTTTTTTCTTCTTATTTTTAAAGTATTTATGGACATTTCAAAATTTTTCTTTTTTAGCACACTTTATGGTGGTCATAACTATTTCAATGTAGCATCTTCGGAAGCACCTTTCAGCCTCAGTAGAGTTGTGTCGTGTCCTTATGTCTTTGAACTAGTCTCCATTTATTTGTAGTGTTGATCAGTCGTGTTGGTAGCTTCATTTCTTGTAGCTCGAAAAAGTTAAAATGTAAGTGCTTGGGCATCAAAGAAAAACATTTAATTCTTTAGGAAGAGGATAAAGGTGGCAAGAAAATTTCCTTGCAGTTTTTCTTTCTTTCTTTCTTTTGATAGGCAAGATATATAAAATAAATATATATTAATTTACAAAAATGTATGAATAATTACTTTTTTTAATATATAGTGTTTTGAATTTTTGTTTTATGTGGTTTATAAAGAAAATTGAAAGATGAACCTCTATATAGTGAATTTTCCATGTAACGTTTTTTCGGGATTTAGCGACTTCGTTATATAGAGGTCCGATTGTATTTTACGGATTCTAAATTAACATATTGCGTGTAATTTTTTAAATAATGAAATAATGAATGGTTAATTTTGAAGTAAATTACAATCAAGAGCCTGATACACTAAATACAATATACACTGAAGAGCCAAAAAAAAAAAAAAAAAAAAAACTGGTACACCTCCCTAATATTGTGTAGGGCCCGTATGAGCACGCACAAGTGTCGCAACATGACGTGGCATGGATTCAATTAATGTCAGAAGTAAGCACAATGGACATGAAGGGGTTCAGGTGATCAGAAAGGATGCTTACGTACCAGTCACCTGTCGGAGTCGTATCTGGACGTATCAGGGGTCCCATATCACGCCAACTGCATACGCCCCATACCATCACAGAGCCTCCATCAGCTTAAGCAGTCCCCTGTTGACATGTAGGGTTCACGGATTCATGAGGTTTTCTCCATACCCGTACACGCCAATCAGCTCCATTCAATTGGAAAGGAGACTCGAGAGACCAGGCAACGTGTTTCCAGTCATTAACAGTCCAATGTCGATGTTGATGGGCCCAGGCGAGGAGTAAAGCTTTGTATCTTGCAGTCAACAAGGGTACACGAGTGGGCCTTTGCCTCCGAAAGTCCGAATCGATGATGTATCATTGAATGGCTTGCACGGTGACACTTGTTGATGGCCCAGCATTAAAATCTGCAGTAATTTGCGGAAGGGTTGCACGGCTGTTACGCTTAATAATTCTCGTCAGTCATTGTTAGTCCCGTTCCTGCATGACCTTTTTCCGGCCGCAGTGGTGTCGTAGATTTGAAGTTTTATCGGGTTCCCAATATTCGCGGTACACTCGGGAAATGGTCATACGTGAAAATCCAAATTTCATTGCTACTTTGGAGATGCTATGTCCCATCTTTCGTGCGCCGACTATAACACCAAGTTCAAATTCACTTAAATATTGATAACCTTCCTTTGTATAGCAGCAGTAATCTATCTAACAACTGTGCCAGGCACTCGTTATCTTATATAGGCTTTGCCGACAGCATCGCTGTACTCTGATTAGTTCCATATCTCTTTATTTGCATACGCATGCCTGTACCAGTTGTTTTGGCTCTTCACTATATACACATACTAGGACTGCGCAAAAAGTATCCGACATTTATCCAGAAAAAAATATCTCAGTAACTTTGTGGGATTGAGATTTTAATCCCCTTCAATATAGGCCTCATGGTCTCCACACACTAAGCATAGCGTTCCTTCCGCTATCGGAAACATCTGGAAGACTTCTTTTGGAATGATGCAACTCTTCCATCACATTCTGCGTTATCTCCTCTCTATTCTGAAAACTGGATCATTTCACCCTCAAACTCGACAGAACGGATTTTTCCGCCCTACTCGAGAGGCTTCGAAAATGGACTGCACGGACTTTTCTGCCTTCAAGTAACGTTTTCAAAAGCGGATTAGCCGCACTTTTCTGAAATCCTTTCCCCCTTTTAAGGTCTAACATCTTGAAAGATAATGAGGGACGGAGGAAGCAACACAGCAGGAGTTTTATGGCTCGCAGGGAACCCCGTGTTTTGACCCCCAATCGTAAAAAATCGGGGAGAAATTTCTTTACAACCCAAGAAGTGTTTGCTAGCTTGTATTTTAAAAGTTTCCAAAAGTCCCAACGCATAAGTAAAATATGTTACAATTCCATTTTGGTTTCATATTAATTTAGAACTGTAACAAGTTGGGGCATGTCAGGGCAATCTGCTATTTTATATAGTTAGACAAATTATCTTTTTTAAGTACATTCTTTCGCTTCATTTTTCTTATTCAAAGCTTTCAGTTTTTGAAACATGATTATTTTATTATAAGATACCGAAAAATTAATAAAACATCAAACTCTTTAAAATTTGGAACCTTTTCAATTTTCCAACCACTAAAAATGAATAAATTTAAACTTCATCAAATCATTTGAAACATTTTCTTACACTTTGATAAAAATAATAACGAAAAAAAAAACTAATTAAAATTTATTAGTTGTTTTTTTTTAGATTTCAAAGCCTAAGTGTTCAGGTAAGTTTAAGTACAGTGCCTGGTTATATATTGTTTAAAATACACCAAATTATATTTGAATTTTAAGTGCTTGAACTTCAGTTTACATCAAAGACAACATGAATGAAGATTTTCACACATTTTTTTATAACTGGAATGTTTGAATAAATGGTAATCAAAAATATACGGAAACATTTACAGTAGACATTTATATGCATATAAATAAACATAAAAATCAATTTTAAATTCGAGCTATTGAAAAACATTCGAATTATATATTGTTCAAAAAATATCTATTTATACAAAATACCTCAACATTTATCTTTTTTAAAGGCTAACTGAATAAGTAATTAAAATCTGGATATGTTTTGAAATCTCGACCTTATAGAGCTAGAAATTTTATGTTAGAAATTCCATTTGAAATTTCGAAAAAAAATGCATCGCGCAGTTAAAAATTATTTACCATAAGTTTTAGCAATTGTTTGAGTATAATAAAATTTCAAATTTTATTATATAGCTTCTTTGGTATCTTTTAATATATTTCGGCCGCGGTAGCCGAGTGGTATAGGTATCGGAACGTGGCTTGCTTTGTCACGAGTTCGAGCCCAGTGCCACTAAAGACCCGCCGTGTAGGGCAGCGATGCACGTTAAATCTGTCGAGAGCTGAAACGTCCTCCCGTTGGTGTGGTGGGGTAGTTAGGAGAGGGGGTGCCAGCTCAGGTGTCGTCCACGTCACTTGACCATGGTTCAAAACTACGTGGTCCGTCGCCAAAAGCCCTCGTGTAGCTGAACAGTGCGACGTTAATATTCAATCATTCATTTAATATATTTCGAAGATTTCATACAATTCGGTTGAAAACCGCATGCTAAGAGCAAAAATATACTAAAAAAAAATTGATGAATATACAATTACAATAAATTCTTACATAGAGAAGCAAAACTGAGAAGCTAAAGTGTAGGAATAAAAAATTTTGAGTATATCTGAAGTAGTTTTCGAAATATTTATTTTAAAGTTTAGAAAATTTGTGTGCGTTATGTTATACTTGATATCAATTAAATGGTTAAAATAATGTGTGTGTTAATATTAGTCATGTAATCGTTTGATGACACATTCATATACTAATAAAAATTATCATGGTCATTGATGCGAATGTCAAGAATTTTATGTAATTTTAAATTCAGACATTAAGATATTGATGTAGAAAATATAAAACGACCATCTAAAATACATGAAAAATGCAGTCTGCTATAAAATGATCTTGACAAACAAAATCCGGCATTTTCACTTACTATGGCAGAGCCGGCTTAGTCAGGGGCGATCTGGAAAAACAGAGAGAGAACCGCGGTTTTGATGGATGCCGCTCTAGCTTTTAAAGCTCCCAGGAAAAATTATATATATATATATATATATATATATATATATATATATATATATATATATATATATATATATATATATATATATATATATATATATATATATATATATATAAATTACAAATTCAAAATAAATCTTGTAATTTTCCATACATTTTTATAACAACGAATTGTGGAATTGGCTTCCAATACATTGTTGAGTTTGACAATATCTAAGGTAACCAACCCTACTTTAGATAGATTTGTACTACTTTTTCGTAACCGTATTCCTTTTAAAATTAATTCGTGCAGCCGAAATACACCTTTTGTACCCTTACAAATTTATGTTAGCTATAACGGTTAATTTTAATTTATGCAACTTGTGAAATGTTCATAATTAACCATTTCCGTCTAAACAGTTTACATGAAAAAAAAAGTTTGGACTCCTTCATTCATTAGGGATTTATATAAGATTCTAACATTAAATTTTATTTTTCACCGAATAGGATTGAGTGAAAGTGTATAGTGCTTCCACACCACAGGTCTGGGGTTCTATTAACGGGCTGCGCAAGGTCGACTCTGCCTTTCATCCCCGCTACATTGGGTCGATAAATGAGTACCAAGCTTGCTTCGGGTCTTAAACACTCTCTTCAGACAGACCACCAAATCGGGACATATGTTCATGCACCTCAGCGTCCAATGGTCACGTGTATTATGATGGGCACAGTAGTTCCTGGCCCTCATGGATTGTTGCGCTTCTGAGTTTGAGTCTTAAGTTTGCGGATTACCTCACTTTGGGGATACCCCTTAGATAAACATGTATTTCCACTCATTTGCAATTAAACATTTTTCTTTCATCTACGTTTATTTCAGAAGGAAGTTTGATTTTTCAAATGCATTTGCTTAATAACATGTATATTGTGTATTATATTAAAAATTTGATCAGTCCAAAATTACATGTTTTTAGCTCCTCTAAAAGCTTTTAGGATTTTACAACTGATCTTACAATCCATATACGTTTTATAGTAGTAAATTTAAAAATGATAAGGACATTTTTACGACTGTGTGAGCTGTTATGCCTCGTTTATAAATATAAAAAATTGCATTCAGCTACAGTTTTTAAAATGTACAGAAATAAGTGGAGCAACAGGATACTTACATATTATGAATATTTTTGACTGCAGTAAGATATATTTATATTTCAGTTTCTTTACAATTTGAATAGAAGTTGTGAGCCATTTTGCGAATAGTTTGATATTGAGTATAAACCCATAGGCTGTTTAATATTGTAAAGTGTTTTACTTTGATACCAGCACACATTAAAATAAGGCTCATTTGCAGTTATATGATCAGCTTCAGTGATATTTAATTTTTCAAAAATAGTCTACACGTACGAAAACATTCTTTCACAACCGCACACCACATCTCTCATACTATATCTTCCCTACACTAGGAAATATTTGTGTATACTGAAAAATTTAATACAGGATACATTTCCAAGTGTTAAATTTGTTTTTAAAATTTGGTATGAATACATTGTGGAACTGTCGGTTAACTTCACTGAACAAAATTGTTTTAAGTGTACTGTTTTGAAAGACAAGATTAATTAGGGAGAACTTTTCTCACAATAGAATTTGTAATGACTGAATTGTGTGAAAATGTAGTTATCGATGTGTGACATTTTTCCTTGTAATAAAAGAAACAGAAAGAGAAGAAATTAAACTTGAGTAGAAAATGGTTAGAAGTACTGTCATGCGCATTTGAAGAAGTATATCCCCCATTAAAATTAAAAATTATTGACTGAATGTGTGTTATGTCCATCACAAATGCCGATGTAGAAAAGGAATTTTTATTTAATACAAGGAGTTCGAAAAGGAGAACACTAGGAAGGAAAATTTAAATTTTTTCCGAAAAATATTCAGTTAACATAAAAATATATCTTTTATATGATTTTAATTAAAATAAATTAAAAGTATTGAAATCCTTTTTATGCTATTTTAAATTAAAAGTATAACTGAATAGAGAAAGATCGGTTTTATTTCATGAATATAATCATTGTATGTAATATTTATTGTGTTATTGTTTAAAAATGAGATAGGGCCTTTGCTCTTTTACCTCATTACTTTTTAAAAAACAGGAAAGTGAGCGCGTTTTCTTACTCTCATATTCAAAAAATGAATACAGGATGCTTTTTTTTCTGGTTCAAATCGCAATACCAAAAATATATATATATATTTTTAATTTTTAAAAATGACAGAAAAATAAATTTTCTTTGAAGAAAATATAATTATTTTTCAACTTCTAACATACTATTTATTTCATTTTTTTTCCTCTTTTCCTCTTTTTTTTACCTTTCATTTCGTTTTTAATTTTACTGTGACTGAACATATAGGAGAAAGAAACACCGTATCTTTTTCAAAGAGGATTGATCAAGAGAGGATATCTACGCTTTCAAAGAAGATTGCCCAAGGCAACTTAACAGCTAGCTGTAAACGATTGATCTCTTGGTTGTTACTTTTCAAAGCGACTGAACTGGGTCGTAAAATTTTCCCGTTCGACCTCCCAAGTTCTAAAAGGGGGAAAGGAAAAAAGTCTGTTGCATTTTTGAAGGGAATCGCAAAATAAGAGTTAAAAGCTTTCGGAATAACTTTTCAGGAGGAAGGTGTCCAGTTAGAGGGTTAAATGGCATTTTCATTTTCGGGAACAGCCAAAAAACGCAAGGAGCTATGTGGATACTGTAAGATTGAGTTCTTTTGGGTCCCACTGACAGAAGCTTTGGGAACAAATTTCGCAGCTACTCTGCACATGTATAAATCATCACACAAAATTGCATGCACAGAACGTGTGCTGATCTCAACTTGCTCAGTAGTCTTTGGTACTCTCAAAAAACGATCTTTCATTGTCAGATTTTCCACCTTTTCAACAACAGCCGCATTTCGAGTGGTTTGTGATCTCCCTGAACATGGCCACTTTTGAACTGGTTAAAATACGCCTTAATTTGTGTGACCACCATAGAAAAGCTGAATCTTACGAATTGTTTCACTTTGAGAATCACCATGCTTTTGACGAAATTTGATGCAGTACCTCTGCTCAAGTCGTCGTTCAGTCATCTTTAGAAAAATAAAAATTCGTCGAACACATATAACAGCATCTCACTCGACTGCATGCAGGAAACGACTGGTCCGATGGAACGAAGTGAAAAAATTCAAGCATGCGCAATAAGCTGTCTTCTCCCACTGTTCACCGTGGCTCTGCTTTTAGAATCTTTACTATGCACGGGAAAATTAAAGGTCGGATAGTTTTTGAACAGACCTTGTATATATATATATATATATATATATACTTGATTGTTCACTCGAATACTAACTGTGCTAAAATGTTCCTTTTTTAAACTGAAACAAGTCGTATAGTAAACGTCGATACAGCACTATTAAGGAAGCCTCGCATTTCGATTTTTTAAAAATTTTTTATCGTATGCTCATGTTTGTAATTCAATGCTGAATTCCTTTTAAAATATTTCGTTTGCTTTATATTTCTGATCTCGTGAGCGGAATAAAAGCGAATTCCATTTGAAATTAACGAACTTGGTATTCTATTTTATCGTTTCTGTAACAATTTATTTTTTAAAGTTTTGATAAAACAATCCAAACAGCCGCATATATATTTACAATATATTTAATATTATACAAAGGAAAAATATTTAAATTTTTTAAAAATGTCTTATTGTATATAACCGCAATTAAATGCTTAGTAAGATAAATGCAAGTTGAAAAAAATTTGCCGGAAGATGAAAAATTGAGTAATGGATAATTTGTTCAATTTCATGGAGAAAACGGTTTTGTAAGAAACCAGGTACACATTTGCAATTACAATTAAGCCATTATCAAACTTATAAATGTAGGAAAAAAATTCATTTGCTTAAAGTAGGGATTCTCAGAGCCAATACTGCTGAGAATTTGCTAATTTTTCAAATAAAAGTAAATTCTAAATTACCGAATACTGACTTAACGAAAGTAAAACTTAAAAAATAGTTTGATGCTAAATAAACATTACTAATGAGTTAGTAGTTAATAATCTACGGCGTATAGTTATGGGAGATTCATTAGAATATTCCACAAATTCTCGTTATAAGGATTTATATTTATTTTGTTAATGAACGTCTCAAGAATTATTCTATACATTTTAATCTCTCCAAAAATATAAAAAATATTCAATAATCATCAATATTGTTTCATGAAAGTAGTAAAGTGCTCAGTATATTTGTGTAACATTAAAAATTAAAACACTCTTAAATGTAAAAAGCATATTGTTGCACATTTGAATTTTTGTAGACTTGTACGTGTCTATTCCCGTACCTCCTATTAATCCTCTTCGGGAAAAACTGTTTCTTTAAATATTATTTTGCTGAAGACTTTCTCACGAAGAAGACGTGACTTATGCAAATCAAGGCTTATATAAAAACATTAACTTTCAACTTCGAAGGAGAGAGGTTAGAAGTTAAATGATAGGAGTTAGTGATTAAAGTAAAGTAATAGAAAGCTATTCGAGAGTGATTCGTAGATTATTGGCTTAGTGTTTAAGATTGACGAATTGGTTAATTAGCTGTTTAAATTGGAATAGTGTCGGATTGAAGTAGATTAACTTAGAACGTAATTTCAAACATTTAGAAGGCGTATTACAAGGACGTGCCAAGAGAAAGTGATTCGATTTATAATTAAATATTCAATTATCTCGTCTACCTCACTTTTGCTTCCATATTTATCTAAAGGTGCATTTCCTAACTTGGGTTGTTGAAATGTGTTTGATTGTTGAGACTTGTTACTAAATTGTGTTTGTTTTAACTATTGCTAATCTTCCTTCTATCTCTCGTGCACTAATGGATGGGACAGTCCATCTATTACTGGCTTAATAGTGGACAGGGACAAACAAATGACCCCCCTAGGCAAATCGACGTACATACACAAAGAAATAATGTAACAAATTATTTACAATACTACAAATCACACTCGTTATAAACAAGCTCTACAACGTTCCAGAAATGGCCCTCTAAACAGTTTCACTAGAAAGAACTCAGACAGATAAAACCTCTCTCTCTCTTATCGCAGTCAAAGCACATGGCCAAACTCTCTTAAAGACTGACTCAATCTTTTTTTTAAAAGTCTCTTTGTTGGATTCCTGGAAATTTCCAGAAGGGCTAACCCCAGAGACTCCTTAGTGGTTACTTGGTGATATTATTTTTCGCAATATCTGTCCCCCAGGATTATGAAGTCACCAATTTCTCTCTCTGGCAATCCTGGTCATCTCTTCTTGGGTTGCCATAATCTTATTTTTCATGTTGGGAAACAAAGTTTGCCCGAAAAACTCAATTTTCCCATAAGAAGAGTGTTACTGTGAGAAAAATAATATATTATTAGTATGTGATTTTATTTGTAATATTTAAATTTTTCCTAATTCCTCCAAATTACTGCACTTTATTATTCATGAATAAAACTTTTGACAAAATTAATTTTTCTAATGTATTTAATAGACATTTGTCTCTTTTTCCTGTTAGAAATGTGGTTGTTAAGAAAGCATTTAAATATAACAAAACGATGGGCAGATTTACCTTTAATTACAATAATAGTTCGCCTTCTATTAACATAGAAGATTGTATACGTAAAAACTATAATGATTTTATTGATGGTCATCATAAACATGTAGTTACTGGCAACTTAAATATAACCAATGAGAAAATTTTACAGGATATCATGTGTAAAGGCACTAGTTTCAGATTAGCTGTTTCTAATAAAAACAATTCTGTTAAAACATAAACTAATAAAGATATAGGTAATTTTATTACAAAATCTGCAATTAAATATGAACTACCTATAGAGGCATTTGATGAATATAAATACAATATTTTAAAAGACCTTGTGAAATTTAGCTACCATTCTCATTATGAATTTACTTTTAAAGATATAAAACAGAAAATTTATGAATTACAAAAGAATTTTATCATAGTTTACATAGATAAAGTTCCTGGTAACTATGATGTGATTTGAAAGTATTTTTATTATAATATGCTTAATGAACACTTTCTAAACAATGAATCTTTTAAAAAGTTAGATTTGTCACATAATGAAATTAGTAAACGTATTATTGCTATTTATAAAAAATTAGGTTCTTACGTTCCTAAAATTAAGTTTCCATATATATTTTTAATACCAAAATTCCATAAAAGTCCTGTTAAATTTAGAACTGTGACAAATGGTTTTAAAGCATATATTGCTAATGCAGCAAATTACTTCAGAATATTATACAAAACTTTTGTCGGAGGGAAGATTCGATCTGAGTACCTTCCGTTCCGAACGTACGAATGAAGCAAGTACGCTAACCATCACGCCAAAACGATCGTCCTCGCGGGATGTTGGTACAAGTTCATATAGATATCACACCGCCACACTTTATTAATCAGCAATGTAATAAAGCTATAATTAAAAATAGTAAAGATATTATAGATTTTTCTAAAAGTAAAAATATTTATTCAGTTCATAGTTATGACTTTGAAGATCTTTTCAATTCCATTGATATCTATGATATTATTAAAGTAATTTTAGAAAGCCACAGTATTTATAATCTTAATAGTAATTTTATCAAATTTAAAACTCTCATAGATTTAGTCTTAAAAGAAAATTACATTAATTTTTTAATGGTTCATTGTATAAACAAAATAAAGGCTCGCGACAAGGAGGCCCAACAAGCAATAGTATGGCTAATTTATATTTACACTTTTATGAATATAATTATATTATTAATAATGACTATTACATTTATAGATATATTGATGATTTAATTATTTTTGGTAAAAATGATAATTTTAATCCCCATATTAATTTTATCCGGATTACTTAAACTTAGTTAAAATTAATAATAATCCAATTAAAACTAATTACTTAGATGTAACATTGTATATTAGAGGATTTGAAATTACGTAGTAATATTTATGATAAAAAAGATGCCTTTAATTTTAACATTCTTAAAGTGCCTTACTGGAATTCAAATTTATCTATTTCTATATTTAGAAATATTACTTTTAACTATATTTATCGTAATAATGTATTAGTTAGTGATCAAGCTAATATTTATTTAAATCTTAATAACTTTATTAAATAATGTATTGAACATGGATATCCTGCTAAATTTCTTTACAATTATATTTCTAATAGTTCTCAGTGATATACAATATGAATTAATAACTATTATTGACATTATGCTTTAATACTAGTATTTTTAACTAACTATACAATTATTCAATAGATGGCACCACATGTTTGATAAATTAATAATATTGTTATTTAAATATTTCTTGTAATCATTTATTTTCCACAAATATTTATCTCAATATATATTTATGGTTTTTTAAACGTACATATATATATATATATATATATATACATTTATGTAAGTATACATATAGACTTTATAGTATTTTATCATAATTCTTAACTTTTCGTGGTACTGATTTTTCTGTTGTATTTGGCGGGAAACATAACCAGTTGATACACTCACGAAGTAGTTTTTTTGCATCGACTTTAAATCTTTACTGTAAATACTAGTAGGCTATATAATTTTATCGTTATATGTTATTAGTATAATGATTTTATTTGTAATATTTAAATTTCTCCTAATGTTATTCTTTCCTTTCCTCTTGGCACATTGTATAGACAAATCACAGGTGAAGGTTGGCTAGCCCTAAAACTTGTTTAAACCTTCAATCTTGGTTCCTAAGGCCAGGAGTTCGTTATTGCAGTACTGTGCCTAATATTTCCTATCTTGAATAGCTATATTTAGGTTCTATAGCTATCTGTGTATATATATGTTAATGGATTATATATATATATGTATATATATATATGTATAGATATATATATGTATATATATGTATAGGTATATACATGTTTATATATATGTATATATATATGTATAGGTATATATATATGTATATATATGTTTATATATATGTATATATATGTATATTATATATGATATATATGTATAGATATATATATATATATATATATGTATAGGTATATATATGTTTATATATATGTATATATATATGTATAGGTATATATATATGTATATATATGTTTATATATATGTATATATATGTATATTATATATGATATATATGTATATATATATATATATATATATATATATATATATATATATATATATATATATATGCGTAGCATGTTTCAATACTTACTTTAAAACAAAAATTTATTGAAAGGGATGTGAAATGTGCGATTTTACTTTTAGTAAACTCTTTTTTGAGATGGCATTTTAATACTTTTTTGCTTATATATATATATATATATATATAATTATTACTGCTAAAATGAAAAATGTAAGTATAAAAGCAATACTGTATGATACTATGGAAAAATTTCAAAAAATCTTTCTTTTCGTTTATTTTCTTAAAAAAAGAGTAAACTTCAGTCATTTAAAATGTTTTCATGGCTGAATATAAGAGTTTTGTGACCGTTCTGTCTATGACATGTCTTTTATTTTCTCCTCTTTCCTATAAAAGAGGAACATTATCCAAGGTTTTAATCCAGTGTTTCTCGAATTTTCAATATTTACAACCCAGTTTTCAGTCATAATATTTTCACTCCTCTCTTACATTTACAATGTATAGAATGCAATAATAATGTAATTTGACGCTAAAATTTCAATACGACTTTAATAATAAATCACACAAGTTATCAATATAAATATTGTATTTTGTATATGACAAGCCCATGACAGTCATTAGTAACTACTAAACTTGTTCTTAATTTAGTATTTATAAATTATTAATCAAGAACTTTGAGCAGTATTAATAAATTTATAAGTATATATAAAATCAGTTTGAATGTGTAGTTTTCTCTTTTATTATGCCGGAATGTATTTTGTATTGCTTCCTTTCAGTAAATTAATAATTATTTTAAATATTTTATTTTCGATTTTGCAAAACGCTCGCGCCTTCCACGTAGGGTTATCCCGCCCCAATAGAGGACACGCTCCACAGTTTGAGAAACGCTGATTTAATTCGTTTTAAATATAGTGAAACATACTGTGTTTTCAAGAATGGAAGCTTTGACATTCATCATACCTGCGTAATATAAGTATCTTAAAAAATATGTAACTGTTCATTAATTTACACAATTTTGCCGAGTAAGCAGTAGAGCCTTCATTACCAGGAACTTTCATTAAATATATTTTACCAAGACATTTGTGAATACACCAATGCTGAAAACAATAAAAAAAATGTCTTTAACTTTACGTCAAGAGTAACGGTAAAAACTGAAGACGCGCAGTAAAAACTCCCTCTTAATCTGCCAACAGCTTAGGTTTTCTGAAGGTTTCAAGCTCTAATAAGTTTTGTTGAAGTCTTAACTCAATAAAAACACACAACAAAATATCTTTTATATTAAATAGAGAAAAATTGTGTTTCGGGGATTTTTCTTCCCCAAGGAATCTGACTGTGTTTTTATAATGACAATATGCAAAATTTAAAGGATATCTAATCTAGAGTTACCTTGAAAAGAAATCCTCAGAACAATAATTTCCACTTGAAATACATAAATATTGTTAAGATAATGAAATGAATGTTATTGAGGACGTTTCCCATTATAAATTCAAGATATTATTATGATTTAATATACACTGCGTGTGTATGTGGAAGCTTAATCCTGTTGATTTGTAATTCAGACTACATAAATACACAATATGACATAAACGCGAAGCAAGAAAAGGATTAATCTAAATGGGATGAAAATTTGTAGATGTGATGGGCATGTATTGAAAACTAAACGCTATTATCATAGGAATTGAAAGTTTTGTTTCAAGAATACAGTTATAATACCCAAAAAAGCATAGAAACTTCAATATATAAACGTTGATACACTTCTGGCTCTGATACAAGCTTTTATCCGACTTGGAATTGATTCCTGTAGTTGGCAAATGTCATCCTGCAGGATTTCTTTCCATACCATCTAATTGACGAGTTAGATTGGCGTGATAAAATGATGTTCGGAGATGTTGTTGTTCGTGTTGTTGCTAATGCCACCTGTCTGACGGTGCCATATCGAAGCCCATGAAATTCATCGCGACCAAGGACTAGATGTGAGCCTGTCGTTAGCTGTAGATTTCAGCACTCATACAGGTGACAGTGCGATTTGTCTCAGTTCCACCCCAATTTTGAAGAAGAATACATTGGAGTTGGTCAGGGGCATTCCATCTCTCTTCTTCAAACCTACCAACCCTGCTAGTGGACTTGTGGCTCGATGACTATTATCTAAAAAGATATTTGAGTGCGAGGCATTAGCTGATGGAACAGAGATTTTTTCTCTTGCTCTATATTTTTCTGTGTTTTTTGTAATATTGTATGAGGTTGTTATTTTCTTATGTCATTGGAACTAAAATAAATATTTTACGCGTGCCTTACTCAGTGATTGTCTGGCACCAAGCTTTTCCTTAAAAAAATCCACGCACACACAATTCCTACAAGTAACTACTTTCCCGCTTTATCATTAATTGTAACAGTTCTAATCCTCCTGATTGTAATTTCCTAGTTAAGAGAATGTAGGGAGTTTATTTCTTTGAATTGTATTTATGGAGAATGAACGCAAATTGGTCATTCTTTTAAAGTTATAATTATGTGAAATATAAATCCATCTATTCAGCAATTACTTTTATCAAATATTTTTAGAATGGATTACATATGTAAATACAACTACTTTTTTAACTAGTTATTTTCTTTACAAACTCTTGGTTGCGTTAAAAATTTCTGCAGACATCCTAAATAAATTGACACCGTTTCTGCAAAGTTGATGTCTAAAATTTGTAATGCTAATGCTAATAATACTTCTGGTATAATATAATTTCATTTTTTTGTGAAAAGTAATATAATACCCCCTGCATCGAAACTGTGAAATTATAAACAAACAAAAACTACAACAGCTAAATTAAGACTTTTTTATTTCACTGTGAAAGAAGACAGTAATATTTAATCACTATGAAAAATGGATTTACGAGGTCTGGCTATTAAATAACGTGACTGCGCGCCTAGATGGCGTCCTAGTGGAAATCTTCTCTATTCACGTACCAAAACACGTTTTCGTCACTATTATAGTATTTGTGCAGTAGTGTTTTGAAACGAACGTGTTTTTTTCTCATGCCGAAAACCATGTGTGACGAAAAACAGGAGCAACGTATCAATCTCAAATTTCTCGTTAAGTTGAAAAGAACTCCGATTGAGTGATATAAATTGTTGCAAGAGGCCTATCGGGATAGTTCTCTATCTCGTGCGCGTGTTTTTCAGTGGTGTAAGCGCTTCAGTGTGGGCCGAGAGAGCACTGAAGATGACCAGAGCCCAGGTCGCCTTGTCACTGTTTCCGGAGTTGAAACAGTGACCAAAATGAACCAAATTGTGCGTGCAGATCGTCAAATGAGCCTCCGGAGGATTGTGGAGGCTAGAAACGCCGATAAAGAAACGGTTAGATAAATTTTACACGAGGAATTACACATGACAAAAGTCTATGCGAAGTTGGTGTTAAAAAACCTGACTCCTGACCAAAAGCTCTTGCGTCAACAGGTCTGCTCAGATTTCCTTGAAAGATTAGAAGAAGATTCCTGATGGATGAAAAACATTATTACTTGCGACGAAACGTGGATTTTTCAATACGATGTTGAAACAAAGTGGCAATCGATGCATTGGAAGACGCCTGAATCGCCCAGAATAAAAAAAAAGCAACGATGTCCAAATCAAAATTCAAGGCAATGTTGATCCTTTTTTTTCGACATTAACGGTATCGTGATGACTGAATGGATTCCTGAGGGTCAGACTGTCAACCAGACTTACTATTTGTCAGTTTTGGTAACACTGCGAGAACGAGTTTGTAAGAAACGGCCCGAGTTGTGGAAGAACAACTCGTGGATTTTGCACCAGGACAAGGCACCTGCCCATAACGCGCTTTCTGTGAAACGGTATTTGGCCGATAAACGCACTCCAGTGCTCGAACACGCGCCGTACTCACCAGATTTGGCACCGTGCGACTTTTTTTTTGTTTCCGAAGATAAAATCTGCTTTGAAAGGAACTCGATTTGAGTCGATGGAAGCGGCAAAGCAAAAAACGGCATTGCTCCTAAAGGCCCTCCCCAAAGAAGACTTCCAACACTGCTTTGATCAATGGAAAAAACGTATGGAAAGGTGTGTAGCGAGGGTAGGGGAGTATATTGAAGGGGAGCATTCGAATGTAAAATAATTTTTTATAATAAAACCCTTTTTTGTAACCAGTCTCGCTATTTAATAGCCAGACCTCGTATATAAACAGTTTTCATACTTTCGTAATGATTTCCAACGTAACATCCTTTGAAATGATTTTATTGCTAAATACATTTTTGAAGAGTTCAGACAGTTATATAATGCCAACAATAGCAGCTTAAGGAGTTGATTATGCTAAAATAGAATGATTCGTTTTTACAGGCATGGACAATAAATTGAGTCGTATTTTAGGGTCGTAACCATTTTAAACAATACCTCAGCCGTCTACATAAACTGGAAAAAATCTTATCACAATGTAAGAGAAAATGGAGGCTTTAGAAATTTGTAATAAGTTTTACTCACGCAAACATTGTAACATTAATTTATCTCGTTTAAGAACACCCCCGCATTCGATTAAGTTCTTTTCAAAGTTTTTATGTGGAACGAAAATTACTCTCTGCAGAAGCTTTCATAAATCATCATGTGATGAGAGTAGTAGTGTGTTCATGACTGATACAGTGATTGGTATGCTTTCTTCTTTTTATGGTGCGTATATTAAAAAAGAAAGAGTTAAATAAACTTTAAAAGCAACTATCAAAATATATGATTAAGCTTAGCTGGGATAAATCTGCGGGTATGGAATAAAATATGTCCGTTATTTGTTTGAGAAAGCTCAACTAAAATGATCATTGCCTTTTTCGGAACATATTTCTTTTTTATGCTTAATTTGCAATACTGAGCCCTAAATTAAGCACAAAACGCACCGAAGTAACTAATAATTAAAATTGTTTCTAGATATTTTTTTTATCAAGCTTGAGATAATTACTAAAAGAAGAATTGTTGAAAAAAAATCACAAGAAATTAAAAAATATTTTAAATACTTTCTGTGTAATGAAAAAATAAATTCAATTATGTGCTGCAAAAATTCCGAATAACTAAAAAAAAAAAATCTTTTTTAAATAAATTTTGATGTGTGACATGTGAAACATACACACACAAAAATGGTATATGAAACTTTAAACACATGGGAAATAATATACTTATAACATCAAAACATTTAGGTATTTTTTCCTTTGAGAAGGCCGTGTTTAAGCCCTTCACGACTAAGCATTCCCATTTCATAGATGATTGTTGTATTTGCCCTGCTTGCTATTAAAATACGCAGCACCAGGATGGAATGATCTGACTAACGTCAAAATTCTACGAAAAAAGAAGGGGGATATGCAAATGATTAGAATTTCAGCGTATTTAGACGACGAAGGGGGAGAAACAATACCTGAAGCACTGCTAAAAAGTAGTGTAGTGGATTTGGCATCGTTCATAAACGCTTTGTAAGGTTGAAATTTGCTCCAGGAATATCGTGTTATGTCTCGAATAAAAGGAGAAGAAATGCTTATCGAGTATGTGCAGAATTAGATAGGGCAGAATCATTACCTATCGAGAGAGTAGATCAGGAG